>JACEFZ010027211.1:2500-45000 GCA_014155875.1 Cepaea nemoralis | reverse complement strand
TAGTAGTAGTAGTAGTAGTAGTAGTAGTAGTAGTAGTAGTAGTAGTAGTAGTAGTAGTAGTAGTAGTAGTAGTAGTAGTAGTAGTAGTAGTAGTAGTAGTAGTAGTAGTAGTAGTAGTAGTAGTAGTAGTAGTAGTAGTAGTAGTAGTAGTAGTAGTAGTAGTAGTAGTAGTAGTAGTAGTAGTAGTAGTAGTAGTAGTAGTAGTAGTAGTAGTAGTAGTAGTAGTAGTAGTAGTAGTAGTAGTAGTAGTAGTAGTAGTAGTAGTAGTAGTAGTAGTAGTAGTAGTAGTAGTAGTAGTAGTAGTAGTAGTAGTAGTAGTAGTAGTAGTAGTAGTAGTAGTAGTAGTAGTAGTAGTAGTAGTAGTAGTAGTAGTAGTAGTAGTAGTAGTAGTAGTAGTAGTAGTAGTAGTAGTAGTAGTAGTAGTAGTAGTAGTAGTAGTAGTAGTAGTAGTAGTAGTAGTAGTAGTAGTAGTAGTAGTAGTAGTAGTAGTAGTAGTAGTAGTAGTAGTAGTAGTAGTAGTAGTAGTAGTAGTAGTAGTAGTAGTAGTAGTAGTAGTAGTAGTAGTAGTAGTAGTAGTAGTAGTAGTAGTAGTAGTAGTAGTAGTAGTAGTAGTAGTAGTAGTAGTAGTAGTAGTAGTAGTAGTAGTAGTAGTAGTAGTAGTAGTAGTAGTAGTAGTAGTAGTAGTAGTAGTAGTAGTAGTAGTAGTAGTAGTAGTAGTAGTAGTAGTAGTAGTAGTAGTAGTAGTAGTAGTAGTAGTAGTAGTAGTAGTAGTAGTAGTAGTAGTAGTAGTAGTAGTAGTAGTAGTAGTAGTAGTAGTAGTAGTAGTAGTAGTAGTAGTAGTAGTAGTAGTAGTAGTAGTAGTAGTAGTAGTAGTAGTAGTAGTAGTAGTAGTAGTAGTAGTAGTAGTAGTAGTAGTAGTAGTAGTAGTAGTAGTAGTAGTAGTAGTAGTAGTAGTAGTAGTAGTAGTAGTAGTAGTAGTAGTAGTAGTAGTAGTAGTAGTAGTAGTAGTAGTAGTAGTAGTAGTAGTAGTAGTAGTAGTAGTAGTAGTAGTAGTAGTAGTAGTAGTAGTAGTAGTAGTAGTAGTAGTAGTAGTAGTAGTAGTAGTAGTAGTAGTAGTAGTAGTAGTAGTAGTAGTAGTAGTAGTAGTAGTAGTAGTAGTAGTAGTAGTAGTAGTAGTAGTAGTAGTAGTAGTAGTAGTAGTAGTAGTAGTAGTAGTAGTAGTAGTAGTAGTAGTAGTAGTAGTAGTAGTAGTAGTAGTAGTAGTAGTAGTAGTAGTAGTAGTAGTAGTAGTAGTAGTAGTAGTAGTAGTAGTAGTAGTAGTAGTAGTAGTAGTAGTAGTAGTAGTAGTAGTAGTAGTAGTAGTAGTAGTAGTAGTAGTAGTAGTAGTAGTAGTAGTAGTAGTAGTAGTAGTAGTAGTAGTAGTAGTAGTAGTAGTAGTAGTAGTAGTAGTAGTAGTAGTAGTAGTAGTAGTAGTAGTAGTAGTAGTAGTAGTAGTAGTAGTAGTAGTAGTAGTAGTAGTAGTAGTAGTAGTAGTAGTAGTAGTAGTAGTAGTAGTAGTAGTAGTAGTAGTAGTAGTAGTAGTAGTAGTAGTAGTAGTAGTAGTAGTAGTAGTAGTAGTAGTAGTAGTAGTAGTAGTAGTAGTAGTAGTAGTAGTAGTAGTAGTAGTAGTAGTAGTAGTAGTAGTAGTAGTAGTAGTAGTAGTAGTAGTAGTAGTAGTAGTAGTAGTAGTAGTAGTAGTAGTAGTAGTAGTAGTAGTAGTAGTAGTAGTAGTAGTAGTAGTAGTAGTAGTAGTAGTAGTAGTAGTAGTAGTAGTAGTAGTAGTAGTAGTAGTAGTAGTAGTAGTAGTAGTAGTAGTAGTAGTAGTAGTAGTAGTAGTAGTAGTAGTAGTAGTAGTAGTAGTAGTAGTAGTAGTAGTAGTAGTAGTAGTAGTAGTAGTAGTAGTAGTAGTAGTAGTAGTAGTAGTAGTAGTAGTAGTAGTAGTAGTAGTAGTAGTAGTAGTAGTAGTAGTAGTAGTAGTAGTAGTAGTAGTAGTAGTAGTAGTAGTAGTAGTAGTAGTAGTAGTAGTAGTAGTAGTAGTAGTAGTAGTAGTAGTAGTAGTAGTAGTAGTAGTAGTAGTAGTAGTAGTAGTAGTAGTAGTAGTAGTAGTAGTAGTAGTAGTAGTAGTAGTAGTAGTAGTAGTAGTAGTAGTAGTAGTAGTAGTAGTAGTAGTAGTAGTAGTAGTAGTAGTAGTAGTAGTAGTAGTAGTAGTAGTAGTAGTAGTAGTAGTAGTAGTAGTAGTAGTAGTAGTAGTAGTAGTAGTAGTAGTAGTAGTAGTAGTAGTAGTAGTAGTAGTAGTAGTATAGTAGTAGTAGTAGTAGTAGTAGTAGTAGTAGTAGTAGTAGTAGTAGTAGTAGTAGTAGTAGTAGTAGTAGTAGTAGTAGTAGTAGTAGTAGTAGTAGTAGTAGTAGTAGTAGTAGTATAGTAGTAGTAGTAGTAGTAGTAGTAGTAGTAGTAGTAGTAGTAGTAGTAGTAGTAGTAGTAGTAGTAGTAGTAGTAGTAGTAGTAGTAGTAGTAGTAGTAGTAGTAGTAGTAGTAGTAGTAGTAGTAGTAGTAGTAGTAGTAGTAGTAGTAGTAGTAGTAGTAGTAGTAGTAGTAGTAGTAGTAGTAGTAGTAGTAGTAGTAGTAGTAGTAGTAGTAGTAGTAGTAGTAGTAGTAGTAGTAGTAGTAGTAGTAGTAGTAGTAGTAGTAGTAGTAGTAGTAGTAGTAGTAGTAGTAGTAGTAGTAGTAGTAGTAGTAGTAGTAGTAGTAGTAGTAGTAGTAGTAGTAGTAGTAGTAGTAGTAGTAGTAGTAGTAGTAGTAGTAGTAGTAGTAGTAGTAGTAGTAGTAGTAGTAGTAGTAGTAGTAGTAGTAGTAGTAGTAGTAGTAGTAGTAGTAGTAGTAGTAGTAGTAGTAGTAGTAGTAGTAGTAGTAGTAGTAGTAGTAGTAGTAGTAGTAGTAGTAGTAGTAGTAGTAGTAGTAGTAGTAGTAGTAGTAGTAGTAGTAGTAGTAGTAGTAGTAGTAGTAGTAGTAGTAGTAGTAGTAGTAGTAGTAGTAGTAGTAGTAGTAGTAGTAGTAGTAGTAGTAGTAGTAGTAGTAGTAGTAGTAGTAGTAGTAGTAGTAGTAGTAGTAGTAGTAGTAGTAGTAGTAGTAGTAGTAGTAGTAGTAGTAGTAGTAGTAGTAGTAGTAGTAGTAGTAGTAGTAGTAGTAGTAGTAGTAGTAGTAGTAGTAGTAGTAGTAGTAGTAGTAGTAGTAGTAGTAGTAGTAGTAGTAGTAGTAGTAGTAGTAGTAGTAGTAGTAGTAGTAGTAGTAGTAGTAGTAGTAGTAGTAGTAGTAGTAGTAGTAGTAGTAGTAGTAGTAGTAGTAGTAGTAGTAGTAGTAGTAGTAGTAGTAGTAGTATTTGAATATATATATATATATTTTATATTGAATTACCGTGGACTGAAGATGTCAACTGTGATGACTACGTTCTTCCTCACAGACTTTATCTCAGTTCTGGATTAGGGAACTTCTATTCTCGTGTCACAGCAGTGCAACTGAAAATCTGGAAATCACAAATGATTACGCTCACTTACTTTCTAGTGCAAAAAAAAAAAAAAAATCAGTTAGTTAGTTAGTTAGTCGCAGTTCCAACTTCACAGTAACGGGTCGTCCCCATTATGCTCCGTTCCTGTGCCAGTGAATATCACACAAAATGCTCCCCACTGCCCAATGTGAAAAGTGGAAAAGACAGAAGTCTCGACAAACAACAGCCCGCACAGATACACTTTGCATAATGTCGCCGGCAGAATGTCAACACACCAGTCCCCCACGGAACTCCCAATTCATCTCTGATGGAATCAGCAGTCATTTTCCTATCTGGATGTTTCCCAGATGTTCACCCACACAGACCACGAAAATACAGTTTATCGCCAATGGCAGTGGCAGTCAACCAGAAGCCCAGCAGCCACGCATTTCTGCATAAGGCAAACACCGGTCAACTCTGGGACATAGCCACCTGCCATTGCTCCGAACATGCAGTCACATTCCAAAAAACCTCGGGCAGATTCAAAAGCATTGCACACAAAATTCACAGCTCACAGTGTCGCGCCACGCACTCACTCAGTAGTTAGTTAGTTAGTTAGTTAGTTAGTCATGGATCCAACTTCACGGCAACGCAATATTGCTCCGTTTCTGTGCCAGTGAATATCACACAAAATGCTCCTCACTACCAAAAGTGAACAATGAAACAGACAGGAGTATCGGCAAGCCAACAGCCCGCCAATTCCAATTCCAATTTTCAAAACCAAAAATTCTAAATTCGACCTCCTCTAACCTGCTTCATCAGCTGTGGTTATTGTTGAGGTACGTGGTGATTGTATGTTTATTCGCCCTAATTCTAGTCCTGTGAGTCCTATCTCGGACTGGTTATGTAGCGTTTGTGTCTGTGACGTCGGCGGTTGGATCGGTCGGCGGCTATCCTTTGTGCTCGTCTGTTCTTTTGGTTTTCTTTGTTTGAGTAGGCTCCTGGCTCGTCTGGCTTGACTGATTGCAGTCCTTATAAGGACTTTTCGTAATCCCACTCCAGCTGGGGGATCGGTCGGCGGCTGTCCTTTGTGCATGTTTCCTTTTGTTTTCTTTGTTGGTGCAGGCTCCTGTCTTGACTGGTTGCAGTCCTTAAAAGGACTTTTTATTTGGTATTTTTATCTCCTTTATTGTGTATTTTCTGTTGGAGCTTGTCGACGTTTTCATTTTCCTCCTTGTGCCTGTTTTCACTGTTGCGTTTGCGATACTGCTGCCTAAAGTTTTCTTCCTCCGTGGTCAGCCATGGGACGATATTACCGTCATCTATATAGTACTCGAAGTCGTTCTCACAGTCGTAGTGTAAGACTGGGTATACCATCGGTTTCCCCCGGAGTTTCTTAGGCTTCTTCTTTTCTTTTTCTTCCCAGCGCCTTCTGAATTCCTCGCGTTGAGTTCCTCCTTGTCGACTGGGTATTCTATTCCTACTTCAGAGATCCGACGGTTTAGTAGCTCCCTCTTGGGCGTTGTGGTTGGGCTGCTGGCTTCAGCTTGCGGTTCAGGCTCGGTCTCTTGGTTTTCTTCTTGCGGTTTCTCTGTGAGTTCTTGTGTGGCTTCTGTTGGTTTGGTTTGAAAGAGTTCCATTTCAGCTCTATGCAATTCTCTTTCGGTCTTGATCAATTGTAGGATTTCTTCGTTCTCCTTCTTCATCTCAGCCACGCGCTGAATCTCTTGTGTGATGTTGAGCTGGATTTCTTTCATGTCGGCCAGCAGCTTCTCATTATCGCTGTTCAGAGTCGTCGTCAGCAGTGCCTTGACTTGCTTCTTCAACTCGTCTATCTGCTTTTAAGTTGATCTCTTTCAGCTTGTGCTATAACCGTGGCTGTCTCGCCCCTCTGCATTGCTTCCTTGAATGGTGTCTTTGTGATGGTGGCGATCTTTAAGACGTCTCTGTGTTAGTTAGTTAGTTAGTTAGTTAGTCGACAGATCATCCTCGTTTCACATCGAACCATTCAGTCCATAAGTGCTCGGATCCCCTCCTCAGCAAATCCCGCAGCGTGTAGCGGCTAACGACGCCAGTTCTGTGTTGGTTTATCAATCTTCTTTGGCTTCCTGCGTAGTGTTCTTGTTTGGCCACCCCTCTTTTAATTTGCTGCTCCCGCAGTCTGGCCATTGTTGTAGATTCACAGTCATCACTTGGTTCTCGCAAAAGTCTCACTTCTCGTAGAGCATTCAGAATGTCAGCCTGGTCCATGGCGCGTCCGCCCTCCACAGTAGCCTCACCTGCGAGCTTGTCAGCCCGCTCATTTCCTTGTACTCCCGCATGACCTGGCACGAAGATGAAACTAATCTTTGCCAGCCGAGACCGCTTCAGAGGCAGCAACCATTCTCTTCGGATCGACCCCTCCTCTATCCTCTTGATCATGTTCATTGAGTCGCTAAGGAAACAAGCCCTAGTGAATGTCTGTGTCTCGAGCCATGTTATTGCTTTACTTACTGCCATGACTTCCATGGTCAGGCTACTTGTGGTTTCAGTGAAAGCACCAGAGTCCTCCTTCACAATTCTCCCTCCGGCCCGAGCTGTAAAGGCCCATGAGCTTCTCACATGTCGGACGACCGACCCATCTGTGTAGATGACCGCGTCACCGTCTAGCGAATTCTCGAAAATCAACGCTTGTACTTCAGCCTCAACAGCAGCCGGATTTTCTTGTCTGCATTTTCTATCTAGTTGGATGCAAACTGAAAAGGATGTGCAGAAGTCTGTTGGCACTTGCACCCACTCCTCGCCAGGTTCTAAGTCCTCAAGTGAACACACCTGTTGAAGAATGTCTTCGGCTTGACCCATCCACGACCGTCCCCTTTTTAACCTGCTGCCCTTCACCTTCCTAATTTCACTATGCAGTGGATGTTGTGTGTTTGCGTTAATTCTGAGGTAGGCGCGTGCCCTGCAAACTTGTATTCTCTCTTCAATGGTTGGAAAATCAAGAAGGTAGCGCATCGCCCTGCATGCTGTATCTCTTGTACATCCAAGAATAATGCGCATAGCTTCATTCTGTATCCTTTCCATCCTTTCTATCTGCTTATGGCTGAGAGTCAGGATTGCCATTGCATACTCCAAAACAGACATGACCAGCCCCTCGTACAGAAGACATAGATGGCGCTGCTCACAGTTTGCTGCCGCCATCACCCGCATCGCTGCCAAACCCCGCTTGGCCTTTGTTATCACCTGGTCTATGTGCACATTATAAGCAAGGCTTCGATCAAACCGTATCCCCAGGTAATTCATTGCCTGCGTTCTTTCCACCGTCTCTGAACACAGCATTACAGTTGGTGTTGGATTGTTGACAATATGATTATTCAACGAGAACCAAGTCACTGTTGCCTTTGTTGGGTTGACCATTGCCCCAGCTTCATCACACCAAGTACTTATGCGATTGAGTTCGGTTTGTAGTTCCACAGCAACCTCCTCTCTATCCTTACCCTGACGATACACTAAAACATCATCGGCATACGACAATGTCCTGCCAGGTCCAGTGATCTGCTCACTGGTGATTCTCACTGTGTAGGCGTTGAACAGTACCGGAGATAATGGTGATCCCTGTGGTAGGCCAGGATATATTGTTGTTGGTTCCGAAGTCCAACTGCCACATCTAAAAACTACTTTCCGTTGGTAGAGGGCTGCAGCGATCCAACTAAGGAGGAATGGACTTACGTTTAGTTCAAGAAGCTGAAACATTAAAAAATCCAGTGGTACTCTGTTGTATGCGTCCTCAAGATCAATCGCTGCAGCAACGGTTTCAGTGCCTGAGTGGAAACCTTCATAGACATCATGGGCAAAGACTGCTGCATTGGTCCAGGTTTCTCTTTTTGGACGGTACCCACCCAGGGTAGGTGGGAAAACACCTTGCCTCTCTAGTTGGCTTGATATTTTCCTGGCAATTACCTTCTCCAGCAGCTTGCCTATTGTATTCTGCATGGTTATAATTCGATATCCCTGAATTTTTTTGTGGTCTTTGTCAGGCTTCGGCAAGGGAATCAGATAGCTGTGTAACCATTCCTCCTTGATGCTAGCACTCCCTATACTGTTGTTGTACATGTCTGCTAGTTTCTCTAGCTCATTGTCGGTACACCTATTTATGTCGTCGTATCTTATGCCATCAGGACCTGGAGCACTGTTTTTTGATCGTCGAAGCACAGCCTTGATTTCTTTCACTGTCACTGTGTCTTCCTCCGAAGTGTTCTGGGCCTTGCATCTGTCTGAGGTGACCTCCTTGGCCAGATTTCGGCCTCCCATGTCTGTCTGGTTGCCCTGCTCAAGGTAGCGTTCAAAGAGGGCTTTGCCCTTGTCCTCGTCAGTCCTCTGCCAGGTGAGGTCAGCACCTTGGAAGTCTGAAATGCTCTTATTCTTGACTACACCACTCATGCTTTTATGTAGTCGCCAGAACAATTTCAGTGACTTGTCTGTGCTTACTCTTTGACACACCTCTGCCCATTTTTCGCTTTTAACCACCTTGACCAGTTTTTTGAAATAGCTTACTTTTGTGTGCATCTCTCTTTCTAAGTGCAAGCAGGGACTAGGATGACCAGCTCTGTTCTTCTTGGCATTTTGCCATCTCCTTACAGCACTACGCTTATCCACCCAAGCCTTCTCCACCTCGAAACTCCACCACGGTGGCTGCTCCCAGCTTTTTTTCCTGCCCTGAAACGTTCTGCGCTTGTCACGTCTTATTTTACTCACCACATCTTGCCCTGTACTGTCATACTGGAACGTCTTTACCTTTAGCTTGTGCTGCCTGGTTCTGCCTTTCTCCACCAATATGCTGCACGGGTGGTGGTCGCTGCCATGGTGTCCTAGGACACCCCATCTACACACTGTAGTGAGTGAAGGTGAAACTAGCGCCAGATCAATAGCACTGTCCTCATCGCCTGGACGGCTTGCTGTCCTGGTGACACAGCCACTGTTAATACAAACCAGGTCGATGGTTTCCAGTGCAGTCTCGAGCTCCTCCCCTTGTGTATTGGAGGAAGTGTTTCCCCATGCTCTGCCTTTAGCGTTGAAGTCACCACAGAAAATAACATTTCTCTCGTGGCCTAATATGCCACTTAAGCACTGCCACTTCTGGGCGTCCATACTCGCATTGCGGGCATAAACATTAACCAACACGAATGGTATACTGGAATGAACTCTCAACGCCTGTATTTGTATATCGTCACTGTCCCAACTGGACATGTCTAGCTCTGACGCCACCATGCTGTCGCGAACGAGAATCGCCGTTCCCAGATGTCGTCTGTTGTAGAAACATTTGAAGCCGGCAATTCGGAGTAGCTGATCGCCCAGTCTCGTCTCCTGGAGTGCTACAATGTCGTTCCTGTAAACTAGGGTTTCTAAAATAGAGCCCCGTTGTTTTACACTGGCACAGTTCCAATATAGAATACGGATGTTCCTGAGTCCTAGACGGTGACACTTGAGTCTAAAACGCCTCAAACCACCGCGCTTACATTGCTTCTTTGTCCCTGCGCGGCTACCACGCCGCTTCGTTATGTTGACTGCTGACCGCTCGGAAAAAACACGTTCTTCCGCCATGTTGAAAAAACGTAAACACAGACTGCTGTTGAACCACACACGCTGCTGAAAATTCACTCAAGGATGGCTTCGCTCGATGCACGAACTCCGTAGCACCCGCGCAGATCTTGAGTAGAAACTCCTGGTTTTACATCCTGGCACACCAATTACACGCAAGAGATGAATAAATCCATCCCCTACGCGAAAAAGTTAACGAACACAAAACAACACGACCGTCCGTCGCCATCTTGAAACCGGAAGTCTCTGTGTCTTTGCAGGTACGGACAGCCCAGGTATTTTGCTCCATGTTTGCCCAGGCAGTTGGCGCACTTTCTTTTGTTGTTGGGTGCTCGGAAGTCCGTGTCCAGCTTGGCCAGCGGACACTCCTTGAAGGCGTGGTGATCGGCGCAGTATCGGCATATTTCCGTTTTACTGCGACACGTAGCTCTACTGTGGCCGGCCTTCTGACATCTGGAACATTGCGTGATTCTTGGGATGAATCTCTCTGGTTGCTGCATTCTCTTGTTGAATGATACTGTGGTCGGCATCTCGCTGCCCTCCGATGTCACCACTGCCAAGGTTGTAGGTGTATTGGAGTAGGTGAGGATCCGCTCCGCCTTTAAGAATCGGATGTGAAGATTCTCTTCTCGTAGCTGCTTCAGGATTTCTTCATCTGTCAGCTCCACAGGAATCCGCTTGACAACCCATCGGACTGTTTTTGAGTCGGTGCTTACGACTCTGGTGTCTTTCTCCTCCTTCTTCTCTGCTGTCTTGGTTCTTGATTGTGTTGGGCTGCCAATCTTCTCCCTCGTAGTAGCTTCAGTAATAGCTGTTGTATCAGGCTCTTTGGTGCAGCTAGCAGGTAGGCTCTCCACGTTGTTCTTCTTGTTGTCGGCTCCCACGCTGCATTTCTTGGCCGCAGCGTGTTACAAAATTCCTCCATGAAAAATACGCTTCATCGTCGATGGAAATGGCAGTCACCAGAAAAAAAAAATCAGTTATCAGTTGTTGTCGAAATCACGTGCCAGGAATACAGAAAGCGCTTGGAAGAAAAAAAAAGAAGTACAAGAAACTCAACGTGAAACCAATGCCCTTCATCTCAATGATTCTACCGGATTTAAAACGCGCAGATGAATACGAATGGCATTACTACATTGAAGACGGAGAAATCATCCCATTGCTGAGCTCGGAGGAAGCAAGCAAAAGGCAGCAAGAACTCAAACGTGGGAAGCGGACTGAAAGAAAGCGCAAGGAGGCATATCACATCGAAAGGCTTCTACAGTTACTTCACAATTTTTGTTTTTAGAATTGGAATTGGAATTGCCATTCCTTATCACTTGTGTGGTGAGCATTGATCCACATTTCATCCAAATACACTATGCCATAATTTTCTTTGCGCATTTCCCTTATTTCACGTAGGTATCTGCTTCTCGTGACTCCTAAATGCGGTTGCTCGCAAAGAATATTTCTACCTTCCTTGTACTTTCTAAAAGTGAAGATAATGTCCTTATAATTTTCCACAAAGTTGTTTTGTATAGCTCTATGTTATTGTTCTTTCTCAACCAAACCCTAAGTTGTCTTATATTCACTGTATCTTTGGCATCCAGCATTTTTATAATGCTGGATAATCCTGGATATAAAATCCAAAATTTTTATAATTTTAGGAGGCTCCGTGGCGAAGTAGTCAAGCCTTTTGACTCGGGCTCCTCCCCCGATGTGTCTCCACCTTGACGTGGTGGGGGAGCTTGCGTGTCCCATCGACCCCATTTGCTTGCCGATGGATGAAAAACTACATATCGGACAGCTTATGGGATAGGGACCAGACTAAGAGAGACACAACCTGCTGCTCTGCAGGTATAGACTGAGGATAACAGTCAAAAGTTTAAAAGGTGCACGAAGGCAGACATTTTTGGTCCGGACAAAACTCTTAAGGCTCCCTGTCGAGGGCTGTGGCTGAGCGCCTCTAAGCCACAAACCCTCGGATCTGAGAGCCAGGCCGATACCAGTCTACCGGAAACTCTTAAGGTTCACTGTCGAGGGCTGTGGCTGAACGCCTCTAAGCCACAAACCCTCGGATCTGAGAGCCAGGCCGATACCCGTCTACCGGAAAATAGAAACATGATACTGAGCAAGCTACATGCTCAGGTCTGATACATGTTCGAAGGCTCTCAGCTGGGGGATATGAGAGATTCCCGGATGAAGGGGCCTGGCCGTTTCCCGTTCACTGCTGCACGAAGGTAAGGTGCTGAGCCGGCAGCACATGTAGCCTACCTCGTGAGCGAGTACAAAAAAGTCAGAAAAGTGCCCCAGTCGAAGGGTTACGGAAACTGTCTGTATCTAACTCATAGAGAGTGTAGACAAAAGTGGAAGAATGTCTCATCAACGCGAAATGGAACGCACGGCGAGCGAACCTATTGCGTGGTCTGAAGTCACAAGCAAAAGCTTACCGAGTGGATGTCACTCGCAGTCTGACCGCTCCTGGTGTGTGATTGAGCGATCAGTGGCAAGTGGGATGCCCAACACATGGAAGTGAGGAACTAAAGCAGCCATGAGCAGGACGTGGAAACTCCTTGGGTGAGCCCAGTCTCAGAGCAATATGTGCCGGCTCTGCAATTATGGAAGCCTCCTTGGATAGCGAGATAATGCCCATGGTCTGCCCCTGCCTTCCCTTGAGGGCAGACCACGATATCGTTGATCGTTCTATCTTGACCAGCTGAGATGTGGGTGACATTACAACAGTCTAACGTGTCTCGAAACCAGAGGAAGGCTAACCTCACTAAAAAATGCCCGCCGGAAGTCGGAAGTGTCGTCCTACGGGTGGCAAACTAAAAATTGACACTACGCATTTACGTCCGAGTGAAATGTCTCGTCCGAATGTCTCCCGTGCTAGGAACAGCTCTGACTACCTAGTTTCCGAATGCCGCTCTTGTTCGGAACAGCTCTGACTAGGTAGTTTTCCGAATGTCTGTCGTGCCTGGAACAGCTCTGACGGGCGCAACGACAAGCACATGTGCGAAAACTCGCTGAGTGAATACCTTCTGCAGACCTGTCTGGTTTGTGCGGGAACGGCCCGGGGCGAACGAAAAGCCCAATATATTGAAGTGAGGAATTAAAGCAGCCATGAGCATGACGTGACCATTCCCTCGGTGAGCCCAGTATCAGGGCGCTATGTGTCGGCCCTGCAACTAAGGAAGCAACCTAGGATGGCGGAAAATGCTATGGACTGTGCCTTCCTTCTCTTGAGGGATGACCGAAGTCCTCGACTGTTCGAACTTGACCAGCTGGGATGTGGACGGTACCACAAAAGTGAGAGTCTCCCAGGATTGCTAACCTGGTCAAAAATGCACGCGAAAGCCGGATGTGTGACCTAAGGGTTTTCAACCCAAGGGTGCCTAACGCACACCGCAATCACATCTGAAAAAACACTCCGGATGAACGAAAAGAAGAAGAAGACTCGGGCTCCAAAGGTTGTGGGTTCGATTTCGGACGCATCCTTCGGTTCACGAGTTAAATTTTTCGGAGACTTCTGTGGGTCGTCGCTAGAGCTACGGAGTTCGTGCTTTGTGCGATGCTTTCCGCGCTGCGGAAAGAGACCAAGCCATATGGGATAGAACCCGGTGCAATGAATTCGACCCTGTCGACTTTTATGCGACTTTTTAAAGCATTTTTATAATAGCTCGCCTTATGACATCTTTGTCAAAGCTGTCTACAATAACTTTTCTACCTACTGTTTGGTTATTGCGTGGTGGTTTATTTCCAGATTCTTGCACCCATCCACGAAATGACCGTTTACTCAAACCCAATGCATGCACTGCTCTTTTTTTTCGGAATTTGTAATAGTGTAAAACAGTTTCCTGCGATCAGCTTCTAAACAAAAATATGTGTACAACTTCATAGCAATGCTTTGAAGTGTAAAAACAATTTCGCATTCAATCTCATTGAAAAATATTCACACATTTCAACGTTAGCGATAAGTGGTAAGAAACAGCAGAAGAAGAAAAAGAATTTAGTATAGAATAAACAGAAACAAAATTAAGTTGAGTCAAGAAACGACATCACAGCACTCGGGGAATTCCCATATGTGCTCCGTCCTGATCTTCAACAACCAGCGAAAAGTGCAAATACTAATGGCACCAGTAGCAGTTTCATAATGTGCTCGGCCAGATCTTATGGTTACTCACAGGCCGTGATGATCTATCTGTTCTTCTGCACCATATGCATGTCCCCACAGGGCCACGACCACGTCTACCTTATCGTGCACCAATACTCCACCGAGGGTTGTAGACCCAGTCAACCTGTCCGCCTGCTCGTTTCCCACCACACCAGCATGCAACCAGAAACACATCAGGTGTTTATTAACCGACGCTGATTAAAGACATAACATAAAAGAAGTTAAGATCAGATGACATTCCAGACAACGAAAATATTGAAGGCATCCCGGAAATAGAATCTGCCCCTGCATATAAATATCTCTGAAGAAACAAAAGCACTACGACGTTTGGCCAACAAGACACTCTAAAATAGCTTCTTTAAAAAGTAAATGGATAGAAAGTTGCCTTAATGATTCTGACCTTCAACTGTCGAGACAAGTTTTGGCATCATTCTTGAATGCGAACAAATTAAAATATCTACGATATTATATCTCGTATTTTATATTATTACTTCCGGTAAAATGGTGATGAGATGACTCGTTGTTCTTCGGGGGAGACGCTGTTCAGTGTTTGTCTGTGGATTTCCTGTGGAATTCGTGTGGATAGTGTTATTTCGTGGTCGTTTATTGGAAGTGTTCAAAAGAAGCCACGGAAGGCAGGTGGTGGATGAAATTTTGAGGGCAGTCGACAGATATTTGTTGGTTATGGTCTCGAGTTTCGAGACGGCAAGCAGAGGATCTCTTTCGGGAGACAATGGTTGCGGACATCTGGCCAGTATGATCACTGCCATAGAGGAAAGCAACGGCAAACTACCTCTTTGAAAGTGCCTAGTATATTATGATTCGCTTAAAGACTGATCATCGCAAGACAATGACAGAGACATTGCAATTAGCAACATGGAACGTTAGGACGTTAAACGACGACGGAAAATTAGAGAACATAAAACAAGAAATATAAAAAGAAAAAATTAATATTTTAGGAATGTGCGAAACGAGATGGACAGGAGCGGGCATCACGATAGAGGAAGATTTTAAGATTATTTAATCTGGAGGTGAAGATCGACACAGGGGAGTGGCAATAATTGTGGCCCGGAAAACATAAAAATCTGTTCAAGGATATTTGGCCGTGTCGGACAGAGCTCTACTAGTTAAATTGAGTGGCAGACCTTTTAGCATAAATGTTATTCAAGTATATGCCTCAACAGGAGAGTCCAGTGAAGATACTGTAGAGGAATTCTATAATGACATAGAGTCTGCCTTAAAGAAATGTAAAAATTCAGAAATAAACATCATAATAGGAGACTTCAATGCAAAAGTAGGAAATCAAGGTGATAGATACACAGTAGGAAACAATGTTTTAGGAGAGAGAAATGAAAGAGGATACAGACTTGTAAAGTGGGCTAAAGAAAAGGAAATGATTGTAGGAAACACCTGGTTTAAGCAACACCCTAGAAGATTATGGACATGGAGTAGTCCTGATAGCAGGATCAGAAACCAGATAGACTACATTCTGATTAGCAGAAGATTTAGAAACGCACTAACAGTAGCAAAAACAGTTCCCAGTGCTGATTGTTATAGTGACCACAGACTACTCACGGGAACATTGAGGATAAAGCTGAAGAAAGTCAAGTGTATAACAGGAAACACTAAATATGATTTGTGTACATTGAGTAATGACAAGGAAATACAAAACAAATTTAACATAGAAGTACAGAACAGATTTGATATATTGCTTGATCTAGAGGTATTATTCCAGGATGTGAATGATCAATGGGAAATGTTAAAGAATTCAATCAGTTTGGCTGTAGAAACAACTATTCCAAAACTAAAGAAGGTGGGTCGTAAGAAATGGATGACTGAAGAAATTTTACACCTAATGGAAACAAGAAGACTCAACAAAAATAATCCTGCCAAATATGAAGAAATTCACTGACAAGTCACAATATTATGTAGGAAAGCAAAAGAATCATGGCTTGAGGAAAACTGCTTAGAAATTGAAAAACAACACAACAGTCAAAATACCAAATCAGTGCACAAAAGAATTCAGGAACTTACTAATAAAAGAACAAGTACATCAACAGGCTGTCTAAAAACTAAAGATGGCAAAATCATAATAGGAAAAGATAAGATTCTACATGTATGGACAGATTATGTGAAAAACTTGTATAATGATAACAGAGAGGAACAGTGGGATATTAGATTAATAATGAGGGACCAGTAATTTTAAAGATGGAGGTTCAAAATGTTCTTAAGCATATTGATTGATTGATTGATTGATTTAGGAATCGACATCACAGCATTCGGAACATTCCAATAAGTGCTCCGTCCCCATTCTCAGCAGCCAGCGAAGAGTTCCAACACTAATAGTACCAGTAGCAATCTGATTATAAGTCTGTCTCGCCTTTCCTCTGAGCGTTGAGCGTCGGCCAGATCCCCTCGTCACTCCTCGCTGTCTCATTCTTGCCAGACCATGTTAATCCATTTGCTCCTCCGAGGTGTGCACGTGCTCCCACAAGGCCGCAACCACGTCTGCCTTGTCATGTATCAATACTCCACCAAGTTCTGCAGAGCCAGCCAATCTGTCCGTCTGTTCATTTCCCAGCACACCGGCATGCCCCGGAGAAAAGATCCAGGCGATACTTGTCACCCGTGACCTCCGAAGCGAAGCGAGCCACTCTGCACGAAGCCTGCCCGTCCTCACCCTCGTCAGCATGCTTTCTGAGTCAGTTACAATCACGATGTGTGTGTGTGTGTGTGTGTGTGTGTGTGTGTGTGTGCGTGTCGTATTCTCAATCCATTGGAGAGCGGCAGTGACTGCCTCCACCTCCATTCTTAAGCTGGATGTTGTGGTATCATATGCCAGGCTCTCCTGCCCCAAACATCGACCATTAGCTTTGGCTATGAACCCCTAGCCACTTCTCTCACCTCTTGACACCGAACCATCTGTGTAGATAATCACATCACCAGAGTGAGCATTGTCCTGAATTAGTTGCAGGATTTCCACTTCCGTGGCCCCTGCTG
The DNA here is from genome assembly GCA_014155875.1 of Cepaea nemoralis. Classification (NCBI taxonomy): domain Eukaryota; kingdom Metazoa; phylum Mollusca; class Gastropoda; order Stylommatophora; family Helicidae; genus Cepaea; species Cepaea nemoralis. The sequence goes on along the minus strand of JACEFZ010027211.1, from coordinate 28,750 downwards.
GCCACTCCCTGCACTCCCGGCTTAATGTGATTATAACTTTGCACAAGTCTGACTGCTCCGCTGGCACTCTGACCCACTCCTTTCCACACCTAATGTTCTCCAAGGGGCACACGTGTCTGATCGTGTCCTCCGCCTGAGCCATCCATGATTTCCCTCTTATCAGTCGCTGACCCTTAACTGCGTCCAGCGCCTCATGCAGTGCGTGGTCTGTGTCTGCAGCTACTCTGAGGTATGCCTTCGCCTGCATCACCTTGAGCCTACCAGCAACAGTCCGCAGAGCTAGGATGTAACGCATACACACTATTGGGGTGTCTCTAGTGCATCCCAGAATGACCCGCATAGCTTCGTTCTATATGCGCTCTAACTTTACCAGCTGACTCTCTGAGATAGTGAGCAGACCTAATCTATAATCAATTACTGAGAGGATCAAGTGCTGGTATAGTGTGAAAAGCGTTCTCTGCTCTGTGTCCATTGCAGCCATAGTTTTAAGTGCACTTCATGCATATGAAAGCTGGCAAGTCCCCCGGTGCAGACAATATCACAACAGAAATGATTGAAGCTTTAGAAGAATTTTAATTAGAGCAAGTCACCAGACTGCTGAACACATTATATGATACTGGAGATATACCTTCTGAATTATGTAATTCTGTATTTATTGCAATCCCAAAGAAATCAGGAACCTTGGAATGTGATCAACATAGAATACTTAGTATAATGAGTCACATCACAAAGATTTTATTACGAATTATCATGCAAAGGGTGAGGAAGAAAATACAACCTGAAATAGGGGAAGAACAATGTGGGTTTGTAGAAGGAAAGGGTACAGTAAATGTTGTGTATATACTGCGAACAATTATTGAACGTGCTATAGAAGTAAACAAGGATATACACCTTTGCTTTATTGACTACACAAAGGCTTTTGATAGAGTTAGACATGTCAACATGGTAGATATGCTTGCAGATCTACAAATTGATGGGAAAGATATTAGACTTATAAAAAACATATATTGGAAACAACAAGCTGCCATAAGGATTGATAATGAAGTGGGACAATATCAACCTATTAAGAGAGGTGTTAGGCAGGGATGTCTCCAGATCTTTTTTCCCTATATAGTGAAAATGCAAAGAATACCATGGAAAGACAGAAAAACCAATGAACAAGTACTACAGGAGACAAATGAAAATCGTAGACTGATTAGAGAAATTAGAAGAAGACAGTCAAAATTTTTTGGACATGTTATGAGAAGAAATGGATTGGAAAACTTATTGACAACTGGCAAGATCGAGGGGAACAGACCACGAGGAAGACCGAAAGGAAAATACCTGGATGGCTTGGCCACATGGCATGGACGAGACAGGAACACTGAGCTGATCCACGACTCCGGTGATCGAGTGAAATGGCGAGTCATGACCGCCCACGCTTTCCGGCATGGCACATGATTGATTGATTGATATTATAGGATACCGGTTTCCCTGGCCTAGGTATTAAACGAATTTCTCATAATTCCGTGTATCCACGTAGGGTAACGCAGCGAGTGAGAATTGGATGCTGTTCTCGCCGTTTTGGTAACTTACGGGATAAGTCAGTCTGCCGCTCAGAAAACAATGGCAAACTACTGAGCGTAATCTTGCTAAGAAACCAACGCCAGCGGTAACATGCTGGTGGTGACAGCGATGTCCTGTAAAGGATGTGCGAGAAAAAAATTATAGGATAAGTGGAGGTGAAATCTTGGGGAGGTGGAGGTGAAAGTTTGGTTGGACGTGGGGTGAAGGGGTAAGGTGTTTAGTTTAGTTTAGTTTAGTCGTTGGATCAACATCACGGCACACGGTTTAACCCATAAGTGCTCCGTTTTCCTCCTAACTCAAACCTGAGTCTGGAGAAACTCAACTCAATGCACGAACTCCGTTGCATCGGCGAGGATCCTGAAATACTTTGGGTAGATTTTTAACTCGAAATTTTGCCCGGGCAGCGCCGTTAGGCTACTCTTTTTCGATTTCCAACTGCCAAGGGATTTTTTACGTGCACAACAATACACACGGGCGTCCGATCTCACTACCCAGAGACCAGGGGAAATTTTATTACTGGAAGTCCAGGTGGATTTTTTAAATAAATCCCGGTCCTCACCGGGGCCTGAGCCCGGGACCTCCAGCACTCGAGGCTGACACCATACCTAACTTTCCTTATTCTAATGCAGATCTCAGGAATGGTGTCGGTAACAGACAGATGCCCTATTGTTCCTCTTCCTTTCTGGATTTACAAACATTCAGTGCAACCAAACATCGGGAAATCCCAAAATTAATATGCTAAGTTACTTTCTAGTGCAGTGGTTCTCAACCTTTTTTGGCCCATGCCCCCCTTCACCATATTTTTAGGACGTCATCCCCCCGCCCCACACCATAATTTTAGAATGTCATTCCCCACTTTCGTATTTCCTCCCTAAAATTTTCCCCCTTCCCCTACACAGTATACTAATAATTGAAGTTAAATTTAATAGCACGTACTAACACAAATCTAGACATCTACATAAAACGTGATTTGCGGATCTACTTACGCTATAAAATGAATTTCAGAAGGGTGATACGTACAGAAAGAGGGGAAAAGCTAATAAAATGGGCAAATATCAATGATATGATAATTGGAAACACATGGTGTAAGCACCATAAAAGACGACTGTAAATATGGATAAGCCCTGATAAGAAAATACGAAACCAAATTGACTACATACTAATTAATAAAAGATTTAGAAATGCTTTAATTAATGTAAAGACAATGCCTGGTGCTGACTGTAATAGTGATCATGTACCACTATGTGGACAAATAAAAGTAAGATTAAAGAGAGGGAAAAAATGGTTAAGAACATGAGACTTAATAAAGAGGTTCTGAAAATAGATAAAGAAATGCAAGAACAATACTGTGAAAAATAGGTACAATGCAATAACTAAAATACAGTGTATAGATGAACAATGGGAAATGTTAAGGGACTCCATCCATCAAACTAGCAAAGAAGTATTACCGGAGAGAGGCAAAATAGGTAAGAAAAAATGGATGAATGAAGATATCTTAAAACTGATGGACAAAAGAAAACAGTGTAAAAATGACAAACAAGAATACGCTAAGATAAATAAAGAAATAAAAGATAAATGTGGGAAGGCTAAAGAAAGTTCGTTAAACGAGCAATGCAAAAAAATTGAATTAAATTCCATTAAAGATACAAAAAATATGCACAGACAAATCAGTGAGCTTACAGGAAAAAAAAATAAGAATAAATACAGGGTGTTTGAAATCAAAAACAGGAAAGGTAATATTAGAGGAAGATGCTATAATGAAGAGGTGGAATGAGTATATAAGAGAATTATATGAAGGAGAAAGGGCAGAATTAACAGAAGATAGTAACTTAGAAGGTCCACCTATTCTGAAAGAAGAAGTCGCTGACGCTATGAAACGTATGAAGAAAGGAAAAACAGCTTGGCCAGATGAAATCACAATAGAAGAATTAGAAGTATTGGGAGAATTTGGAGTAGATATATTAACCAAAATGTTGAATGATATTTACAGCAGTGGATATTTACCCAGTGATATGCTGAAATCTGTATTTATAGCTATACCAAAAAGACCAGGAGCAATTGATTGTGAAGATTTTCGTACAATTAACCTTATAAACCATATCACTAAGCTTCTACTCAGAATCATAATGAGAAGAACCAAAAAGAAAATAAAAATGGAAATTAGTGAAGAACAGTATGGATTTGTGGAAGGAAAGGGCACAAACAATGCAATTTATACATTACGGACACTAATAGAAAGGTCAATAGAGAAACAGAGAAACATATATTTGTGTTACATAGATTATACTAAGGTATTTGATAAAGTAAAACATGATGAACTGATTAAAATGTTGGAAGATATCAACATTGATGGAAAAGATTTAAGAATAATAAAGAATGTTTACTGGAACCAAGTACCAGCAATTAAAATAGGAAATAAAGAGGGTAGTTACGAACAGATAAAGCTAGGAGTACGACAAGGGTGTGTCTTGTCACCAGATCTTTTCTCACTGTATAGCGAAGTAATAATGAGAGAGATCAAAGAGATGCCAGGAATACTAGTTGGAGGTTATAATATAAATAATATACGCTATGCAGATGACACAGTATTGGTGGCGGATAATTCAACAGACCTACAACAATTATTAGACGTTGTAGTAACAGAGAGTGCAAGGAAAGGACTCTCCTTGAATATCAAGAAAACAGTAACAATGGTAATGTCAAAGAAAATGGTGACACCAAAATGTGACATAGAAATAGAAGGGAAAATCCTTAACCAAGTTGATAATTTTAGATACCTAGGGGCATTTATAACATCAGATGGAAGATGTACAACAGAGATTAGGAGCAGAATAGGGCAGGCAAAAGCCGCATTTCAGAAAATGAAGAGTATCTTAAGCAATAAGTCACTATCACTGAATGTAAGAAAGAGAGTGCTGAAATGCTATGTAGAACCAGTTTTGCTGTATGGCAGTGAATTTTGGAATGTAAATGAACAAATTAAGAAGAAATTAGAAGCAACAGAGATGTGGTTCCTGAGACGAATGTTGCGAATTCCTTGGACTGCCAGAGTAACTAACGACGACTGCCTGAAACAGGCTAATGAAACTAGAACATTATATACAACAATAAGACAGAGACAAACAGCTTTCTTCGGTCATGTGATGAGAAGAGAGGCATTGGAGAACATCGTAACAACTGGAAAGATCGAGGGGAAGAGAGGCAAAGGTAGACCAAGAGAAGTGATGCTGGATGGATTGAGACTGTGGCATGGAGGAATATCAGCAGCAGAGTTGATCCAGAAAACCAAAGACGGAGATCTATGGAGAGCCATGAACGCCTACGCCAGCCGGCAGGGCACTTGATGATGATGATGATGATACGTACAGAACCGTAAAGTATGAAGGGAAAAACAATATCAAGTAATCGATTCTTGTATTAACGCGATCTTGAAATAATCTTCATTCCCCCCCCCCCCTCCCCCTGGAAACCCCAAAATTCCTCCCTATTCACTAACGTTCCATTAGAGGAGACAGTGAAAATAATAAGGGAATGCATTGAAGACAAACAACACCTATTCTGGAGAGGCTACTACTACTATGTACCGACAACATACAATTCAATTTTCTAACTAAGTCATACCGCCAAATTGACGGAGTGGCCATGGGGACTCCTCTTGGTCCTATTCTAGCGGACATCTTCATGGCACATTTAGAAGAAAAGAGATCCTCAGACATCAAAAACTTGGCCTTTTACCGTCTTTATGTGGACGATATACTAATTATCACCACAGACGAGCTACAAGCAACATCGTTCCAGGCCACAATGAACAAGACGCATAAAATCATCTCTCTATCTATGGAACACGAACACAACGAAGCGTTACCGTTCCTAGATATTCCAATGAGACGTAGAGCAGACGGCACAATTCAAAGATCGGTGTATCGCAAAGGAACATGGATTGGCCAATACCTAAATTTTCAGAGCTTCACACCTGTCCAGTACAAACGGGGCTTAGTACGGACCCTGTTTGACCGTGCTAGAAAGATATGCACCCAGGACACACTGACAGAGGAGTGTGAAACACTGAAGAATGTCTTAAACCTGAATGGGTACTCCACAGGATTTATAAAGCGCCACTGCCAACAGCCCAAACCTAAAGCAGACATAACTACAGTCCCTAAACTTAAGGTATTCATCCAGCTAACCTTTCGAGGGGATGACGTAATGTAACGTCTACAAGACCGGCTTACTACAGCAGTAGGCCGAACATTCTGTGCTGCAACTCCAGTCATTAGGTATAGAATCACACCGATTCCCAAACCAGCAGTCAAAGAGCCTGCAGGTATTCATCCAGCTAACCTTTCGAGGGGATGACGTAATGTAACGTCTACAAGACCGGCTTACTACAGCAGTAGGCCGAACATTCTGTGCTGCAACTCCAGTCATTAGGTATAGAATCACACCGATTCCCAAACCAGCAGTCAAAGAGCCTGTTCCTCTGTACGCCACAAACAATTGTATTTACCAATTCACATGTAGATGCCAGGCCTTCTACATTGGTAGAACAGAGAGACAGCTTAACGAACGATTGTCAGAACACATACCTCAATGGGTCAACAAGATACAACACACAGGAGATTCTAGCCTCGTGGGGCCGACACACCGGAAGCTCCCAGCATCTTTAATTGGTAGGCATATTATCGAAAGCGGCCATGTGGTTGACAGAGACACTGCCGTTCGCGTGTTGTTTAACACACAAAATACTCGCTTGTTAAAATTTGCAGAAGCAATTATGATCAATCAACGCAAGCCAGAATTGTGCAAACAGAAAGACATGTTAGTCAGCTTAAAATTACCGTGGTAGATAATTGACATTACTGTGCGAATATGTGTATATTTCAACTTGAAGGATTTATCTAGTTAATTTACGTTACGATGTATGATTTCCGCAGTATGTACCTGACAAGATGCAGCGAAATATGCCAGGCAATAAATCGTGCAATCTATTGTTTGTGTCTTCGTTATTCAAATTCACTACGGGAAAACATTGTTTTGAATTTCTCATTATGCTTCTTGTTACTCCACCAAATTTTCTTAATCGCCTCATCTCTAACACTGGGAGATTATGTTCTTAACTGATTCAGTGCCAAACAAAGAGTCAGTTTCGTCCAAACATGGCACACAATCAAATTAACAAGTACTGTAAGGTAAAATTCCGTTCATTTAGCATGACAATATGCGGATGATACCACGAAACAAACCAAATAACACGATGACCCTAGTTTGGCGGTATATCGTCCTTGTTTCCAAATGGTAGGTCACATTTGGCGATAAATTATCCTTAAGCACTGAATCAGTTCATCTTGGGTTAGAATGGAATGTCCTTGAATATTTCAAGTTATTGTATTGTTAGAATGGCATGTTCTTGAATGTTTCAATTTCTTGTATTGTATTCCAGCCGATCCTGTGCCAGTTTGTGTACATCCGAAATCACAGAAAAGACAAACCCTGCATGTTAACGAGAAACACAAGAGTACAGGCTCAACCGTGTCAACTTTTCTGTCACAAGACAGTTTTGACGCCCGGTCCATCAGTGTCGTGTTTTCCTTGGACACAATACAAGAATGATCTGTAGTGCAGATTGCTAGGAAACTGTCTGGAGTTTATCGCAGTATTCTTAGTTAGGTATGATTGTCATTCACAGACCAGTGGGAAAGAAAGGGATATTGAAGAACACACTAGACAACAGACTTAAAGGAGTTAGTTTCTAGAACATACTAGATAACAGAAACATTGAAAGGTAAAGTTATACCATATTCAGACTGGGCCATTCATAACAACAGCATCATTTTGCTGGAGGAACAAATGTGTGCCCATGGTCTGAGATCTGTTAGTCAACACATCTTGGGTTCAAAGCAAACATGTCTCGTAAATTTGAACAGAGAAGACAAACTAAAAATTGCAGAATTTATTGACTGGCGCAGCCGCTTGCAGCAGTTTCACAATTGCCCGAAATGCCGAGTCCAGGGTTCAAGATCAGCCATGCGTAGTGTGGAAGCAGATCATTTTGTATTGATTTCGTTTTGGTGGAAGAACGTCAGAAGCAGGGTAATATTGCTCACTAGTGGCTGGAGTGTAGGAAATATGTCACCCAAAGGCAACCACATACAGAATATGTTCCCCACTGCAACCTGCCACTGTCAGTGGATACCATGTTGGGGATGGATTCCCAGAGAGAGGAGGGGAGAGGTTCAATAAAATATAATTAGTTCTAAAACCCTTATATAGGAGATATATGTGGGAAGTGCAAGATAACATTTTCAGGGTTATAGGTCAAAGGTCAAATTTGTTGCCCGTGTGTTGCCGGGGCCCATAAGGGAAGCAAAGAATAGCAACACTGTAGCCTACCACGCATGTCGTAAGAGGCGACTAAGGAGGCTTGATGGTTCCGTCGCCCTGCTACTGAGTGAGTGCGTGGCGCGACACTGTGAGCTGTGAGTTTCATGTGAAGTGCTTTTGAATCTGCCCAAGTTTTTATTTTTGGAACGTGACTGCATATTCGGAGCGATGGCAGGTGGCTATGTCCCAGAGTTGACCAGTTTTTGCCTTATGCAGAAATGCGTGGCTGCTGGGCTTCTGGTTGACTGCCACTGCCGTCGGTGATGAACTGTATGTTCGTGGACTGTGTGGGTGAACATCTAGGAAACATCCAGATGGGAAAATGACTGCCGATTCCATCAGAGATGAATTGGGTGTTTCGTGGGGGACTGGTGTGTTGACATTCTGGCGGCGGCATTATGCACAGTGTATCTGTGCGGGCTGTTGTTTGTCGAGACTCCTGTCTTTTCCACTTTTCACATTGGGCAGTGGGGAGCGTTTTGTGTGATATTCACTGGCACAGGAGCGGAGCATAATGGGGACGACCCGTTGCTGTGAAGTTGGAACTGCGACTAACTAACTAACTAAGGTCAAATTTGTACACATGGCAGTCAGCATGAACTCACAACTGTATGACCGGGAAAATTTCTACTTATAGATTAATGTAACATACATCACAGATTAATGTAACATTAATTATATATTAATATATTATAAATTACAGATTAATATAACATGACTGGCACCTTACCGTGTTGACACGCTATAGTGTATAAAATAGAGTTTCTTTCCAGTGTCACCTCGTGCAACATTTGTGGCATTCTATAAATAACTCTTGATGCGCTCGCTCATCACATAAATCCTATACTATTGTCATTTGCCATATGACAATTAATATAACATAAATTACAGATTAATATAACATGACTGGCACCTTGCCGTCTTGACAGACTATAGTGTGTAAAATAGAGTTATACCGCTCTATAACATAAAGTCTGGACTGAATGTAGAGACCATGTGTTGTCCATGCAGCACGATCCCTCTCTCGGCCTGTCTAGTGTACTCCAGAGGAAAGGTATCACCAATATATCTTGAACTAGACAAGCAGCAAAATCTGCCGGATCAGCAAAGCAATGCTCTAACTGTCCGCCTATCGAAGCTTCCATCCTAGACCAGTAGCCGACCGAGGCTTAGGGACTGGTCTGCCCTGCCATGACATATAGTCTTTAGGATGCATTTCCTCGCACTAGGGTAAATATAACATACATTATAGATTAATATAACATACATTACAGATAAATATAACATACACTGAAAAACAATGTCTGTGCAAAATTATATACAAATGACTATTGGATACTTTGAGTATCAACAAATAAGTTTGCAAAAGTTGAAAATAATATATGTTAAATTATGTACAAACTGAATACTTAACGATATTTAGTATATGATAATCAGCATTCACAACTATATGTTAGACATAATATCATTATACATACATTATAGATCAATATTACATGCTTAAAAAGCGATATCTATGAAAATTTATAAACAAAAGCAATACTTGCTTGCTTGTGTTCGCTGGCTGTGAACTCCAGCGTGAAGTCCTGTATGCCGAATGGTGACATCCTGTTGTCCAACATCAGTGGGATGTCATACCGGACTAAGGTTTCCGTGAGTATCCGTTGTCCCATGTCTGGCTTATTGGTGTGCAGACTGGTGGTTCCTCGCCGTGCAGGCAGACACTCTTCGACTTCTGAGGAATGAACGATCCTACTGACTTTAGCCAGGACCCCAAAGGTACCTGTTGCCCAGGACGCATGGCCAGGATGTGCTAGTAGGTCTTGGCCAGTATGGAACATGGCCCTGGTTCCTTGGAAACACATCTGCGTCCCAGTTATGCTAAATTATATATAACGTATAATATACATCCCAATTATAACCCAGGAGGATTGAATAGAATACCGAAAACAAAATAATTAACGGCATCCAGACAAAACCCCAAGCATGCCCTGCTAGGATGCCTTGGCGAAAGAATGATGAAGTCTCGTCCACAAGAGCGACCCATCTGGATAAACCCTTGAAGACAAGGGAAGACCTCAAGCGAGCCGCCATGTTCCTGACCAGTGGCAGAACAGTCGCCTAGCGCATGTTGTCGCAGAGGAGGAAGTCGAACCGTCTGCCATATTTCGCTGGATCTCGCCTGGCCCAAACTAAAATAAAAAGTTAGTTGCTTATCCTGTACAGGACGTCGCTGTCAACCCTAGCATGTTTGGCATTTCTTGGCAAGTTTACGTTCAGTAGTTTGCCAGTGCTGTCAGAACGATCGGCACTCATACTATTGTATGGAAACCAATGCAAGGCGGTTTGCTTCCAAATCGCCCGCGGCTGTGTTTCGAACATGATATGTGGATTTTCGAATTGCGCTGGTAACCCGTTTACCACAAAGGCGCATAGTACATAAATAAATAAGATAGAACAAACAAATGAATCCTTCTGACTAACATACAATACACATGGTCTCCAACACTCCAATGTAACCGCCCGTGTTGCCATGGTAGAAGCAATCGCAGGGTAGCGATACAGCCTGGCCAGCTGCGGCATCAAATGTCAGACAATAAATAAATTGTGCTTTGTCTTCTTTCTTGAAACTTTTTAGTTGATTAACTTTTAAGCCACGGAAAGCCAGTATTTGGTTATCGATTTTTCCAGAAGTTCTTTTTAGGTGGCCATTACTTCTGATCTGTAACTGTTAACAAAATATTTGTTTCGTATTTGGTTGTAGTTTTTAAATATTCTTCATATAACGATGCATTATATTCTAATAAACCAAAAAATAATGTTTAATTGTATATGAAAACTCAGAGAGAGAGGAGAGAGAGAGAGAGAGAGAGAGAGAGAGAGAGAGAGAGAGAGAGAGAGAGAGAGAGAGAGAGAGAGAGAGAGAGAGAACGTACTAACTTTATTTTCAAAGGATTAAGAATTGGGCAAGCATTAAGCTTGACATTCCACCCTTCTTATTAGAAGAGATAGAGAGAATGAGAGAACATGTTAACTTTATTTTTAAAGGATTAAGAATTGGGTACGCAGGCCCGTGTCACATTCGCCCTTCTTATCAGAATAAGAGAGAGAGAGAGAGAGAGAGAGAGAGAGAGAGAGAGAGAGAGAGAGAGAGAGAGAGAGAGAGAGAGACCGAGAGAGAGAGAGACAGAGAGAGAGAGAGAATGCATACAACATAATATAAGAAAGTGCTCACATCCAAGTCCTAAACCTGCGAATGTAAACTGCAATCCTGGAATACATAAAAAAAGAATGGAGAATGAATATACATACGCTGACAAAGAGGGGTCTTTAAATGAAATCCTTAAAGTGTGATAAAAATTACAATAACCAAGCTGGTCTTGTAACCTTTCAGTATTGTTGTTAAGGATGTTAAGAGTGTTCAGCACGTGGCATAATGGTGCAGAAGACCACTATGACGTCGTAAGGACAGTTTAAAGATGGCCACCAAACATTTGACATGCACCAAAGAGAAGCAGCATTCTGTTGTGTTTTTTCTTTAATCAGTGAATGTGTGAAACCTATAGAAATTTATCAGCGTATGAAGGTCCAATACTGTGATGCATGCCTGTCAGTCCAGTAAGCGTATGTTTGAAGTCCATCCATCCATCATGTACAATGCCGATAAGCGTGGGCGGTCATGTTTTGCCATCTCACTCGATCACCAGAGTCGTGGCGAGACTTTTGTGACAGTCTGTTATTTATGGTTGTGATCTGTCGGTTTAACGTTATGTAATTATTCATAGTTGTGATCTGTCAGTTTAACGCTAGATACTTATTTATAGCTTTATAGTTTTGATCTGTCAGTTTAACGCTAGGTAGTCTTGTTTTCAATAAAGATTTTGGTGGCAACGTTCGCTTATATATCTGTGTGTTTGTGTGTGTGTATGTGTGTGTGTGTGTGTGTGTGTGGGGGGGGGGGGGGGTGTTATGTGCAGTTTCGTGTTTTGTTTTGAGCCATATTTATATACCGGTTAGTTTATAGCAAGAAGGTCCTTTCTCAGGAATCACAGCGCCATATTTATATACCTGTTAGTTCAGTGGTTCTCAACCTCTTTTGGCCCGTTCCCCCCTTAACCATATTTTTAAAACGTCATTCCCCCCCCCCCCCCTTTCCTATCAAAACTTTGGCCCGTTCCCCCCTTCACCGTATTTTCAGAACGTCATTCGCCCCTTTCATATTTCCTATCTAAAAATCCCCCCCCCCCCAGTATACCTAAAAATGTAAGGTACATTTAATAGCACATACTAAAACAAGTCTAGACATCCACATAAAACATGATATGTGGGTCTACTGACTTTATAAAATGAATTTTAGAAGAATGAGAGGTACTTAACTGTAAAGTATGAAGGGAAAAACAATATCAAGTAATCAGTTCTTGTATTAATGCGATCTTGAAATGGTCTTCATTCCCCCCCCCCCCTCCCCCACCCTGGAAACCCTAAAATTCCCCCCTGGGGGGGGGATTCCCCACCGGTTGAGAACCACTGTGTTAGTTTATAGCAAGAAGGTCCTTTCTCAGGAATCACAGCGCCATATTTATATGCCTGTTAGTTTATAGTTAGAATGTAATTTCTCGGGAATTACAGCGCCAAAGAAATAGAGGGAGCCATAAAAAATACAGAGAAAAGAGAATTAGAGACGGATGACTAATAGGGGAGGGCGTGGAGAGGGCTGCAGGAGATGATTCAAGGGCTAATGTTCCAACGGAGGGTAAGAGGCAAAATAAGAATAATGTATGTACATATATAAGACTGTCCTTACTGCGTATAGTAAATAATGTATGTGCATATATAAGACTGTTCTTACTGCGTATAGTAAATAATGTATGTGCATATATAAGACTGTTCTTACTGCATATAGTAAATAATGTATGTGCATATATAAGACTGTTCTTACTGCGTATAGTAAATAATGTATGTGCATATATAAGACTGTTCTTACTGCGTATAGTAAATAATGTATGTGCATATATAAGACAGCCCCCAGCCAATTGGGTGCTGATCCGCCACAGCCTGCCTGCTTCAATGGGTGCTTGGGGCTAGGACAAAATCTGAATCGCAGGCTGTAAAACCAATGCACCAGGTACAAACAAAAATAAAAATAGAAACCTCAAGCTACGGCTTGCAACCTGGAACGTGAGAACCATGTGTCCAGGATTTTCCACTGACTTGACCAATATTGACGATGTGAGAAAAACGGCTGTGATTGATGCCGAACTCAATCGTCTTAACATTGATATTGCTGGCCTGCAGGAGACTCGCCTCGCTGAGGAAGGGTCACTCATTGAAAACAACTACACCTTTTTCTGGAAGGGTAGAGGGCAGGCAGAAAAAAGGCAACACGGTGTGGGCTTTGCAGTGAAGAATTCACTACTGGGAATGATTGAAATTCCAGCAGGAGGAAATGAAAGACTATTATCCCTGCGCTTGGCAACCTCTTTTGGGTTTGCCACCATTATTACTGCATATGCACCGACACTCGATTCCTCTGATGATGTGAAGGACTTGTTCTATGAGGAGTTAGACTCCGTGATCAAGGCAGTTCCAAAATCTGACTACATTTATATGCTCGGTGATTTCAATGCTCGTGTGGGCAAGGACTCAAGTTCATGGCCAGTGTGCCTTGGAAAATACAACATCGGTCGCATGAATGAAAATGGGCAAAGGCTGCTGGAGCATTGCACCAGTAATGACCTATGTATTACAAACTCTTTTTTTAAAACAAAAGAGATGCATAAGGTCACATGGAAACATCCAAGATCCGGCCATTGGCACCAGCTGGACTTCATCATCACACGGAGACAACATCTGAACCATATATCATTGACTCGTAGTTACCACAGTGCTGACTGTGATACGGATCATTCTTTGGTTGTTGCAAGGGTTAGACTGAGACCAAAGAGAATCTACACCGCTAAACACAAATCTAGCCACAGGATTAATATTATTAACACTCATGATCCTGAAAAGTGCTTTCAGTTTCAACAGCAACTTGAAGATGCTTTCACTGATACACCAGAAAATTGTACAGTAAATGAAAAGTGGGGTCAAATTAAGGAAACTCTTTATAAAACTGCCGTAGGGGTTTACGGCACTGTGGATCATAAGAGGCAGGACTGGTTTGCGGCCAACAGCGAGACTCTGCAGCCCCTGATTGATAAGAAGAAGAAAGCTCTCTTAAGAAACAAGGAAAGACCAACGCGTAACACTCTGAGTGAGTTAAGGCAAGCTAGGAAGGATGTGCAAAAGGCTGCCAGGCAGTGTGCAAATGATTATTGGATCAAGTTATGTGAGTCCATTCAAATCGCAAGTGATAAGGGAGACATAAGAAGCATGTATGAAGGAATAAAGAAAGCTTGTGGTCCAGTGATCAAAAGAAGTGCACCATTGAAAACCTTGACTGGAGAAGTCATCACTGATAAGAAACAGCAGATGGACAGATGGGTAGAGCACTATTTGGAGCTTTACTCAAGTGAGACCAAACTAGCGGATGATGCCCTCAACGCCATAGAGGCTCTACCAACTCTTGACCACCTGGACACACTTCCCACCATAACAGAAGTTAAGTGTGCTATAAATGAACTTGCATCTGGCAAGGCTCCAGGTAAGGATGGGATTCCAATAGAGGTTATCAGGAGTGGGCAAGACACACTCACTATACAGATCCACCAGCTAATAGAGCTATGCTGGCGTGAAGGACAAGTCCCACAGGATTTCAAAGATTCAAGCATCATAACACTGTACAAGAACAAGGGCGATCGGAGCGACTGCAACAACTATAGGGGTATCTCACTTCTGTGTATTGTTGGAAAAGTATTTGCCAGAATTGTTCTGCGCAGACTTCAAGTCCTAGGAGATCAAGTCTACCCCGAATCACAGTGTGGCTTTCGGACAGAACCGGTCTACCACTGATATGATATTCTCATTGCGACAAATGCAAGAAAAATGCCGTGAACAGAATCAACCACTGTTTATTGCCTTCATCGACCTCACAAAGGCATTTGATTTGGTCAGTCGTGAGGGTCTGTTCAAGGCACTAAAGAAGATTGGCTGCCCACCAACTCTTCTGTCCATTGTGGAATCGTTCCACACAGGCATGAAGGGTATAATCAAGTTTGATGGTGCAACTTCTGAAGAATTTGAAATCAAGAGTGGAGTTAAGCAAGGTTGTGTACTAGCTCCCACCCTCTTTGGAATATACTTTTCACTTCTACTGAAATATGCATTTCGTGATCAGGATGGTGGTATATACATTCACTCACGCTCAGATGGCGGCCTCTACAATGCTCAGAGATTGAAGGCTAAGACCAAAATTAGGAGGGTACTGATCAGAGAGTTGCTTTTTGCAGATGATGCTGCAGTTACGACCCACTCTGAGGAAGAATTGCAATGTCTACTATCTGCATTCTCCAATGCTTGTTCTGAATTTGGTTTAACAATTAGCAAAAAGAAGACACAGATTATGTCACAAGGTGCACATGAGGTACCATCAATCTTTATTGACGACGCCGAACTAGAGATAGTAGACCATTTTACATATCTAGGATCAGTGGTAAATAGCAAATTATCCCTAGATCAGGAAATCAACATCCGGATTGGTAAGGCAGCAACAACAATGAACAGGTTAAGAAAAAGAGTCTGGGAGAACAGGAAGCTTACTGCCAAAACAAAAGTCCTTGTCTATCAAGCCTGTGTCCTTAGTACTCTTCTCTATGGCAGTGAAACCTGGACAACTTACTCACACCAAGAGAACAATTTAAACAGCTTTCATATGCGGTGTCTGCGAAGAATTCTTGGTATTAAGTGGCAAGACAAAATCACAAATACTGAAGTATTGGAAAGATCAGGTTGTGTGACAGTTTATTCCATGCTCAGTCTTCGTAGACTTAGATGGATAGGACATCTTAGGAGGATGGATGATGGTAGAATACCAAAGGATATCTTTTTTGGTGAATTACAGATGGGTAAGAGATCTCAGGGTCGGCCTCTACTACGATACAAAGATGTGTGTAAGCGGGACATGATTGATACAGGCATTGATAATGCACATTGGGAGCAAGTCGCCGCTGAACGTGTTGCATGGAGGGCAAATATCAGAAATGGAATAAAGTCAAAGGAGAAAATTATTGCAGAAAAGTCACACACCAAGCGCTTGAGACGTAAGATGGTGCATGATGGTGGAAATGACCACGTGTTCACATGCACCCACTGTGAACGGACATTTACAGCGCAAATTGGCCTTATCAGTCACACTCGCTACCGCCATAGTTAAAAGTTATTATGCCTTTTTAAAGCACAAACTATCGTCTGTCAAGACGGCAAGGTGCCAATGGAATATATAAGACTGTCCTTACTCCATATAGTAAATACCTTGCGGTGTAGTATTTCCTTACAGCATGTGTTTATACTGATTGTTCTGTGAACTTAGCGAGGTATTGTTCTTAATTCAGTATGAGTTATAGGTATGCTTTACCGTTTATACAGCCATTTAGTCCATACTTATTTTAGAGTTTTCGATTATGTGAAAATTATATTCATGTCGCCATCACTATCAAGTGCTTGCCGACTGGAATCTGGTATTTTGTGATTTCCAGCAGATTGGTATGAAGTTGAGTGCTGACATGATTCCATGCTAAATGAAACACCTCATGACTGTGTTTTCGTTGTTTTCCTCGGTCTCTGCGCCGACAAATCTGTTTGAACGTTACAATAATTGCAAGTGCCTCTTTCTGATGTCTGAATAAATTATGTTTATGTATTGTCCTTTTTATTTCTTTTTTTCAAAACATGTGATTACTCATTTTGGCTATCAAAGCCATTTTTAACATTTTTTCTGTAAAACCACATCTGTGTGGCTTCGGTGTATTTTTAGCTTGTTTACTAATTGTTCGTGATTCACGGCGATACGCTAAAATCGCATTGTGTATGTAATATGTGGAATTATTTGTGCTAACTTCTAATGACAGTAACTCTAAACATACGATGTTCTCATGTTATAAACTGCAGTATGTGCGTGTCATGTTCAATTCTTTATTTCTGGGACGTATCTCCCATCTGGTGTTTTCCATGTACATAAACACTATGTCTCTGTAACACCACTGATCTGATGCCACAGACCAGCCCACTGTGGACTGAGGGTGGGGTGAGGAGAGGGTAGTGAGACGCGCAGTGTCATAACCCTCCGACATACCATGCCCAGGGTGGGGCGAGGGAGTAGTGAGACGCGCAGTGTCATAACCCTCCGACATACCATGTCCAGGGTGGGGTGAGGAGAGGGTATTGAGAGCACGTACTCCGTTGCTTCGGCGATAATTCTTTGTATTATTCATAGTTGGTTAGATATGACGGCAGGATATAATCGGTCACCCTAGTAGAGCATGCCTGCTAGGGAAGGGGCAGGGGATGTCCCTCAGCTCACCCGTGACTATTCAGTCCTCGGCACGTCGGTCCACCCTAACTTAGAGGTTTATACTCGGAGTTTTCCATCTCCTAGATTAGCCGCTGTAATAACTAACGGGCCCAATCTACCCATGGGCAAGAGGTTCCAGCGCCTCTTTCCTAATAGCGATAGGGTTGGGATCCATATTCATTTTCACCTGAAATATATTTCTCATGTTAACAGACAAAATCTCAGATAGGCACCTGACAAACAATCTGATTGACAGAAGGGTAGATAGATATAAGGACAAGTAACTAATGTCAGTAAAATATTATCGCAAGTAAACGTTGCTGGAAGGTTCTCATGAAATATACAAGGAACATTCTCATGACATATACAAGAAACATGATAGAAAACTGGCATCAAAATATTAACAAAAATACTCTACGTGGAACGATGTTTATTTACTTTAGAAAAGCATTCGATATGACAGATCATACTATCCTAATAAAAAAAAACTAGATAAAATGAAAGTAAGCTTTAATATAGTGACATTAATAAACTCATTTTTATTAGACAGAAAACAAGTCGTACCACACAATACATCTTTATCCCGAGCCATTACCATTAATACTGGAGTATCACAGGGGTCTATACTTGGCCCCCTGTTGTTTGCCATTTATATAAATGATCTTCCCTTATATCTGTCATCGTCCGGCGATTTATTTGCAGACGACTGCACAGTATATACAAACGCTGTTGATCGTAATGTGCTATAATTATCCTTGCAACAGGAAATAAATAGTGTAGTTAACTGGAGTCATGCAAATCGCATGCAAATTAACATTTCTAAAACAAATTCTATGTTAATAGGAACCAGGCAAAGACTTCATTCACACTCTAAACTCGCAGAGAACTCTTCAGCTGCACATTGGTAGCACGCCTATAGAAAGTGTAATCGAGCACAAGGCACTGGATCTTATCATAGATTAAAATCTATCCTTCAATTCTCATGTTCATGCTCTAGTTAAACAAATAGCCAAAAAAGTATACCAACTTGCCAAAATTAAAAATTTCCTCGATGAAAACACAAGAAAGATAATCTATTATTCCCACATACAAACACATATTGATTATTGCTCCACAATCTGGGATGGATGCTCCAAATCAATAACAAAACGCCTTTATTCACTCCAGAAAAGGGCAGTGCGTCTAATCAATGGTGATAAGCTTACAGACAATTCTAACCTACATGAACGTCTTCAGTTACTGCCACTCCACATCGCCTACTTTTTAATAAGGTTAAACTAATTCACAAAATCCTATTTAAAAAAAAAAATAGCTACCTTTGGCCATTGTTTAAATATAATGCAAGACATAGCGAACGACTAAATATACTCCATGTCCCTAAACCTAGGATAGACTTATATAAAACAAGCTTAGCATAATCTGCCACTCAGTTGTGGAACAATCTTACACAAGAAATCAAAGACAACACCAATCATTATACATGCAGTCGCAACCTGTTTGAACACTACCTCAGGACAGACTACATGCCCCCTTTAAAATAAACAGCAACAAAGACAATAATAATGGTAAATTATCTCAAACGACATCTAGCCAAAAAAAAAAAAAAACACGTTACACACGTTATTTTTCATGGGTTTTAATGCTTATTGTTCTTTTGTTGTCAAAGAATTGCTTCATAAGAGATGTTGAATGAAAGAATGTATGAGAGGAAATAGAGAAGAAGGGCAGAATGTCAGACGGGCCTACGTGCCCAATTCTTAACCCTTTGAAAATAAAGATGTTCGTTCATTCATTCGTTCGTTCATCACATCGTGTTCCTCTTGTACCTTGCGGTGTCGATGTGAAGTATAAACAGCGGGAGAGTGCCCACTTATGGGCTTCATGTATTGATATTCCCATGGAATCCATCGTTAACTTGGTCGGCCTTTTCTTCTGCTTCCCTCTGGTCTGTACATCATTGCTTGTTGTGTGCCAAGGAGCTGTTTAATAGCTCGCTGTCTCAGCCTCAATGACAGATTTAACAGGAACATCCACATGATATGAACAATGAACAACATGACGTCCTTGACACTCCTCAATATTTATTATGGACGATTATCACAGCAGTTACATTCACACGTTCCCGTAGATGTGGGAGGGCGTGTGATAAATATACAAAAAACATATTCAAAGGTGCTGAGTAACGTTCGTTACTTTGATGAGAGACAATCATTTCATTTGCACAGTAATTCCTATCACAATGTCTGACTATGCTAAGGTCACACTTACGACAGTCTGCCCTTGACGTTTGGCTTGGAGCATTGCTGAGCCGCCATAAATTCGGTAAACTGCAACCAAGCTTTGAATGGCTATTTACTTAGCCGCACAACTGGACGACACACTTTCAACTCTTGCTGGAGAATCATTGGAATAGTTGTCAGGAGGATACCAACTGTGGGAAGATCGGTGGTTTTTCTGCAGAGTCGTTTGGCCTGGAGGATAAAACAACTTCTTTTCAAGTGCCCCATAGCTAAGTTTTCAAATCGGTTCTTCATAGGGTGGCTTGGCAAGCTGAGGAACTTTTCTGCTTGTATTAGAGTTTTTGTATCTGCGTTCTCTCAGTGCTTGTGTCCTTCCCATTTTCTCCATTGCTACTAAAGGGGTTGATCGCATCTCTCATGTGATGACTCTAAGTGCTTGATTTTGTACCCTGTCCAGCTCTTGTAGAGTGGTTTTTGATGCTGAACACCACGCAGTTGACCCGTATTCCAGGTGTGGTCGTATGCTCTGTTGATAAACTTTGCTAAGTATTTTCCCACTGGCTCCCCGTGTGGTTCCACTTAGCTTTCTCAGGATGGCTATTTTCCTTCTGGCTTTTGCTACTGCTTGTTTTATTAGTTTTCTCCATGTGAGACTGTCGTCGAATGTTACACCAAGGTATGATGGTTCTTTATCTTCTCTTAGGGGTGTTCCATTTAGCTGGATGATCCCTGTCTTTTGTTTCGGAGAGAGGGTGAATAGAGTGGTGCTGCACTTGTCAGTGTTTATGCTGACACACCATCTATCCGCCCATGCAACAAATGTATCTACAGCTCTCTGGAGCAATATGGTGGCCACTGATGCATGTTCATTTGTGCTCCACAAAACCAGGTCATCAGCGTACATCGCGGCTTTAATTCCATCCTGTAGATTAGCAACAAGATCATTGATGAAGATTAGAAAAAAAGTGGGGGACAAGACTCCACCCTAGGGAACACCGTGGCGCAATAGTACTTTCTTGCTCTTGAGACCGTCTATCTGTACTCGGGCTCTTCTGTTGTGCAAGTATGCTTTCACCCATTTGTACATTTGGACTCTGCAGAGAAACCACCGATTTCCCCACAGTAGGTATCCTCCTGACAACTATACCAGAGCGAACTCCATGGAAAGTTGAACATAGACTATCACTACAAATCCAGACAAAAGTATGAGGAGTATTTGACACGGAAGATCTGAAGTCTACAGCGCAGAACAGCCACTCTCAGCTTCCTTGATGAAGAATACCCACGGGACTTTGGATCCGTGTCTACACAGATGGGTCAGCACAGAATGCTGTTCGAAATGGTGGAGCGGGAGTGTACATAGAATACACAAATAATATTAGGGACACCGCCAGAGTTCCAACAGGAAGGTACAACGATAACTATGATGCTGACATAGAGGCAATCAAGATAGCAACAGAGAAGTTACTAAATACCACCCATGGTACACAACCTGTGGTACTGTTGTCTGATGCAAAATCAGTACCCGTGGCGCTCCTGTCTGGGAAATTGCCAGTACTAAGAGCACTACTTTCTGAACTTAGCAGTCAGCATAAGGTCACCATACAATGGATACCATCCCACTGTGGAGTACCCGGAAACGACAGAGCTGATCGGTTGGCTGAGGAAGGAGCAAATGAAGAACAGCCTGATGTGCCCATTTCTTACCACCAAAAGAAAAGAATGATCAAATCAGTCAGAAAGCCACCAAAACCTTCTCAAGACGACTACCACGTTATGGACAGACCAGAACAAGTAATTATTCTGTGCCTCAGATATAGATTACGCAACCACATGTATACACAATTCAAGATTGGTGAATCAGCCATGTGCACATGTGGATTGGCGTCGCAGACAGCAGAGCACATACTCCAAGACTGCCCAAATAAAATAAAACAAATCAAAGCAAACCTTTTGGCCTAGAGTGACAACAGTGGATGATAAACTCTATGGAACGCTGTGTGAACTAAAAAAGGCAATTAAATTCATACAGGAGACAACATTGCAGTTATAGACATATTTCAAGCGAAAGAAAGAAGAAGAAGACAGACATATTTCAAGCGAACGAAAGAATAAGAAGAACTACGACCCATCGGACACTGGAACGTCAACTACCCCGCCCCACGACGCATAACAGCAAGCGTGGAAGATAAGCATGATGACTTCTGAAGGTGAATGAAGCAGCAGCAGAAGAAGAATAAGTAAAATACCTAATGCAGTTGAGATTGGTGTGCACTTATTTAGACGCCTTAACAGACGGCTACTCTGCACCGTGCAGCATAGATTATGTCTGTCTGTAAAGAGTAACAATAACGTATTTTGTGACAGTTTCGTACCCATTTTTCTTGTCGGTGTAAATGTAAATGTACATGTTGTTTATATTTGACATGCATACTGCAGAAATGTTGCACTAAATTGTGTTTACGAAGTTCGATTACATGGACTACACCACACGACTACGGTAGGCAGACATTTAATAGTTTACGATTGACACAATCGCCGCAGTCCTGTCCGCGTTTAACTATAAATTAAGGACATGTTAGAATTTCATAATTATGATTTCACTAGTTTAGCGTAAATCTGTTGCATATTTACATATTCTAATGTCTACGTAGATGGTGAGCACACAGTGGACGGATAGAAAGAGTAATTAACATATCTTTGAAGAAGTTAACCAGCAAACTGAACTGGTTACACGCATCACATGAAGACATCCCCAATCTGTTTAAGCATGCCATTTTAAGGGGAATACTGTAGTATGTCGTCACAGCGGGAAAGTTGGGGGGGGGGGGGGATAAGGCGGATGTATATCAAGAGAAAACATGTTTGGCAGTCTGACATAATGGCATGAAGGAACAATCTTATATATAAAAGGCAATCTCCGTCTGTCTGTCCATATGTCCTTTATGCGCTCGCGAACGGCCCATCCGATTGAGATGAAATTTTCTACACTTCTTCCTTTCATTCCAGCGCAGCCCACTGTCATATTTTTTTAGTGTGAAATCGGCTGCTTACCCAATATTATTTCATTTTCCATTTTTTCATTATAATTTCATATATCTCAGGGGACTTAACTCTGTAAAAGTTATTTCAAGGGGCATAACTTTTCTGTATAACTTATAGTCATATTGTGGCATCGTTTTTAAAGATTTATAAACTCTTTGTCCATAGTTATGTACCGGCATATGAGTTATAATAAATAATGATACAATCTTTAAGGCATTTTCAAATTTTTCATAAAAATAATGCATAATGCATAACATTGTAACTCATCTTTTTTTGCTTAAGAAGTTACTGTAGTCATGCAGGTGATTAGACAGAGTTTTCATTAAAAATAATGGATGGTGTGTGGAAGGACATTCTTTTAAGTTACTTTATTTGTTGTATGAATTTAATGAGAACTTATATGACTACTTATATGAATTAATTGAGATGCTCCCCACCAGGGCCTGGGCGAAGCCGGACAGGGTCAGGCAGACAGATAGACAGACAGACAGACAGACAGACAGATAGACAGTCGGGAACAGGAACTTATATGACTACTTATATAAATTAAATGAGATGCTTCACACCAGGAGCTGGGCGATGCCGGGCCGGGTCAGACAGACAGACAGACAGACAGACAGACAGACAGACAGACAGACAGACAGACAGACAGACAGATAGTCGGTAACGGGAACGAGAACTAATATGACTACTTATATGAATTAAATGAGATGCTCCCTACCAGGGACTGGGCGAAGCCGGGCAGGGTCAGGCAGACAGATAGACAGACAGATAGACAGACAGATAGACAGTCGGGAACGGGAACTTATATGACTACTTATATGAATTAAATGAGATGCTCCACACCAGGAGCTGGGCAATGCCGGGCCGGGTCAGAGAGACAGACAGACAGACAGACAGACAGACAGACAGACAGACAGATAGACAGACAGACAGACAGACAGTCGGTAACGGGAACGAGAACTTATATGACTTCTTATATGAATTAAATGAGATGCTTCCCACCAGGGTCTGGGCGAAGCCGGGCAGGGTCAGCTAGTAGTATCATAAATAACTACTAACTACACGACGCAATGCTATGGACAAGCATGATCACCTGCACCACACGGCATGAAATGTCTCTTCTATCTATAAGAAGGCGATATCTTTATACATAATACCGCTGCACTTTACTCCCTCGGTTTACTGACAGTATTCATAAGCTGGTTTCTGTTTGGCCATAGTACAAGCTGTCACAAGCATCATGAGTTTCAAGAGCAATGCTTGGTAATAGAGTAATACTGTAGCGGGAACATCCATGGTACACTGGTTAGAATGCTTGCCTGTCCGCCCGGTGATCATGTGCTCGAAGTCCCATAGAGATTCTATATTAAAATTCGCATAGGCTCTCATTTCGACGCAAAGTATCTTCTTCTTCTTCTTCTTCTTCTTCTTCTTCTTTCTTCTTTGATGAGGAGGAGGAGGAGGGGGAGGAGGAGGAGGAGAAGAAGAAGAGAAGAAGAAGGAGGAGGATGAGGAGGAGGAGGATGGAGGAGGAGGAGGAGGAGGGGAGGAGGATGAGGAGAGGAAGGGAGGAGGATGAGGAGAAGAAGAAGAAGAAGCAAGTCAAATAAGAGAAGAAGGGAGGAGGCGGTGAGGAGGAGGAGGAGGAGGAGGGAGGAGGAGGAGGAGGAGTAGAGGAGGAGGAGGAGGGAGGAGGCGGAGGCGGAGGCGGAGGAGAGGATGGATGCGGAGGAGGAGGAAGGAGTAAGGAAAGGGAGAAGGCTACGAGAGGAAGTGGAGGAGGAGTATCTGCGGACGGAGGGAGGAGATAGTTGGAGGGGGGCGGAGGCTGAGGATGCTGCGGAGGAGTATGCGTAGGATACGGAGGCGGCGCGCGGATTACTTACGGCGGAGGAGTTGTATTCGGAGTCTTTGTCGGAGGCGGCGGGGGCGGCGAGGAGGCGGAGTAGGAGGATTCTCGGCTTGAGGGGAGGGGGAGGAGGAGGAGGCTGAGGAGGAGGCGGCTTCGTCGGGGAGGAGGGCGGGCGGAGCGGAGGAGGAAGGAGGCGGAGGCGGAGGCGAGGAGCGGCGCCGGATTAGGCGGAGGAGACTTCGGCGGAGGCTTCGGCTGCTGCTCTTCTTCAGCTTAGAGGAGGAGGTTCGGCATCTTCTAGGCAGAGGGGACGGAGTCGCTCTCGGGAGAGAAGGCTGCGGCTGAGGCTGCGGAGGAGGTCTTCGGAGGAGGGAGGGAGTTCTGCGGCTTCTCTTCGGAGAGGGGGCTTAGGCTTCTGAGGCTTCTTCTTTCTTGAGGAAGAGAGAGGGAGGATAGGAGCTTCTTCTTCTGCGAGGATTCTTTGAGAAGGAGGAGTCGGGAGGCTTCGAGGAGGATTCTTCTTCTTCTAGGAGGAGGATTCTTCTTCTTCGGGTCTTCAGGAGGAGGAGGAGGAGGCTCTTCTGCTTCTTCTTCTCCTTCTCCTCGATCCTTCTCCATCTTCTAGCTTCTTCTTCGGATCTCTGTCTTAGCTTCTTCTGAGTCTTAGGCTTCTTCTTGCTTCTTCTTAGTAGTCTTCGTCTTCTTCTGTGCTTGAGGTCTTTCGTCGTCTTCTTCTCCTTCTTCTCCTTCTCCTGGAGGTTCTTCTTCTTCTTTCTTCTGATTAGGAGAAGGCGGCTTCTTCTTCTTCTGAGGATTCTTCTGCTTCTTGCTTCTGCGGCTTCTTCTTCTGATTATTCTTCTCTTCTCCATTTCTCCTTCTTCTTCCCCTTCTTCTTCTTCTTCTTCTTCTTTCTTCTTCTTCGTCTCCTTCTTCCTTCCTTCTTCTTCTTCTTCTTCTTCTTCTTCTTCTTCTTCTTCTTCTTCTTCTTCTTCTTCTTCTTCTTCTTCTTCTTCTTCTTCTTCTTCTTCTTCTTCTTCTTCTTCTTCTTCTTCTTCTTCTTCTTCTTCTTCTTCTTCTTCTTGGAGATGTGTGGATGGTGTGAGGAAGTATGTGTGGGAGGCGGGGTTGTGTGGGTAGGGGATTGTGTTGGGTGGATTTGGGATGGAAGGGCGGGTGGGGAGAAGTGTATGGTGTGTGGGTGTGAGATATGTGTGCGGTGTGTTGGTGGGGAATGTGTGAATGATGTGTGGGTGGAGGGTATGTTTGTGGTGGTATGGGTGGAGGATAGTGTGTGGTGTGGGGGATGTGTGTGATGGGTGTGGGGAATGTGCGTATGGGTGGGGTATATGTGTGGGTGAGCAGGGGATTGTGGTGGTTGGGCGAAGTATGTGGGGGAGTGTGGGTGGGAGATGTGTGTATGTGGATGGGGAATGTGTGGGTGGGGGTGTGTGAGTGGCTTAGGGATGTGTAGGTGGGTGAGGGAGTTGTATGTGTCGGGGTGGGATGTGTGAGTGGGTGGAGGATGTGTGTGGGGGTAGGGGTATTGTGATCGAAAGATGTTTGGTTGGGAGTGGGTGGGTGGGGGTGCGTAGTGGAGGATGTATGCGTGAGTGAGTGTGCGTTGGTGGACGGGTAGGGAATGCGTGTGTGGGTGTGGAGAGGTGTGTGGTGTGTTGGTTGGTGATATTGTGTGGGTGAGGTATGTGTGTGT
>JACEFZ010027210.1:732500-751591 GCA_014155875.1 Cepaea nemoralis | reverse complement strand
TTCTAGAATGGCAGAGGCGGCTAAATTGAGAAATCAGTTTATGGAAACCGGGAAGCAGTGCAGTCTCCAAGGCCTAGATCTGGCAAATTATGTGTCAGGAGAGTTGGAAAAATATGAAAAGCTGAGGATGGAAAAAGAAGCTTCAGATGAAAAGCTGAGGATGGAAGAGGAAAAGTTGAAAATGGAGAGAGAATTAGAGGAGAAAAAGCTACAAGCTGACCTAGAGAATAAAGAGAAAGATCGCCACCATGCCCTTGGAATGAAAAGAATGGAGAAGGAGATGGAGCTTAGGAGAATGGAGTTGGAAAACAATCTCCCAAACCCCGGACTTAATGCAAGCCCTATAGCCGAAGCAAATGCAGAAGTATCCTCTCTTCATACAGGTCCTATGGCGTTCCCTCTGTAACCATTTTCAGAGCACAGCGACACGATGAAGAGTTATCTTCATCGATTCGAGAGAATGTGCGATATGTGTGGTTTAGAGTAAAGTAAACGAAGAGTTAAGGTGTCCCACGGACTGCGTGGTATTTCTTATGAGGTGTTTTCCAGACTGCGTCCCGAGGAACTTGACAACTATGAGATTCTCAAACAGGCATTGCTTGCGAGATATGAAGTTGATGCAGAAAGCTATAAGAAAAAATTTAAAAGTGCTAGGAAGGAATCTGGAGAAAACTATGCACAGTTTATAGATAGATTAAAAACCTATTTACATAAGTGGAGCACATTAGGTAGATTTGAGAAGACATATGAAGGTTTACAGGAAATGATCATCATAGACCAGCTAAAAGACAAAATGTCAGCTGACATGAAAGCATTTCTTACTCAGCATGGAGCTGAAAAACTGGATGCGATTATTACCATGGCAGAGAGATTTGAAAAGTCACAAAGAGAAGTTGGAGGTAATCGACGGAATACCCCCACTCCCTCGCAGGATCCTTCTCAGAAGCCAAGGAAAATAATGGCAACAGTTATAGTAAACCTAAAGAAAAACCTAAAACCACCACCCACAATAGAAACCAGCATGCTTTGAGAGAAGGGAACCGCATTGTACAAACTGCAATAGGATAGGACACCGCACGAAAGACTGCTGGCGAAAAGCCCCTCCTCATACGGTCGCATGTCTGGCAACACAGGAAAGAAAGAAGGTGAGCACTGAGGATCATCCTTATCAGAATGAGCCAGAAGACACCAGGACCAGAATTCATGTGATAGAATCAGTTACACTTAACGGATTCTCTACCACGTGTCTATACGATACTGGTCTACAATTTGATGCAATTGTTTCTACCTCATTAGTGAACCCTGAACAAATCACCGAGGAGACAATTGAACTACAGGGGCCTTTAAAAAGCACCGTCCCGATGTCATTACCCGTGGCAAAGGTAAACATAATTTCTCGTTATGTGACTGGTGAAATAAGAGCAGCGGTCCTAGATTACCCCATCTTTCCCTGTGATGTTAGGATGTCGCTACGTCTTTTTAGGAGATCCTGGTAAGCCTCTGACTGTCGGCGCCATGACGACGAGACAGCAAGCTAAGGAAACTCCAGCGTCGACAACTCCGACAAATCCTCAACCAGAGGAATTGAAACAAGCCCAGGCAGCAGACAGCACCTTAGCGGCATGTTTTCATAAACTGCCTAAAGCACATTCACCCCCCACATAAAGGTGAAATGTACATGAAGAATGGACTTCTCCATCGAAGGGCAGGAAAAGAAGGACAGGAGCATACGCAACTCGTTGTACCTTCTTCTTACAGAACTCAAGTTCTGGATATGGGTCATAGTCTACCTATTTAGTGGACACATGGGAATCAATGCTACGACGCAAAGGATTTCTACCCACTACTACTGGCCGGGAATGAATGCAGACATAGTGAGATATGTCAAGTCATGTCCCCAGTGTCAAAGAGTGGCCCCAAAGCACTGGACAGCACCAGCGACATTAGGGGAAATGCCCATTACTGGCACACCATTTGAAAGAGTGGCTGTGGATATAGTCGGACCTCTCAACCGTACGAAGAGAAGGAACTGACTATATACTTACACTTGTGGACACTTGCTCGATGTGGGCCGAAGTAGTGCCTATGCCATCACGCGGTTCAAAGCATGTAGCTGAAGCTTCGCTTGGCATATTTACTCAGTTAGGATTTCCACTTAGGATTCTAACTGATAACGGATCACAGTTCAGAGGAAAGCTAATGGAAGAAGTGTTCAGTCTCTTCCATTCTCGACAGATTCACACGTCTCCATATCACGTCGAATGGGACAGTGGAACGATTTAACGGTACCCTTATTTCTATCTTGAGAAAATTAGCTCATGAGAATCCGGAGACATGGGATACATATGTACCTGCCGCATTATTTGCGTGCAGAGAAGTACCCCATCACTCAACTGGGATTGCACAATGAACCTGAATGTGAGACTGATGAGGTGGTCTCTGCTTTTACAACCATATTCGTTCCAGATCGAATATGTACCTGGAAAATCGATGTTGGGGCAGACTTCCTTAGCCGAATTCCTGTTCCTGATCAGGAAACAGAAACAGAGGTGAAAAGAACCAACGGGAAAGAGATGGATTAGCATTGGAAATTCGGAACGAAGACGTGCCTGAAACTACAGTTTCTTGTAAGAACAACTGTCTTGGAGGGGTATCTTTGTGACATGTCAATGTCTCATGCCCGTCTTCATACGAATTAACCCACCATATACAAGGACAAGTATAGAGATAGACAACAGTGTTTAAAATGGAAAGGACAGACGACAAGCAGTTTCCTTAAGTTTCCAAAACTTAAACCCCAGGAAGAAAATGCAGTGTGATTCAACGGGAACAAAGACTTTTGGCATTCTCAAAGTAATTAGGTCACCTGTCAACTGGGAGACCTACATCGGAGAAGATAGTACAAGCGCGTGATGTGATTTCATTAGCAGACAATTGCATAGGTCAGAGAGAGAGAGAGAGAGCACTGTTGATGTTTTCATTACAGGTAAAAACTCTGTGCCAGGCAACAAAGACAGGAAGAATAACAGTATTGTTATCGGTGAAATTGGACGGTAATTAGATGGATGTTGGTAGAATGTGATTGTCACGTCGAGGGAAATTCTTTGTAAAGATTGTGGAAGACTAATAAAGCTGTGTGGGAGGAGATATATAAAGTACAGCGGAAACTTAACGTGCCAGTCTTGTACAATGTGATATAGAGAGCAGAAGTTTTTCTGAGTGTGTGTGTCGATATAATACTTCTCCTGGGAGTGAAGGGTGGTGGTTAAGTTGAGTGCTAAAACTGGGCAGAGACCTGTATGCTGATGGTGGTCATTCTGGAGGAACAGCATCATTTTACCTCAACTGCTTCTCCTATACCACAACCCTGCAGCCCAGGAATGAACAGCTAAGTACATGTCAGTACAGTCTGTGTTGTCCTCGACGCTAGAACCAAGATACCCCCGGTAACATCATCCCACGTAGGATCTACAACAAGAGTAGTTACATCGGTAGACTCATACCTTAAGAACATTGCTCGAGTGCCATTGGGAGTGCACCAATACCAATTAGAGTAATAGTAGTATGTTACATTCGGGACAATAGGTTATTGTTGTGATGAACTCAGAGACACATTTGGTTTAGTGCCATTTATAACTCAAAACCAGTGTACCTTAATATTAGTGTAGAGTTTGGAACTTTAAGTCCTTCTTTGGCTAATGATTGATTTATCTCATTTATGGCGTTATGCTGAATCGTGTATCTGATACCGTATGTCACTCTAACATACATACACAGGAACCCACCACCATATTATCTCATTACAGTATTATAATGTGTATCAAGGTGTTGGTCGTTTTCCTTGTTGAGTTAGAGTGCTAATTAGACCAAATACATTAGTTACTACAGAAGAGTGGAGCCAAGTGTGGCCGGAAAACTACAAGTATTTCAGATTTTACCAGGGAAAATTCCCCTTATCGGAGTACTGTGAACTTCCGGGGCTCCACTGGCCCTCTGTGAAGAAACTTCAAATATTGATCACTATCCTCCCCTAGGGATTCTTAACGAGCCATTTTCAAGTTTCTCTAACAGTTGGCTATTAGAATTTGGGGATCCCATCCTCATTTCTTTTTAACTTACCACACCTACCCATTCTGAAACAACTAACAACACTCTGACTTACGAGCACACTTCACAGGAGACCGAAACGTTTCACATCCTGTAATCTAAAATCCCATTCTAACATAATATCTCATTCAACATTCAGATGGCGGCAATCTCTTGCCATCGCCAACTCGGCTTTTCGATCAGTCCTGTTCATGTGACGGACTTCACCCGAATGACCCTTTAAAGAGTATCCCCAACTCTTCCGTTCAGTCACTGCACGGCAAAACATCTTGCACGATCAAAACTGACATGAACTCACTAGGTTCCTGTACACAGTTTCCCCTCGCTATCAGGTGAATCGACTTCTGAGGTACTTGAAATTTACATCACCAAGTCAAGGTCGAGAAGTTAACATTTTAGTCCAGATGACCGGTGTATAGGTTGAACTCGCTACCTCGCATTAGCACACCAGAAGTTTAAGAGTGAGCGGTCTTATCCATTCGGCCATGACGATCTCCGTTGTAAAGTTATAGTGCAGGATAACAAATTTCATTTCTCTGGGATCAGAATCTGCATGACTATAGCTTGAGCAATTGTGTAGGTTTGAAAGCATGATCGACTGAACATCCCATAGCAATGCGATAAGGATGATGATGATGATGATGATGATGATGATGATGATGATGATGATGATGATGATGATGACTTCTATGATGATGATGATGATGATGACGAATATGATAATTACGATGATAATGATGATGATAACGACGATTATGAGGATGATGAATATGATGATTACGATGATAATGATAATGACGACGATGATGACGGTTATAATGACGATGATGATGATGATGATGACAACGATGTTGATGAACATTATGATTATAATTATGATGGTGATGACGATAATGGCGATGATGTTGATGATGATGGCGACGATGTTGAAACACCTGTTGGTGATGATGATGATGTTGATGATGATGATGATGATGATGATGATGATGATGATGATGATGATGATGATGATGATGATGATGATGATGATGATGATGATGATGATGATGATGATGATGATGATGATGATGAAGTGTTCACGTTGACGATGGTGATGACAACGACGATGTAGATACGTGCCCACACACCTGTATGGCCGCCAACGTTCTCCAGTGTCATGTTCACTCCATCTGTGATTGAGTAGTCGGAGGTGTCGAACGGCTTGAGGAGAATGTCGTACAGCACATTCTTTGTGACGATGTTAATTGGAGACTGCACCACTCCCCCACAGTGGAAATAAGTTTGACTCCAGTTTCCTGGTCCTGTTACAATGTACTTAAGGTTTCATTCTGTCTGTCTGTCTGCCTGCCTGTCTGTCTGTCTGTCTGTCGATTGGTAGGTCGTCGGTTTGTCTGTCTGTCTGTCTGTACTGTCTTGTCTGTCTGTCTGTCTGTCTGTCTGTCTGTCTGTCTGTCTGTGAGACTGCATCACTCCCAACAGTGTGGATATGTTTAGCTCCAATTTCCTGGTCCTGTTACAATGTACTTAAGGTTTCACTCTGTCTCTCTGTCTGTCTTATCTGTCTGTCTATGAGACTGTATCACTCCCCAGAGTGTGGATAAGTTTAGCTCCAATTTCCTGGTCCTGTTACAATGTACTTAAGGTTTCACTCTGTCTCTCTGTCTGTCTGTCTGTTATTTGTCTGTCTGTGAAACTGCATCACTCCCCTATAGTGGGATAAGTTTGGCTCCAGTTCCCTGGTCCTGTTACAATGTACTTAAAATGTCACTCTGTCTGTCTGTCTGTCCGTCCGTCCGTCCGTCCGTCTGTCTGTCTGTCTGTCTGTCTGTCTGTCTGTCTGTCTGTCTGTCTGTCTGTCTGTCTGTCTGTCTGTCTGTCTGTGAGACTGCATAACTCCCCAACAGTTTGGATACGTCTTGCTCCAGTTTCCTGGTGCTGTTAAAATTTAATCAAAGTTTCACTATGTTTATCAGGCTGTCTGTGTATCTGTCTGTGTATGAGATTCAATCACTCCCCCGACAGTCTAGGTAAGTTTGGCTCCAATTTCCTGGTCCTCTCACAATGAGCCCAAGGTTTCACTCTGTCTGTCTGGCTGTCTGTGTATCTATTTGCTTATATGCCTGTTTATGTCTCTGTTTGTCTGTCTGTTTATCTGTCTGTTTATCTGTGTGCGCTGTGGTGAAGGAGTTACTAAAGCACTTCGCAACCCCGCGTACCGCGTTCGAAACGCTGCTGTGGTCGATTTCAAAGCAGACCGTCATGCCATGGTTTTCATACATTGGTAAGAGTGCTGGTCGTTCAGAAATCAATGGCAGACTACTAAACGCAATCTTGTTCAGGAATCACAAACAGCCAACCAATAGCTGGAGATGACTGCCACGTTCTGTAAAGGATATGCAACTAAGTTTTGGGACTATGAGACTGCATCACTCCCCCAAATTGTGAATTAGTGTGGCTTCAATTTACTGGTCCTGTTAAAGTTTAATCAAGGTCTAGCGATCTGTCTGTTTATCTGTCTTCCTGTCCATTTACCAATTTATTCAACCATGTATAACTTTACTCAACGATTAGCCTAATAAGTAACGAATGAAATGATAGAGATTAAAGGGGCAGAATGTTAGACGGGCCTGCGAGTCCAATTCTTAACACTCTCAGAATCTATCTATCTATCTATCTATCTATCTATCTATCTATCTATCTATCTATCTATCTATCTATCTATCTATCTATCTATCTATCTATCTATCTATCTATCTATCTATCTATCTATCTATCTGTCTGTCTGTCTGTCTGTCTGTCTATCTATCTATCTGTCTGTCTGTCTGTCTGTCTGTCTGTCTGTCTGTCTGTCTGTCTGTCTGTCTGTCTGTCTATCTATCTATCTATCTGCTTGCCTGCCTGCCTGCCTGCCTGCCTATCTATCTATCTATCTATCTATCTATCTATCTATCTATCTATCTATCTATCTATAAATAGTGTAGTTAACTGGAGTCATGCAAACCGCATGCAAATTAAGCATTTCTAAAACAAAATCTATGTTAATAGGAACAAGGCAAAGACTTCACACTCTAAACTCGCAGGGAACTCTTCAGCTGCATATTGGTAGCACACCTATAGAAAGTGTAACCGAGCACAAGGCACTGGGTCTTATCATAGATCAAAATCTATCGTTTAATTCCCATGTTCATGCTCTAGTTAAACAAATAGCCAAAAAAGTATACCAACTTGCCAAAATTAAAAACTTCCTCGACGAAAACACAAGAAAGATATTCTATACTTCCCACATACAAACACATATTGATTATTGCTCCACAATCTGGGATGGATGCTCCAAATCAATAACAAAACGCCTTTATTCGCTCCAGAAAAGGGCAGTGCATCTAATCAATTGTGATCAGTTTACAGACAATTCTAACCTACATGAACGTCTTCAGTTACTGCCACTCCACAAACGCATACTTTTTAATAAGGCTAAACTAACTCACAAAATCCTATTTCAAAATGCCCCAAGCTACCTTTGGCCATGTTAAATATAACGCAAGACATAGTGAACGACTAAATATACTTCATGTCCCTAAACCTAGGATAGACTTATATAAAATAAGCTTAGCATACTCTGCCACTCAGTTGTGGAATAATCTTCCACAAGAAATCAAAGACACCACCAATCATTATACATACAGTCGCAACCTGTATGAACACTACCTCAAAACAGACTACATGCCCCCTTAAAAAGAAAACAGCAACAAAGACAATAATAATGGTAAATTATCTCGAACGACAACTAGCCAGAAAAATAAATAAAACATTCCCATATGTGTGGCACGTTACACCCGCCTTGAGTATTTATGATGCCCATGTTAAACATTGCCTCAATGAGTCATGTATTATTGATTATTTTTCATGCGTTTTAATGCTTACTGTTCTTTTGTTGTCAAAGAATTGCTTCATAAGAGATGTTGAATAAAAGAATGTATGAGAGGAAATAGAGAAGAAGGGCAGAATGTCAGACGGGCCTGCGTGCCCTATTCTTAACCCTTTGAAAATAAAGATTTTCGTTCGTTCTATCTATCTATCTATCTATCTATCTATCTATCTATCTATCTATCTATCTATCTATCTATCTATCTATCTATCTATCTATATGTCTGTCTGTCTGTCTGTCTGTCTATGTATCTATCTATCTATCTATCTATCTATCTATCTATCTATCTATCTATCTATCTATCTATCTATCCACCTATTTATCTATCCATCTATCTGTCCGTCCGTCCGTCCGTCCATCCATCCATCCATCCATCCATCCATCTTTCTATCTATCTGTCTGCCTGTCTGTCTGTCTGGTTAGGGGATGGGTGGGTGGGGGATTTGTCTCATAACATGGTAACATGCATTGTTATGTTTACAACATTTATTTGACAATGTTTTTTTTCCTATGTGAATGCATTATGCACTGATGAACGAAAGATTCGGAATGGCCGAATGTAGACGGTCTGCGTGCCCAGTTTGTTACCCTTTGAAAATAAAGTCCATTCTGTCTGTCTGTCTGTCTGTCTGTCTGTCTGTCTGTCTGTCTGTCTGTCTGTCTGTCTGTCTGTCTGTCTCTCTCTCTCTCTCTCTCTCTCTCTCTCTCTCTGACTACATACCTGCCTATTTGTCGGTCTGTCTATTAATATGTGTATGACTCTCTATATCTCTTTCTTTCTCTGTCTCTCTCTCTGTCTCTCTCGCTGTGTGTGTGTGCGTGTGTGTGTGTGTGTGTGTCTATACATGTAAGATTCCATGTCTTTCTTACGTCTACGTATCACTATGTATGTATACAACTTACAATGCTTGCATACTTACCTCCGTCGTTTCCAGGCACATAATTCCAGCCTACATTGAAATAAATAAAGGTAGCATTGCCATTTCGTCCCATTTCGTTTTTAAAGTATGATTTCAAGGATACATATAACTATATGTGATAAAGTACATTATGTATTTCATAGTCATTTCTTAATCAGATGTGACCGAGCTACCGTATAACAGTAGACATTACTACCTGCTTTCTGTTAACGCCGAATGTTGGGTGGTGCTCACCAAACCTGGCACTAGACATTGTGCCAACAACTTCCGGCGAAGGAGCGCAATTGGGAGGGTACAAGCCTTACCCTAGGGCGAGGAAATGCAACCTAATAACTAAATGCAATGGCAGGGCAGACCAGGCCCTAAGCCTTGGTCTGCAACTGGCGGACAGTTAAAGTATTGCTTTGCTGATCTGGCAGCTTGTGCTGCTTGTTTTGTTCCAGACGTGCCTATATAACCTTTCCTCTGGAATAAACTAGACAGGCCGAGAGAGGGATTATGTTGCATGGATAACACAGAGAGGGATTCTGTTGCATGGGCAACACATGGTCAACTCCTACACCGGTATGTTGTACTAAAATGCTGACTTCTCGTCCTTGACTTGGGGCTTAACTTACAAGTACCTCAGAAGTCACAGTGAGTTCGTCTTGTGGTAATTTGGAAAGCTAATCCACACCAAACAAAATCATTCCGATGCACATTGCACATGATATGAAAAACTTCTACGACTCACTGAGGTCGGTCTATGGTCCTACATAACCAGGCATAGTTTCTCTTCTTTGCAGATTGGGGAACATTGGTCACCGATACGAAAGAAATATTTCAACGCTGGGCAGAGCATTTTAGCAACATCTTGAATGCAATCTCCTCCATCGATGATGAAGCCATCAACTGCCTTCCTCAAGTCCCCACTAACGATACTCTTGTTGACTTGAAAACCATACTGGAAATAAACAAAGCCATCCAGCAACTGGATGGACATATTCTTAAACACGTGAATCGATATTGTTATCTCGGCACAGTCATAACATCTGATGGGAGATGCCTTGAAGAGATTAGAACAAGAATTGCCATTGCGAGGGTAGCCTTTTGCAAGATGAAAAACATACTGACCAATAAAAAAAATATCAATTGAAACGAGAAAAAGAGTGTTGAGGTACTACACAGAACCTGTACTTTTGTATGGATGTGAAGCGTGGACACTAAGCAGTCAAGCTGAAAAACATCTGATGGCTGTATAAATGTGGTTTCTGAGGAAAATGCAAAGAATACCATGGACAGACAGAAAAACCAATGAACAAGTCCTACAAGAAATAAATGAAGATCATAAACTGATTAGAGTCATTAGACGTAGACAGTCACAATTTTTTGAGCATGTTATGAGAAGAAATGACTTGGAGAACTTGGTGACAACTGGCACGATCGAAGGGAAGAGACCAAGGGGAAGACCGAGAAGTAAATACCTGGATGGCTTGGCCACGTGGCATGGTCGAGACAGGAACACGGAGCTTATCCACGACTCTGGTGATCGAGTGAGATGGCAGAACATGACCGCCCACGCTTACCGGCATGGCACATGATGGATGGATGGATGGATGGATGGATCCAGCAACTTTCCAGAGGCAAGGCGCCTGGTCCTGACTCCATTCCAGCAGAGATATACAAAGCAGGTGGACCGGTTCTGATAGAGCAGCTTCATCATGTCTTTATACACATATGGGTGAACGAGACCATGCCACAAGATTTCAAGGACGCGTCAATAGTCAACCTTTACAAAGGTAAAGAAAACCGCCAATCCTGTGACAACCACCGAGACATTTCCTTGCTATAAATTGCAGGGAAGATACTCGCCAGAATTCTTCTCGGTCTCCTCAAAGCCCATCTCGACCAAGGTCTTCTTCCTGTGAGTCAGTGTGGAAAAGAACGAAGAAATGTTGACATGATTTTCGCTGCAAGGTAGCTGCAAGAGACATGTCAGGAACAGAACTCCGAAATGTTATCCACTTTCATCGATCATGCCAAGGCTTTTGATACAGGCAGCAGAGATGGACTGTGGAAGATTATGGCGAAATATGGCTGTCCACAAAAGTGTGTTTAAATAGTGTTGTTATTTCATGATGGTATGCAGGCAAGAGTACAGGAAAATGATGAGCTGTCTGAGCCCTTTCCTGTCACCAATGAGTGAAGCACGGCTGTGTATTGGCACTAACATTGTTCAGCCTCGTGTTTTCAGCTATGCTGACGAATGCCTTCGAAGACAACGACACTGGAATAGACATCAACTACCGCATGGATGGAAAGTTGTTACATCTCAGAAGGCTGAAAGCTAAAACCAAAACTACCATCGACACCGTCAGAGAAGCTGCTGTTTGCTGATGATTGCGCTCTATATGCCAACTCAGAGGCAGACATGCAACACAATGTTTCAGCTTTCTCATATGCCTGTGCCAACTTTGGGCTCAATATCAACTTGGAGAAGACTGTAGTTATGTACCAGCCAGCTCCAGGGATTAATCACACCGTGCCGAATATCAAAGTGAATGGTCATAGACTAAGTGTTGTGGACAAATTCACCTATCTTGGCAGCACTGTGTCACAAGCTGCCACAATTGATGACGAAGTGAATGCAAGAATCTCCAAGGCCAGCGCGGCCTTTGGCAGACTGTACAAGAATGTGTGGGACAGAAAGGGAATACGGGTGCAAACAAAGCTGAAAGTCTACAAAGCATATCCTATATGCTTGTGAAACCTGGACTGTTTACCAGCGACACGCTAGGAAATTAAACCACTTCCACACAGTCTGCCTTAGGAAGCTATTGAAGATTAAATGGCAAGACAAGATCCCAGACACTGAAGTCCTAGAAAGAGCGTCCATGCCCAGTATCCACACTCTACTAATGAAGAATCAGATTCGCTGGGCTGGTCACTTGACTCGCATGCCAGATCACAGGCTCCCTAAACGAATTTTTTACAGCGAGCTGCGTTGTGGTAAACTGCTCCCAAGGCGCCAGAGGAAACGCTTCAAAGACACTCTGAAGATCTCACTAAAGCTTTTGGAATTCATCATGACACTTGGGAGACTGCTGCCAAAGACCGAAATTCGTGGCGTACATCATTACGCAAGGGTGCAGTCACTTGTGAAGCAAACAGGACTGCAAGAGCTGTGAAGAAAAGGCTGGACAGAAAAACCACTGCAGGAGATCCTCCTCCTGGAACATCAAGATTTCTTTGCCTACATTGTCAAAGAACATTTCGAGCCAAAATAGACCTTATCAGCCATCTTAGAACTCACGGCTCCATACTTTCAACCCCACTGGATGAATGAATGGTCATCATCATTCTTGATGGACAAACAACAATAGGGGAAAGCTTACTCCACACCCCAAAAACATCAGTCCAGTGCACTAGAAGTAGTAGCAGGTCTATGGACTACTCTTGAGTTCAAAGCCAGCAAAGGCAACAGACACATAAAATACTAAATTGATTAACTGATCAATTGGTTGGTTGGCTGATTGACTGAGTTATGTGCTGATGGACTGACTGATTGACAATTCATTGGCTGATAGTTTCTTCTTCTTCTTCGTTCAACCGGTGTTTTTTTTTCTTTTTCGGACGTGATTGCGTTGTGCCTGTTTACAGCAGAGCTGCGTTCTTGCGCCGTTAGGCCGACACATCCGACTTCTGAGGACATTTGTTGATCGGGTTAACCTTCCAGGGGGCTGATAGTCTGATTGAGTGGTTGAAATACTAATAATCTAATTGAGGTGTTGTTGCTTTATTGATTGGATGATTAACTGATTGATCGTAAGATCATGTTTGAAAGCCTTATTAGTCATACTTGAAAGTATCTATTAGGAAACAAATCACCTTCATTTTCATCGTTTAGTTAGGAGGAGCGGCTGACCAAGCGGCTAGATTGACTAGTTTTCTTTATGAGCCCCGGGTTCGAATCCTCGCTAAGGTGTGTATTTTTTTCTGTTGAGTTAACAAAGAAAACATATAATTTCCACAGTTCGCGTCGAATACACTACCCATGGGGCCTTAATTCCTCAGGCTCAAGAACCCCCCCCCCCCCCCCTCCCTCGGTCCTACACCGCAAGGTACTATAGGCAGTAGATGGCAGTTTTACAGTTGCGTTCACATCAAGAGGATGCCTCCGTGGCCCAGTGATCACACCTCGAGCTCAGAAGGATGTGGGTTCGTTTTCTTAATCCGTCAGACTGTTTGCGGCTGCAATTTTCCATTGTCCCTGGGAGTCGTCACTGGTACTACATTGTTCCTGCTCTGTGTGACGCATTCGACAGACGCACCGTGGAAAGAGACCGAGCTTGAAAACATAGTCTCAACAGTCGAGAGGATCGACTTAATTGCACTGGGTTTTATCTCATATGGCTTGGTCTCTTTCCGCAGAGCGGCCTGCTGATAGCGTCGCACAAAGCACGAACTCCGCAGCTCCAGCGACGATTCCCAGGAGTCTCCGAGAAAAATGCACCCGTGAACCGAAAGATGTAGCCCGAGAGACCAAGCAATATGGGATCAAACTCGGTGCAATGAAGACGGCTCTCTTACATGTAAACAGCTTTTGTTTTTATCATTTTAACCTATGTTGATGCGGGAGTGAGGGGGAATGAATAGTCTTATAGGCTGGCAGGGAATGCACCTCTCTGTGGTAGATTACCAATGGATAATGGGGAGATAGTCGAGCACCTGTGGGACCAGATGAAGAAAGTGATGGAACAGACTGAGAACCCGTATGTGGAGAGAATGATATGGTGGGGGATCGGCAGGAGTTCAGGGCGAATATCAAAACTGAGAGGGAAGTCCAGGAAAACTGTCAATCGGATGACGAGAAATTGCCAATAGCGAAGTGCGTCCGTGATACCTTCGCCTATCCTAATTTAAAACATGTTCCCACATGGGTGCCTCTCCACCCCACCCCTCTTCCCGCCGAGTTGTTTAGCCAATAACTTAGCTTCTGACGGTATTGACCTTTGACCCGGTGACCATACATCCGGTCCATACAATCCACTGATAGCCGTCGAACGCGTGTCAGTCGTCAGTCAATCCAAGCTAAGGATACAGATTCAAATAAGTACCTTTAGTATTGTCATGTAGTGTGTTTCATGTAGTCATTGTGTCGGTTAGTGTTTGTTCTGTGCTGACGAAGGCTTAGGCCGCAACGTCCAATTTGTTTCTTGTAATCGTGTTTTAGTAAAGCTCACAATCTACTTCTCGTTTTTTGGTGATTCATTCATTGTCAATCGGATGGCACGGATGGAACTATTAGTAGAATGACTCTTCGCTGTTGAACGAGAGGACAGAGCCCGTGTGGGCATTTCCTGAGTGCAGTGATGTGGTTTCTTAGCTCAACTCAACTCAACTCAACCTATGTTGAAATATCTTGTCAGATTTCTTTAATATGTTCAGACAAACCATAAATGATATAATAACACGCCATGTATTCACTGGAAGTTAGGCATGTCATTTACAGGACTTGGCAATCAACCTCCAACATTTACTGGTAGTTTGTGGTTTACCTGCAATTTTACGTTCAGAAAATTTGCCATTGCTTTCTAAAATGACGATGGCTCATACTATCGAAATCAACACAAAGCGATCTGTTTCCAAGTCGCCGGCTGCTGATTTCAAACCCTCGCCTCGAACTTTCGGAAAATTGTGAAGCTGCATTTCACTAACCCCCATACATTACACTCGCCAACGTATTGGCCGATACTGACAGATAACAGAAGATGACACACAGTGCATTGTTTGTGACAACAAATGATAACAATTAATCTTACTTGGTTTTACGGTTATATTTGATCAAATACCTACCAGTCCCTGAAGATTCTGTTGGTTGCATCGTTAAACACAGCACTAAGACGCCAGCAAGAACTGATATCAAACGAGGATTTATTTTCGCCTGCAGAATGCCCATGTTGACCGATGCAATGATGAATTTTAACAGGCACAATGTACAGCACAAATTAGAGAATGGTACTCTATCGTCGACGAGCTGCAGAGTGAAGCATTGCCGCGTCGCCCGCTATTAATATTTATATTAACCAGAAATCGATAAATACCAGTGAAAAGTGTATGTTGTAAATTATTAAAATGTTTTTATTAGATATATACATACATGTTAGCGAATTCACTTATATATATATATATATATATATATATATATATATATATATATATATATATATATATATATATATATATATAATCAGTATATAATATATATATATATATATATATATATATATATATATATATATATTACTTCACATGGGGTCGCCATGGTATTTATTTACATAAAAACATTGTTAAAACCCCGTTTAGTTGCAGCTAATTGAAAACTGTACAAGTAAAATTGGTTCGTGCTTATAGGATGTGAAGCGAGCTTAACACGTGTGTACCAGCTCTGTTGTGGTGAAGAAGTTACGGGCGCAGTTCTTACTCCCGCATATCATGTTCGAAACACAGCAGCGCGCGATTTGGTAGCAGACCGCCCTGAGTTTGTTTTCATGCAAATGTATGAGTGCTTATCGTTCAGAAAGCAATGGCAAGCTACTGAACGTAAACTTGGCAAAGGTATCACAAATAGCCAAACACAAATATGCTGGGGATATGTTTTTAAATTTAAATACGGTATTTTGCTTTGAACTTAAGCGCAATCCATTCACGTGCTATTGTTTCTAGTGCTTTGGACTGATTTTTGCGTGTTGATTAGCTTTCCCTATTACCAGTGTCCCTCGCCATCAGGTGAACCCCGTCCGACTTCAGAGGTGCTTGTACTTAACGTCCCAAAGTCAAGAAAGAGAAGTCAGCACTTTAGTCCAACTGACCGTTGATAGAGTTAAACCCGCTACCTCGAATCAACACATAAGGTGTTTAAGAACTAGGGCCCTTATCCATTCGGCCATGCTTATTTCTAATGCTGGGGTTGGCTGCAACCACCTGTAAAGGATATTCAACTAACCTGTAACCGCTGGTTACAGATATTAGAAACTGGATTATATATATTAACTGATTCAGCACCAACCAAACAATTAGTTTGGACCAAAAATGGTACATAAATGAACAAGTACTATAATATAAATTTCTCATTCATTGAGCATTGAAACTGCAGAAGATACCGAGAAACAAAACAAATAATATAGAAAGTATGACTGCCGTATGGCGATATATCGTCCTTATATGCACATGGAAGGTCAAATCTGCCGGTATATTATCCTTCGGTACTGAATAAGTTAGAATGTGTTTAAATTGTCCTGTTCTTACTCTTCTTACTTCTGCC
Source organism: Cepaea nemoralis (assembly GCA_014155875.1). Lineage (NCBI taxonomy): Eukaryota > Metazoa > Mollusca > Gastropoda > Stylommatophora > Helicidae > Cepaea > Cepaea nemoralis. Next base: position 735,336 of record JACEFZ010027210.1, on the reverse strand, counting down.
TGCAACTTTGTCGTTTTGTTTTATTTCTTATTCGTTTTACTGCCATTTCTTTCTTTCTTTCTTTCTTTCTTTCTTTCTTTTCTTCTTCTTCTTCTTCTTCTTCTTCTTCTTCTTCTTCTTCTTCTTCTTCTTCTTCTTCTTCTTCTTCTTCTTCTTCTTCTTCTTCTTCTTCTTCTCTATTGAAGAATAGATCATGAAGACAATCACACCAAGTTGTCCTCACTTTTGCAATCTCCAGCAGCTCCCTCAATGTCCTCCCAATATTATTCATCTCTATCTCTAATTGTCAGCATATGGCTCTCTCCCTCTCTCTCTCTCACTCTATATCTGTATCTATCTATCTATCTATCTATCTATCTATCTATTTATCTATCTATCTATCTATCTATCTATCTATCTATCTATCTGTCTGTCTGTCTGTCTGTCTGTCTGTCTGTCTGTCTGTCTGTCTGTCTGTCTGTCTGTCTGTCTGTCTGTCTGTCTGTCTGTCTGTCTGTCCGTCTGTCCGTCTGTCTGTCTGTCTGTATGTCTGTCTGTCCGTCTGTCCGTCTGTCCTGTCCGTCTGTCCGTCTGTCTGTCTGTCTGTCTGTCTGTCTGTCTGTCTGTCCTGAAGCCTAGAATACACTTATGCAATACGTGTTAGCACTCCGCAGCTCAGCCGTGGAATGATCTTCAACAACAAATCAAAGAAACCACCAATCCCTATACATACAATCGCACAATTTTCGATCATTATCTCAATACAAAATATCTTCACCCTTAATAATAAATATAATAATAATAATAATAATAATAATAATAATAATAATAATAATAATAATAATAATACCCTAGTATAACAGTCAGTCCCCTTTTGGTAGTACAGTATGGCACCTCATAGCTAATAACAATTGCCACATGAATTATTAATATTAGTGAGTCGTGTAGTATTGATTTTTGCACATTTCTATTACTATTTCTAGTGCACTTGAATTATCTTTGCGCATGGTTTACATTTTTTGCGCTGTCCTTATTAGCTGTGTCCTTCGCCATCACGAGAACCCACACCGACGTCAGAGATATTTGTGATGTTCATCCCCAAATCAAGGACGAGAAGTCAATATTTTAGTCCAACTGACCGGTGTGGTTGTTGAACCCGCTACCCAGCATCAGCACACCGGCTGTGTAAGAACGGGCGCTCTTATCATTCCGACCATGATGACCTCTTTAATGATTATGTCTAGTTCTCTCCGTCAATTCTGTATTAATGATTCTGTCACATGTGTTTAGCCCTTGTGTTCTTCTTGTGCATCAGTTAATGAATGTTTCTGATGTATTAGTAATTGTTTGTTTCCTTGTATGGTGTAATAAAGTTTTTTTTTAAATTTTATAGCATGTCCTTTACAGGACGTGGCAGTCAACACCAGCGTTTTCTTTTTTTTTTACTGTTTGTGACCACTTCGCCACAGACACTTTACTGTTTGTGATTTCTTTGTACGTTTACGTTCAGTAGTTTGCCATTGCTTTCTGAACGACAATCATTTATACCTTTGTATGCGAAAGAACGCAAAGCGGTCTGCTGCCAAATCACCCACAGCTATGTTTCAAACGCTGTATGTGCGATTACAAATTGTAGTCGTTACCACTTCGTCTTGGGCCGGCGTAATAAAGGGAATATTTAAAACTGATAAATCAAGCCAAACGAAACACGACTTTCAAAAGAAATTTGTAAAACGAATGATCACAAAATGTAACTGGAAACCTCAACAAAAGCAAGGACACATACAAATACAAGCGAGCGTTTCAATCAGTCTTCATCAGCGAAACACAAATATAAGGTATTCTTCCACGATGTCTCTGGACATCAGGCTTGGGAGCTGTTGATATCGATATACGCAAACCCCGTAGAGCAGTGGTTCCCAAGCTTTTCAAGCAGAGGGCCATATCAACTATTTTCGGTAGTTAAGCGGGCCACAAAGTTGTAAAATTATAAAAGTTTCGCAATATCATTCTTACCTTAACTTTCTTAACTTTCGTCAACAAACTTCTAAAACTTTAAAGGCAGTCAATGTCATTACTACACTGCGGTCATTTTTTGGTTTAAAATCAAAAGTTCATTTAACAATAAATTTTTAATCAATTTAGAAAATTGCTATTAATGTAATTAATTTACAGTTGTAACTGTTTTTTATAACCAGTTACTTCAGTTCAGATGCCAGTTTATCAATGTCTGGGCACAAATCTGTCGTGCCCAAAGTCATAAGCGCAGCTAGGTTACTGTCGGTGAGTCTTGGACGTTGCTTGTTTTTTTATAACGGTCATTGCGGAAAATGACTGCTCGCATCTGTAAGTCGAACCAAAACGACAAATGTATCTCTGGGCGAATGAACGCAAATGTTCAAATTGTTCGACAGGCAATAGTCGCCAGAATGAAATCATATGATCAGCTGAAGGTGAAGCAGGCAGCTCCAGAAATTTACATCTCAGTGCAGAATTGCATTTCAAATCAATTACTTCGTGCTGAAGGTTTCGCTGTAATTGACGGAGCTTGGCATCAGGAAATAAGAACGGATTTATGAAGAGGGCAACACTATCCTCCTCTATTGTGAACTCTAGAAATCTCGACTGAAAGATATCCAAAAGACTTTCAACTTTTACTTTGTACTGTAACAAGTCACATTTCTTTTCCACCACAAGCGTCTTCAGAGTTGGAAACGCCTCTAAAGTCCCTTCAGTCAGCTAGTCCAATAAACAGTCGTAGTCTCATTTTAAATGAAGAAATGACATCGCACAAATTTGTGAATAGTTTGTTTTTTCCCTAGATATTCGCATTTAAAGAGTTTAAATGAGACGTGAT
>JACEFZ010027210.1:462500-727500 GCA_014155875.1 Cepaea nemoralis | reverse complement strand
ACGATGCCACAATATGACTATAAGTTATACAGAAAAGTTATGCCCCTTGAAATAACTTTTACAGAGTTAAGTCCCCTGAGATATATGAAATTATAATGAAAAATGAAATAATATTGGGTAAGCAGCCAATTGCACACTAAAAAAATATGACAGTGGGCTGCGCTGGAATGAAAGGAAGACGTGTAGAAAATTTCATCTCAATCGGATGGGCCGTTCGCGAGCGCATAAAGGACATATGTACGGAGATTGCCTTTTATATATAAGATTAAATAACGAGACCTCGCGTGCCACTTTCTGACGGCTGACAAGTGGCCCGCGGGCCGTGGTTTGGGAACCTCTGCCGTAGAGGGAACATGACGACCCTACATCTAATCCCAGCCCTATGTTTGTGCTGTGCTGAATCATGTCCTGGTCACACCCTGTTGTGCCTCTCCGAAGATGTGATGTCAGGCAACGGTCTTTCACACCCCAATTCCAATTTTCGAAAACAAAAATTCCAAATTCGGTCTCGTTCAGCCTGCTTCCTCAGAGATGGTTATTGTTGAGATCCATGGTTTTTCTGGGTTTTTAGCCCTATTTCTGTCTTGTGCGCTTTTACAAGTTGGTCCTGACCCGGACTGGTTATATCGGCTTTTGTGTCTGTGACGTCAGATGGGGGTTTGGTCGGCGTCTGCCTTTTGTGCCGTCTCCTCTGGTGGTTTCTTTTGTTAGTGAAGGCTCCTGGCTCGTCTGGCTTGACTGGTTGCAGTCCTTATAAGGACTTTTTATTTGGTATTTTTGCCTCCTTTTTGTGTATTGCCTGTAGAAGCTTTTCGATGTTATTTTCCTCCTTGCGCCTTTTTTCACTTTCGCGTTTGAGTTCTTGCTGTCTTTCGATTTCTTCCTCTGTGGTCAGCCATGGGACGATCTCTCCGTCATCTATATAGTACTCGAGGTTGGCCTCACTGTCATAGTGTACCTCAGGGTATTCTATCGTTTTCCCCCTGAGTTTCTTGGGCTTCTTTTCTTTTTCTTCCCAACGCCTTCTGAATTCCTTGCGCCTGAGTTCCTCTTTAATTCCCTCTCTCTTTGCCGCTTCTATGCACTCCTCCAAGGTAGGTGCCCGGGCCACTCCATGCCGTCGTCAAGGTATTCATCTTGGTTTTCTTCAGATGTCTGGCGGGATATTGGTTTCCCCTAGAGTTTCTCGGGTGTCGTGGTTAGGCTACTGTCTTTATCTTGCGGTTTCGGTTCGGTCTTTTGTTGGGTTTCGCCTTGCGGCTTGTCTATGTTCTCTTGTATGGCTTCTATTGGTTTGTATTGGATTAATTCCATTTCAGCTTTCAGCAGCTCTCTCTCCGCTTTAATGGTGCGTAGAATTTCTTCGTTTTCCTTCTTCATCTCGGTCATATGTTCCACTTCTTGCTTGATGTTTTGCTGGATCTCCTTTATTTCAGCAAAGCAGCTTTTCATTGTCGCTGGTCGGTGCCGGTGTTTGAAGCAGCTTGATTTGCTTCTTTAGCTCATCTATCTTGTCTTGAAGTTGAGCATTTTCCGCTTGTGAGATGCACGTGGCTGTCTCGCACCTCCGCATTACGTCCTTATATGGAGTCTTTGTGGTGATGGTGAACTTTAAGACGTCTCTGTGTCTTTGGAGGTATGGACAGCCCAAGTATCTTGCTCCATGCTTGCCCAGGCAGTTGGCGCACTTTCTTTTGTTGTTGGGTGCTCGGAAGTCCGTGTCCAGCTTGGCCAGCAGACACTCCTTGAAGGCGTGGTGATCGGCGCAGTACCGGCAAATTTCCGTCTTACTGCGACATGCTGCTCTGCTGTGGCCGGCCCTCTGGCATCTGGAACATTGGGTGATCCTTGGTATGAATCCCTCAGGCTGTTGAATTTTCTGGTTTATCGATACCTGGCGTGGTATCTCGCTGCCCTCAGTCGTCACCACCGCTAGCGTTGTAGGGATTTTTGATGTACGTCAGGATCCGCTCCGCCTTCAAGATTCTGATGTGGATATTTTCTTCTTGCAGCTGCTTCTGAATTTGTTCGTCTGACAGCTCCACTTGAATCCGCTTGACAACCCATCTGACTGTTTTTGAGTCGGCGTTTCCGACTCTGGTGTCTTTCTCCTCCTTCTTCTCAGCTGTCTTGGCTCTTGTCTGTGGTGGGCTGTCGACGGTCTCCCTCGTGGTGGCTTCAGTAGTAACTGTAGTTTCAGGTTCTTTGTTGCAGCTCGCAGGGCAGACTCTCCACGGTCGTCTTCTTTACGGTTTTGGCGGCTCCCACGCTGCACATCTTGTGTGTCTGTTGTTCTCTTGGTGTTGGTCTTGCCATCGTGCCATTTTCCTCCCCCGTATCAGGCTTCTTGAACTGTACAGGTAACTTGTTCTTCATAGCTCTCGCAAATGTGAACCCCGGTTCACACCCCGGAGCTTTTATAAGGAAAGGAGCTTTCTACAACTCGATCCCCGTGATGATTGTTCGTGACCTGGTTCGATAAATGCCAGCATCTTATAGGCTCACACCAGATGCCTCGCACTTAACGATTAACGCTCAGGTTTCCGCGGGGTTAACCAAGAAACCAGTTGGCATCATGTTGTGGAATTGCTGTTCCTTTTGAATTCACGTAGCGCGCAAATGTGTAATTCTCGGAAGGCTTCATAATAGTGCAAACCGTGCCCGCTCCTCAATTCGTTATCCAGATTAGAGTCTGCTCAGTGTATCCCACGTGATGTTTGTTCGGCGTTTCCACATTCGCTGCTAGCTAAACGGAGGATGGCGCAGAGGCTGGCAGGATTGTCTGTCAGGCAGGTGGTCCCGGGTTTGAATCCCAATCGAAACGGATTTTCTTGCCCAATTGGAGTGGCTTCCTATGTCGATCTAGTTCATAAATGAGCACATATAGTATTGTTTGCCGCTCATAGAAGTGAGAAGAAGGAGGTAAGGACTAGAAAACGCACTAGACACAGGGCCGTACCGTGCTATGATACAGGGAGGCGGCCGCATAAGGCGGCACCGTAAATGCACGGCATATGGAGCGAAGGAGGGGCGGCATTTCGAAGACTTGGCATTATTAAGGGGCGGCATTTCGAAGATTTGCACCATACTAAGAAAATCTACCCTGACTAGACAACACCAGACACACTTCTATGAACGCCATATAATAATAATGTGTGTGTTTATTTATGAACTGTCTGAGTGGCCTTAAATGGTTTCCTATTTGGTATTCCTGTGTCATACATGTCGATCTCCTGAGAAATGAAGACGCCCCGCATGATAATGATGACCACATCATCCCACATAACCATCACTTTCAACAAGGAAGCAGATTCTCAAGCATCTTTAGAGTAATCTTTTCGTTTTTCCTCTAGCATTGTGTTAATGGCCCGTTCCGTGGCGAAGGAATTACGGACGATGTAAGTAATCCCGCGCACCGCGTTCAATACACAGCTGCGAGCGATTTGGCAGCAGAACGCTTAGCGTTGTTTCAGTTTTATGAAATGGTATTGGTGCCGGTCGTCCAGAAAGCAACGGCAATCTACTAAACGTAAACTTGCCAAGAGATCACAAACATCTAAAAAAATGCTGGGGTTTACTGCGACGTACTGTAAAAAGCATATGCAACTAACTTTTTTTATTGCGTTAATGACATGGGTAATTCTGTTTATTCACCATATTCGAGAGAAAACACTATATCTAAATGTCACTCAGCCATCACCAAATGGACAAACTTAGCAGTAGGTTAGCCTTCTGCCCTCAGGTGGGAGGATTAAGTAAACGTTGTAACAATAAGACACAGCAGGATTCCAGTTGTACAATTTAATTACCTTCTTTATTTCTATTCAACCAAGCAAAACCTATGAATATATTTATCACGTGGATATCACCACAAGTATGAGGATGCTGCATATGCATATGTCAAGTTCATATGTGCATGAACATGATGACATTATTGTAAAGTTAACGAATCGATACACATGACAATACTTTCATTGCCACAGGTCCTCTCAACATGATCAGAATACGATTAATTTACAGGCGACATAGTACGTGTGTATGTGTGCATGTGTATTCATGTATACGCGTGCGTCTATTTATGTATGTGTATGTGTGTGTGCATACACTCATCCTGCTGGTTTTGTTACACATACAATATATATATATATATATATATATATATATATATATATATAGATATATATATATATATATATATATATATATATATATATATATATATATATATTATATACAGTATATGCGTAATAGAGTAATGATAGTTTTGCTATGGCTGAATGAACAAACAGCGATAACTGTTACATACATGAATTATGCTTGACATGAAAGGTGACCGTAGGGAAAACACTTTGCACGTAAATTCACGCAATCGTCGTTAGAATAGTCGTTTAAACCGCCACGCTGATTTTGCGTATGGATTAGCTATCCCCAATACCAGTGTCCCACGGCATCAAACGAACCCACTCCAACTTCTGGGGTACTTGCAATTTACGTCCTCTAGTTAATAACGAGACGTCAACATTTAGTTGAAACTGGCCCGCGTAGAGGTTGAACTTGCTACACCGGCATCAGCACACCGAAAGTTTAAAAGCAAGCGCTCTTATCCATTCGGACATGCTACCTTCTTCGAAGAGTTATGAAAGTAGTCCGTTTGAATCATGCTGAATTGTGGCCTGGTTACATATTATTTTTTTTCTATCCGCAGATGTGTGGTTCCCTTACCGATCTTTGTGAACCGGCTATTTTATAGACTTCGAGACGGACAGGAGGGCTCTTAACGCTGTAGTCGTAAAATAAATAGTACCAGGGTTTTATTTTACAAACTTAATTACGTTGACATAACATACACACCAACCGTCATCAGGCTCAAACAACGCATCATCAAGTGTCATGCCAGCTGGCGTAGGCGTTGATGTCTCTCCACAGATCTCGGTTCTTGGTGTTCTGGATCAACTCTGCCGGTGATATTCCACCATGTCTCCGTCTCAAGCCATCGAGCATCATTTCTCTTGGTCGGCCTCTGCCTCTCTTCCTTTCTATCTTTCCAGTTGTCACGATGTTCTTCAATGCCTCTCTCCTCATCACATGACCAAAGAAAGCTGTTTGTCTTTGTGAGTTTATGCATATTATGTAAGTGTGTATGCATGTATGATTTTTCTTGGCGTCAGGTCTTAGTCAGATATGACTGAGCTACAGTAGACGATACTACCTGCTTTCTGTTAGCGCCTAACGTTGGAGGGCGCTTACCAAACCTGACACCCCACATTGTGCCAACGGCTTCGGGTGGAAGAGCGCAATTGGGACGGTACAAACCTTACTCTAGTGCGAGGAAATGCAACCTAAAGATAAAATGTCATGGCAGGGCAGACCAGGCCCTAAGCCTTGGTTGGCAGCTGGTATAACAGTGCAGGGAACTCGCAAGACGTGTTGTATTTGTTAATCTAAAGTTTATTTGCACATGATGACAATTGGCTTCTCGTCTCGTCAAAAAGACTGATGTTAACCTCCTCTCAAGTCAAAGGCCGGATCTTAACTGCCCTTGCCAACCCAATACGTCACGATTGAGCATCTCCTTCCCTTTCACTCTCGATGCTCAATCGTGCTGTATCTGTTTCCCACTAGATTCTAATAATACCCCAGTACTCCCTTACTGTTACACCTCCCCATGTTGAATAAAGAATTTTCCTTATAAGGGAAAACTCTTTACTCCTAATCCCCATACTCTATTCCCTCTTTTTCCTCTAATCTTCCCTAAAATCAGCTCAAGTTTGAGTAAATAATATATCTTTTAACTCTTCTCCCAGTTATATGGTCAGCTAGTAACCCCCCCCCCCCCCCATATACTTCTTCTTCGAACTTTCTTTGTATAATACCTCGTACCACGTATGGTAACTCTGTTAATCCAAACAGTCCTTCTCTCCTTTCTATTTCCCCAAAACTATATAGCTATCCACTATATATTTCTACTTTCTGGTTCTTTCTTGGCTCCTCCTGTTTCCTGTATCAAATATACATATTATAAGAACAGCTCATAAATTCTTTATCGAAATTTTTGAACTTATAAAATTTCTCACTCTTCCAAAACCCAGGACGTACAAAAACAATGTAGTTAGAAAAAGTAAAGAAGCGGTGCGCACCTAGTAAGAAGCATAAAGAATGAATACACGACATGACCACGTGTACATACAGCAATGCACATTTAAGACACTCACCCCTTTACCTCCCTTGCCAATAAAAAAATTTTGTAAAATAATTTTTTAAAACACCTTATGAAATATATCTTTGTTCGTTATAAAACAATTTGGCATAAGTTTTCATAAACCACATTGACATTGCCAACCACAATTCTGTTCCTCTTTCGTTATCTCACCTTTTACCATGAGCCCATGTTCATACTTTATGAACACCTTTAATATAATTAACGCTGGTATTTCACAGCACCTATATCTTGCCCCCGTACCTCCCATACTCATATACTGCCATTTACAGTCTTCCCCCTACCTTATATCAGTGGGACAAAGTAGTTTTTTATCAACTCTTTTCTGAACGAAAAACCTTAAGCAAAACTAACTTTATAATCATATAACTCAATATACCAAACCATTCATGTAATCGAAATAAAATGAACACAACCCCCAAACTAATCTAAAGAAAAAAACACATTTTTAAAATGACATAACATGCATGTTATCAAATCAGAATAAAACATTCTATTACTACCTATCACTATTGGACACTTTTACGGCCCAATAGTTTTTATCAACTCAAATGCTAGGAACACAATCACCCTATTCTAAATCAATTAATCAAACAACAACAATCATTTTTCAAGACCAAATCAAGAAAAAAAAACTTATAATGAGGGACTAAAACTTAGGCTCAATAAAACAAACAAACAGTAGCCATCATTTTCCAGTACCAACTCAAGCATAAAAACATATTATATATGACTCATGACTCAAACAATTATAACTACGTATAGTGACCCACCAACATTGGCCTCTCATACTAAGTAAAATAACGCATATCTATTTATACAGGTCATTCCAGTATTTCTATGACCGAGAAAACTAAACATTTCACTGTCCATCTGTATATCTGTTAACTACAGACTAAATAGAATCACATCTGTTCTATCTACATAAACAAATCAGTAACCAACATTTACCATACCATTTTTTATCTCCATAATCTTTACTCCTAACAGCACATAACATCCTGAATAAGTAAGCACTGTAAACTACATTGTACCAATACCTCAAGACCACTTCCACCGTTTCGTATACTTCTTCAAGCATCCCTTTCACTTCTAAATCCTGAAACATATAACTTGCCATCTGCAGTACTTTCAAATATCTATCTCCTACGTTTCCACTTCTTCAACAACTCCAAGTTTCTTTGAATAAGTGCTAATTCTACCTCAATATCTTCTTCTTCGTACAACCTATTAGTTTCCTCCATACTACTACTAGACTCTGACTTTTCATCCATTTCTTCTTCTTCGTCTGTATGTCTCTCTTTAGCTGCCGCTAATCTCTTCCGTTCAACATCCCACCTAATTTGTCGATCACTATTTCTTAAGGATCTTTCTAGTAGAGGCATATCTTCTCCGCTTGTTGAATAATCCCTAATTCTCCTCTGTCTTTTCACTTTTTTATCTCTTTGATTGTCCAATCTTCTTTTCGTTGCTTGTCTAGTATTTTTAAATGGAGCAGCTATTTCTTCTTCATACTATCATAATGAGTTTCATTCACCTTTTCTTCTTCCATTGTTTTCGGAATTGTCTGTTCTTGAGTATCTTCGTAACTTGGATTTGCTAGCAACTGATTTTGTTCTGGTTCTTTTCTAAGAGCTGGGGTTACTGTAGCTCCTCTGACAACTTGTTCATCCAAATATTTTGTGTCTGAATAATAATTATTATTATAATTATTATTTTCTATCTCATCTTCATCTCTTCTTAAGTGTTCAACGTGTGCCCTTGCTATATGTGCTGTGACCTGGTTCTTTATAATATACGATACATTACCTAGTTTTTCCAAACGTAATACCCTGGAATCCAACGAGCATCAAACTTAGAGTTTCTTCTATGCTTCTTGTAATAAACTCTATCACCTACCTTAAACTCCTGTAATTTTGTATTTACATTTTTGTACTTTTTCTGTCTTTCCCTAGCTTTAATTATATTATTCCTTAATCTTACGTGTGCTTTATGCATTTCCTGTATTATAATCTCTTGGAATTCTTCACCCATATATTTCCGTCTAGGTTTTAATAGATTATCTATAGGTAGTATTGATTCTCTCCCGTGTATTAAATAAAATGGTGAAAAACCCGTGCTCTCATTTTGATTTGTACGAATAGCGCTAAGGGCAGGTCCCAAAATAGATCCCAATCTTTTTCATGTTCATCAATAATCTTTGCTATAATGTCGTATAACGTCCGATGTTGACGTTCGTTTCTAGCATTGAAGAAGGTCTATAATATGAGGTCTTTATATGTTTTATATTTAAATCTTTTAATAACTTTTCGAATTTTTATTTACAAACTCTCTACCATTATCTGTAAGTATACTTTGTGGGCAACTAAACCTTGGTACGAACTCTTGTAAAAAAAATATTAATGACAGTATCTGCGCTCTTATCTGGGATTGCATAAACTTCCGGCCAAAGACTGTAGACGTCTACTATATGAATTAAATACACATTTCCTGACAATGTTCTAGGGTGTGGACCCGATATATCTAAACTAATCTTTTGCATTGGGAACTGAGGAATATCTGTGTCTTGTAAGGGACACTTTATTGTTTTCATGTTCCTTAAATCTGCATTTTTCACACGTATCTACATATTTGCATGTAGATTTAAACAAGTTTGGCCAATAATATTTACTTGTAAGTGCTTTCACCAATTTGTCTCTACCGAGATGTCCATTTTCATCGTGATATGCTTTTAAAAGTTCATTTTCTAAATGCTTTGGAATATATTTCCTTAGCTGTTCGTTCCTTTCACACATATAGTATAACTGTCCATCCTCTTGTAAAACCAAATAATTCCTTTTATATTTGTTATCTTCTGTTTCTCGTAATTTTTCTTTTATTTGTATGACTTTCGGGTCCAACTCTTGCTCTTCTTTCATATTAAATTGTGCTAACTGTAGGTCTTCTTCCATATGTTCAGACTCTTGATCCGATGGTAGACTATCAAATTCTTCTCTATTTATTATAGCAGAATCTAAGATATTTACTTGCCAATTTCGGTCGTCTATCTCTGGTTCAGCTTCATCTTCTGTATCTCCTGATGACTGTGGGTATGGAATTCTAGACAATAAATCAGCGCATGTATTAATCCTACCTGGGATATACTCAATTTTCGTGTTGTACCCCTGTAGATTCAATGCCCAAGTCTGTATTTTCCTATTCTGCACTGGAGCTTCTAAAAAAAGACTTTAAAGGCATATGGTCAGTTCTAATAACAAAATTTGCGTTATGTAAGTAGTAATTTAGTTTTTGAAGAGCGTAATGAATTGCATAAGCCTCCTTCTCAATAGTCGTCCATTTTCTTTGTGATCTGCTAAGCTTATGCGACAAGAAGTAGATGGGCCTTTCATTTTTAACTCCTGGTATTCCAGATTCTTTTCCTTCGTATGGTTGCACCAAACATGCTCCTACTGCATTGTCCGAAGCATCTGAGTACAGTATTAACTGTTTGTTTAAGTCTGGATGCGTCAACAATGGTACCAATGTTAAGCTGTTTTTTAAATACTCAAACGCTTTTTGACACTCATCATCCCATTTAAACCTAGCGTATTTGCCTGTTAAGTTTGTAATAGGTTCAGCTATCTTTGAAAACGCTGGGACAAACCGCCTATAATACGCACATGTTCCTATAAAAGCGCGTACTTCCTTAACGTTAGTTGGAGCAGGTAACTCTTTAATAACCTTTATCTTGTCCTGGTCTGGTTTTATACCTTCTCTATCTATAATATACCCCAAATATTTTGTTTCTGTCTTTAAAAATTGGCATTTACTAAGCTTTAACTTCACATCATGCTTTCTTAACCTGTCAAATACTAGTCTAATATGTTTCAAATGATCTTTCACATCTCCAGTAGTAAAAATCAGAATATCATCAATATAGGCAAGAGCGAACTTTTGCATACCTTCTAAAACTTCATTTATTAAGAGCATATAGTGAGAGGGTGCAGTTTTGACGCCAAAAGGCATTCGTAAGAATTCGTAAGAGCCCATATGAGTACAAAAGGCACTTTTCTTTTGCGCGTCTCTTGACATCGGAATACACCAGAATCCTGACCTTGCGTCCAGCGTCGTGAAATATGTAGAGCCATTAAGCAGCCCCAAAATATCATCAATTACTGGCAATGGGTATGCTACATTCTTGGTGATTTTGTTCAACGCCCTATAATCGCAACAGAAGCGACTCGAACCATCGGGTTTGGCCACTATGACGACCGGAGATGACCATTCTGACTTCGATCTTGTTATTATTCCTGCTTTCAACATCTCTTCTATCGCCTTTTCCACGATTTCTCTATTTCTTAATGGAGTTCTATATGGTTTTAAACTTATTGGTGGATGATCTCCTGTGTCTATTTCCATTGTAACTGTTTGCGTCTTTCCCAATTCTAAATCATTAACCGCAAACACATCCTGATTTTGCTTTATAAGTTGTTCTAACACTTCCTTATTTTCTGGCGGAGCTTTTAACTGTGACAACAATTCTTGTTCCCTTGTTATTTTGTCTAGTGAATGTATTTGGGCTTTATTTCCTCTGGATGGATGGATCAATTCATCCATTCTGACGTTCCCTCTTCTTCTGCGTCCGCGTCTGTCATTTCCCCTTTCACTAGAAGTTTCTGAATAACTTGTTCCCGACACTTCTGCTCTATCCGTTGCCAATATGTCACTAATGTTATGATCTAGTTTGGCTATCACACATCCTCTGTATAATTTGATTTCTCTACCTGTGTTGTTGATAACCATCACTGGAAAGGTTAAGTGTTTATCCAACGCTATTATTCCATCCGGAACTTCCAAACCAGGCTCATCAATTATTTCCTCTTGTAACTCAGTGATTCTGACTGTGTTTCCTTCCACATAATATGGGTTTCTCTTCAGCTTCGCTTGTATCAAATTAACCGACTGTGGTTTTAACGTCGTTGTCATTTTAACTCTAACTAGTGCTGATATATGCATGTCTTCTTCCATATCTATATAGACGTCCCTGAATTTTAATTTATGTAAATCATAGAAAAGTCTTATTCCATTTTTTATTAAAAAATCTCTTCCTATTAACATGTTTCTATTTAAACCCTTCACTACATGAAAAAGGTGTCTTATGTTGATCCCTCCTAACTTAAAATTTATCATTGTATTTATACTTGTAAATTCTGTCCAGTAACAGAGTGTAAATTATTATGACTCTTAAATACTCTACAATTTCTTACTATTTTGTATAGAAAACTTTCTTTTACTACACTAACCTGAGCTCCCGAATCAATTAATGTACGAACTCTATACTTTCCTATTTCTATTATAGAAGAGCTATAATCTGTTTTATCTTCTATAAATTTCTTGACTTCATCTAGTTGAAAATATTCTCTGTTTGACCTATTATACCTGTTATTAACATATTCTCTAACCCTTGGGACCTTATTATTTACCCTCCTATCATAGGTCCTGTCTAATAGGTAGGGCGCCGATTTTCCTGTGTTCTTGTACCTGTAAAATTCCTGTGTCCATCTACCACATTCCTACTCACCCTATTATTGTCATGTCTACCCTGTGTATTCGACTGGACACGCCTGTTATTACAAAAACGAGAAACATGTCCCCGTTGACCACAAACCCAACAGACAATATTTGTACTATTGTGTTGACTACTGTTTCTCTTGTAGGGTATCTCATATTTCTTCTTTCCTCGTTATCATATCTATTTCTACCTTGTAACGTCTGTATTCCTCCTCTCCTATTCCATCCGAATCTTGTTTGTCCTATTTCCATAGGTTCCTCAACTCTGTCGTCTCGATTACTTCCCACTTCTCGTCCTGTTCTTAATCTAAACCTACGTCTCAAATTTTCCTTTTGTACCGCGATATCCACCGCTTGTGATAACCTCTCAGGGTTTTCCCTCATCAACTTAAGTTTCAAACCATCGGATTTTATGCCATCTACAAAAATCCCTACTAACATCCTTTCCACCTCCTCTCCTCGTACATTCTGTCCTAAGAATGCTTCTTCAGCCAGGTTAATCAATCTATCGCTGAACAATTGTACCGTCTCTCCGTTATTTTGTTTAGCCTGCCTCAACACCGAAAATGCATGTTGTGGATCCGTTATTTCTGCATATTTCCTTGCTAGGTCTTCTTTGAATTGTTCCCATGTCTCATCTACTCTAGCCTCTAACTTTCTTCTTATATGATCCGAAACCGGTTCCGTTTGCCGTCTGATAAGCCAGTCTCATTTTTTCTTCATCTGTTGCTGAGATTAAATAGGCATATTTTTCTATGGAAGTGACCCATTTCTTAAAGTCTCTGGTCTGTCCACTAAACTTCACAATTTCTGTTGCCATCCCTTGTTGTTTAATCACCATATTAAGTCGGCCTACTGCTGTTCCCACGCCTGTCAAAACCTGTGCTAAGGTGTCCTGTTCCGCCATGCTGAAATATACTGAAACAAAGCAAGCAAAGAACCACACAATTTCAACTTCTTAATTTAAGGAATACACTCACTTGTTTCGTAAAACTACAGTTAGTTTCTAGGTTTGGGAACCACACAATTTTTACCCTGATTTTGTTTCCTGACTCAAGCACGTACTTTCTTCGACTCGGCGTCAGATTTCGTTCGAGCACCAGGAGCCTGTGTCAGCTGAAAATCAGTCGCGGAGTTCAGGTAGCAAAGTTCAGGTAGTCTGTCTCTTCCCCCAGGTAATTTCGTCACTTCTCTAGGGATGCCGGGATAATCTTCAACCCCTGGTTGGGTCCCATCTGAGATTTCTAGCCTTTGTTTTCACCCCGGGTGGGGTACATCATCGACGTCTTGAGATATCGACAACGTAGGTGGCGGCTTGAAAATAGTAAAACTCAGGCTATGGTAAGCCCTTTGGAAACTCTAAAGTTCAGACAACGGCTATGGCAAGCCCTTGGATAACGCTAAAGTTCAGACAACGGCTATGGCAAGCCCTTTGATAACGCTAAAGTTCAGACAACGGCTATGGCAAGCCCTTTGATAACGCTAAAGTTCAGACGACGGCTATGGCAAGCCCTTTGATAACGCTAAAGTTCAGACAACGGCTATGGCAAGCCCTTTGATAACGCTAAAGTTCAGACAACGGCTATGGCAAGCCCTTTGATAACGCTAAAGTTCAGACAACGGCTATGGCAAGCCCCTGGAGTTGTACTATGCAAAGCGACGGCTCTACCAAGCCTCTTGAGTTGTAAAATGAAAAGCAACGGCTATATCAAGCCTCTTGAGTTGTACTATGCAAAGCGACGGCTCTACCAAGCCTCTTGAGTTGTACAATGAAAAGCAACGGCTATATCAAGCCTCTTGAGTTGTACTATGCAAAGCGACGACTCTACCAAGCCTCTTGAGTTGTACAATGAAAAGCAACGGCTATATCAAGCCTCTTGAGTTGTACTATGCAAAGCGACGGCTCTACCAAGCCTCTTGAGTTGTAAATTTGTTATCTCAAGTCTCTGTGACAGCCTTACAGAGGACCACCCCTGGGCGGGCTTTCGGCCTCTGTATTTGCAGATTACTGAATTTTACTGGGCATCACTTCACTGGTTGTTCCACCACGTGCCGAAACTGTTTCTAGGAGTTATTTGACCGGAGCATGGAACAATAACAAGCGGCTCCCGACTTTGACAAAAACCTCGAACAGACAGTAGCTCCTTTTAAAAAACTGGTTCGAGAAAACGTCTGTTCTAAATACCTTTTTTAGGCAGTCTAGTCTGGATCCTTTGATGGTTTCCTAGTACTTCGGATTGCGTCCGCGACGGCCAAATCCAGTATCGTGGTTAAGCGGCACCATTTCGAGTCTTATAACAGTGCAGGGAACTCGCAAGACGTGTTGTATTTGTTAATCTAAAGTTTATTTGCACATGATGACAATTGGCTTCTCGTCTCGTCAAAAAGACTGATGTTAACCTCCTCTCAAGTCAAAGGCCGGATCTTAACTGCCCTTGCCAACCCAATACGTCACGATTGAGCATCTCCTTCCCTTTCACTCTCGATGCTCAATCGTTCTGTATCTGTTTCCCACTAGATTCTAATAATACCCCAGTACTCCCTTACTGTTACACTGGTCTAGGATCGAAGCTCCGACAGGCGGACAGTTAGAGCACTGCTTTGCTGATCCGGCGGCTTCTGCAGCTTGTCTTGTTCCAGATGTAGAGGTGTTACCTTTCCTCTGTAGTGAACTAGGCAGGCCGAGAGAGGGATCATGCTGAAAAAGCAACACATTATCTCTATATTTTAGCCCAGGCTTTGTGCTATGGAGAGGCAATAACTCCATCCCTGGTCTTAATCGGTCTCGGAATCAAAGCGAGGGGCATCTTTTACGGGTTATAAGTCCCTGTCAATTGGCGTAGACATGGGGCGCCACGCGTTGCCTCTGACAGTGGGAGACACCTACAGGTGTCACTGATCAGCAACCGCCCGCCTCAAGCTGGGCATCCCCCGGCCAATTGGGTGCTGATCCGCCACAGCCTGCCTGCTTAAATTGGTGCTTGGGGCTAGGACAAAATCTGAATAGCAGGCTGTAAAACCAATGGACCAGGTATAATAATAAGAAAAATAGAAACCTAAAGCTACGGCTTGCAACCTGGAACGTGAGAACCATGTGTCCAGGATTTTCCACTGACTTGACCAATATTAACGATGTAAGAAAGACGGCTGTGATTGATGCCGAACTCAATCGTCTTAACATTGATATTGCTGGCCTGCAGAAGACTCGCCTCGCTGAGGAAGGATCACTCAGAGAAAACAATTACACCTTTTTTTGGAAGGGTAGAGGGCAGGCAGAAAAAAAGGCAACACGGTGTGGGCTTTGCAGTGAAGAATTCGCTACTGGGAATGATTGAAATTCCAGCAGGAGGAAATGAAAGACTATTATCCCTGCGCTTGGCAACATCTTGTGGTTTTGCCACCATTATTACTGCATATGCACCGACACTCGATTCCTCTGATGATGTGAAGGATTCGTTCTATGAGGAGTTAGACTCCGTGATCAAGGCAGGTCCAAAATCTGACTACAGTTATATGCTCGGTGATGTCAATGCTCGTGTGGGCAGGGACTCGAGTTCATGGCCAGTGTGCCTTGGAAAATACAACATCGGTCGCATGAATGAAAATGGGCAAAGGCTGCTGGAGCATTGCATCAGAAATGACCTATGTATTACAAACTTCCTTTTTAAAAACAAAAGAGCTGCATAAGGTCATATGGAAACATCCAAGATCCGGCCATTGGCACTAGATGGACTTCATCATCACACGGAGACAACATCTGAACCATATATTATTAACTCGAAGTTACCACAGTGCTGACTATTACACGGATCATTCTTTGGTTGTTGCAAGGGTTAGACTGAGACCAAAGAGAATCTACACAGCTAAACACAAATCTAGCCCTAGGATTAATATTATTAACACTCACGATCCTGAAAAGTGTTTTCAGTTTCAACAGCAACTTGAAGACGCTTTCACTGATACACCAGAAAAATTGTACAGTAAGTGAAAAGTGGGGTCAACTTAAGGAAACTCTATAAAAATTCCGTAGGGGTTTACGGCACTGTGGATCATAAGAGGCAGGACTGGTTTGCGGCAAACAGCCTGACTCTGCAGCCCTTGATTGATAAGAAAAAGATATCTCTCTTAAGAAACAAGGAAAGACCAACACGTAACACTCTGAGTGAGCTAAAGCAAGCCAGGAAAGATGTGCAAAAGACTGCCACGCAGTGTGCAAATGATTATTGGATCAAGTTATGTGAGTCCATTCAAATCGCAAGTGATAAGGGAAACATCAGAAGCATGTATGAAGGAATAAAGAAAGCATGTGGCCCAATGATCAAAAGAAGTGCACCATTGAAAACCTTGACTGGAGAAATCATAACTGATAAGAAACAGCAGATGGACAGATGAGTAGAGCACTATTTGGAGCTTTACTCAAGTGAGACCAAACTAGCGGATGATGCCCTCAACGCCATAGAGGCTCTACCAACTCTTGACCACTTGGACACACTTCCCACCATAACAGAAGTTAACTGTGCTATAAATGAACTTGCATCTGGCTAGGCTCCAGGTAAGGATAGGGATTCCAATAGAGGTTATCAGGAGTGGGCAAGAAACACTCACTCTACAGATCCACCAGCTAATAGAGCTATGTTAGCGAGAAGGACAAGTCCCACAGGATTTCAAAGATTCAGACATCATAACACTTGTCAAGAACAATGGCGATCGGAGCGACTGCAACAACTATAGGGGTATCTCACTTCTGTGTATTGTTGGAAAAGTATTTGCCAGAATTGTTCTGCGCAGACTTCAAGTCCTAGGAGATCAAATCTACCCCGAATCACAGTGTGGCTTTCGACAGAACCGGTCTACCATTGATATGATATTCTCATTGCGACAAATGCAAGAAAAATGCCGTGAACAGAATCAGCCACTGTTTATTGCCTTCATCGACCTCACAAAGGCATTTGATTTGGTCAGTCGTGAGGGTCTGTTCAAGGCACTAAAGAAGATTGGCTGCCCACCAACTCTTCTGTCCATTGTGGAATCGTTCCACACAGGCATGAAGGGTATAATCAAGTTTGATGGTGCAACTTCTGAAGAGTTTGAAATCAAGAGTGGAGTTAAGCAAGGTTGTGTACTAGCTCCCACCCTCTTTGGAATATACTTTTCACTTCTACTGAAATATGCCTTTCGTGATCAGGATGGTGGTATATACATTCACTCACTGCTCAGATGGCGGCCTCTACAATGCTCAGAGATTGAAGGCCAAGACCAAAATTAGGAGGGTACTGATCAGAGAGTTGCTTTTGCAGATGATGCTGCAGTTACGACCCACTCTGAGGAAGAATTACAATGTCTACTATCTGCATTCTCCAATGCTTGTTCTGAATTTAGGTTTAACAATTAGCAAAAAGAAGACACAGATTATGTCACAAGGTGCACATGGGGTACCATCAATCTTTATTGACGACGCCGAACTAGAGATGAGTAGACCATTTTACATATCTAGGATCAGTGGTAAATAGCAAATTATCCCTAGATCAGGAAATCAACATCAGGATTGGTAAGGCAGCAACAACAATGAACAGGTTAAGAAAAAGAGTCTGGGAGAACAGGAAGCTTACTGCCAAAACAAAAGTCCTTGTCTATCAAGCCTGTGTCCTTAGTACTCTTCTTTATGGCAGTGAAACCTGGACAACTTACTCACACCAAGAGAAACGTTTAAACAGCTTTCATATGCGGTGTCTGCGAAGAATTCTTGGTATTAAGTGGCAAGACAAAAATCACAAATACTGAAGTATTGGAAAGATCAGGTTGTGTGACGGTTTATTCCATGCTCAGTCTTCGTAGACTTAGATGGATAGGACATCTTAGGAGGATGGATGATGGTAGAATACCAAAGGACATCATTTTTGGTGAATTACAGATGGGTAAGAGATCTCAGGGTCGGCCTCTACTACGATACAAAGATGTGTGTAAGCGGGACATGATTGATACAGGCATTGATAATGCACATTGGGAGCAAGTCGCCGCTGAACGTGTTGCATGGAGGGCAAACATCAGAAATGGAATAAAGACAAAGGAGAAAATTATTGCAGATAAGTCACACACCGAGCGTGTGAGACGTAAGATGGTGCATGATGGTGGAAATGACCACGTGTTCACATGCACCCACTGTGAACGGACATTTACAGCGCAAATTGACCTTATCAGTCACATTCGCTACTGCCAAAGGTAAAAGTTATTATGCCTTTTTAAAGCACAAACTATCGTCTGTCAAGACGGCAAGGTGCCAATGAATGAATGAATGATTTTACGAATGTGCGTGTGCATGTGTGTCTGTCTGTCTCATAACATGGTAATATGCATTGTTTATGTTTACAACATTCATTTGACAATGCTCTTTTCCCACGTGAATGTATCATGCAATATTGATAAACGAAAGATGAGTCATTGGAAGGGCCGAATGTAAGACGGGCCTATGTGCCCAATTTGTGACCCTTTGAGAATAAAGTTCGTTCGTTCATTCGTTCTTTTTGTATATAATGTTCTAATTTCATTAGCCACATCATCAAGCTATCGGTGGCAATAATGTCATCATCTTAGTTTATTAATAACACAAGGATCGAGATCTGTGAAGATACAGGCACGCCTACATCAGCTGGAGGGACACATGATGATGATGACACGCTACAGTTGCTGGTCTTTTACCAAGGCCCACAGGGCAAGACAAGAATAGTAACACTGTAAACCTCCTGTGCATGTAAAAAACGACTTAGAGAGGGTTGTCATGAGACTGGCTAAGTTTAGTTTAGTTTAGTTTAGTCGACGGATCAACATCACGGCACACGGGTGTAACCCATACGTGCTCCGTTCTTCTCCTAACTCAAGCCTGAGTCCGGAGAAACTCAGCTCAGTGCACGAACTCCGTAGCACCCGCGAGGATCCTTAAATACTTGAGTAGATGTTTAACTCCAAATTTTGCCCGGGCAGCGCCGTTAGGCTACTCTTTTTCGATTTCCAACTGCCAAGGGATTTTTTTACATGCGCAACAATACACACGGGCGTCCGATCTCACTACCCAGAGACCAGGGGACATTTTATTACTAGAAGTCCACGTGAAAAACGTCCCGGTCCTCACCGGGGCTTGAACCCGGGACCTCCAGCACTTGAGGCGGACACCATACCTCGAGACCACTTATTCCCCCCCCCCACCCCACTTCCTAGACTGGCTAATTCATGCCGTAGTTGAAATTCAATTGAAAAGAATTCTGATATGTTACATAGAACCAGTTTTAACATACGGCTGCCAATCCTGGACAATTAGTAAATAGGTGAAATAAATCACTGGAAGCCTTGCAGGTGTGGTTTTATAGAAGAAAGCTGAAATTTAATTGGACAAATCAAATCAAATCAACTTTATTAGGGTCACAAATTGGGCGCGCAGGCCCGTCTTACATTCGTCCCTTCCAATCACTCGTCTTTCATTCATCAAGAGCATTATACATTTACATAGGAAGAAAAATAAACATTGTGAAATGAATGTTGTAAACATAAACAAGGCAAATTACCATGTTATGAGGCCCATCTCCCACCTATCCCATACATCACCCCACCCACACACACACCCCCACCTACCCACACACACGCACACCAAGGGACACATACATACCCCACCAACCGACCCATCCCCCTTCCGCACATCCCCCACCCACACACTCTCCCCTCACCTGTTCCCCCAACCAAAACACACTCGCCACCCACAAACATTCCCCACCAACCCACACATCCCACGCCCACCCACATACACATCCTAACCCACACATCCTCTCCCCATCCACACCTCAAACCACCCATCCCCCAGCCACATCTCCATTGACCACATATTCACCACCCACGCACACAATCCCCCACCAACCCACACATCGCACATCCACTCACACATCCCCAAACCATACACACACATCCCCACCAACTGACATCTCCCTACCCCCCCCCCCACACACACACACACACACACACATCTCCCTAACCACCCATACATCCCCAATCCACTCACACACACACCCCACCACCCACACATACATCCTCCACCCACCCATACATGCCTTAACCCAATCCCCCACTACACAATCCCCCACCCGCACATCACATACATCCCCTACCACGCAATATTCCCAACCCACGCACCGCACACACACATATCCCTCTCCAACACATCCCACACCCACATACCATCACACATCCCCACCTACACACCACACACATATCCCCCACCCACATACCGCACAATATTCCCACCCACACCCACACAGATACCCTTTCCCATCCACCCCACATACCCCCACCCACACACCACAAAAATCCTCCATCCACACACACATACCTCACCCACACAATATCCCTAACCAAAACACCACACACCTCTCCCCACCCACACACGCATTCCCTACCCATCCACCAACACACACTCACTCACGCACACATCCTCCACTAAGCACCCACACACCCCCACCCGCCCACCCTCAACCAAACATCTCTCGATCACAATACCCCTACCCACACACATCCTCCACCCACTCACGCATCCCACCCGACACATACACATCCCTCACCCACCTACACATCCCTAAGCCACTCACACACCCCCACCCACACTATTCCCCATCCACGCACACATCTCCCACCCACACCCCCCCACATACTTCCCCCAACCACCCCACCCATACACACATTCCCCGCACCCATCACACACATCCCCCACACCACACACTATCCCCCACCCACACACATATCCTCACCCATACCACCACACCCCCACCCACACACCATGCACACATCCCCCACCAACACACCGCACACATATCTCAAACCCACACACCATACACTTCTCCCCACCCGCCCTTGCATCCCCAATCCACCCAACACAATCCCCTACCCACACAACCCCGTCCACCCACACATACTTCCTCAAACCACCCACACATCACCACCCACATAAACACACACACCCCACACCCGTCCCATACACATATCCTCCACCCATACACACATCCCCCACACCCATTCCCACACCCCTACTTTCACCCCCACA
The DNA here is from genome assembly GCA_014155875.1 of Cepaea nemoralis. Lineage (NCBI taxonomy): Eukaryota > Metazoa > Mollusca > Gastropoda > Stylommatophora > Helicidae > Cepaea > Cepaea nemoralis. Next base: position 706,654 of record JACEFZ010027210.1, on the reverse strand, counting down.
CATCCATCCACACATCCCACAACACCACAAATATCACTACCACAAAACCACACCCCAACCATAACCCCACCCACACATCCCCCACCCACACATATCCCCACACTCACACACATCCTCCACACACACTCACACCTCCTCACATCTAGACACATACAAAATGTCTCACGTTAGCATTGAAACTAGTATGAACAAACTCCCACACTTTACTCACACACATACACTGACAATTGTCATGAGCAGTCTCATAAAAATGTTAAACATGGAGAAAAATGTGTACATAAAAAGTATGTGACGTAAACATAGTGATGCTCCCACACACAGAGATACACACAGAGAAGGCACACACACACACACACACACACACACACACACACACACACATTCACTCTCACGCACACTCATTCTGTATTTTATTCACACTCACTGACTCTCTCACTCAAACTACAGTAATGTACATAAGTTTATATTATACATGATAAAATCAAATGGTATTTAACTGATAATATGACAGATGAGAATACACAAACATATGGATTCGCGTGTTACATAACATGCGTGTTACATGACATGCATCTGCTCAGCTCTCTCTCTCTCTCTCTCTCTCTCTCTCTCTCTCTCTCTCTCTCTCTCTCTCTCTCTCTCTCTCTCTCTCTCTGTATTCTTTCATATACACACACTCACACGCATGCGCGCGCTCGCACACACACACACACTAACACATCAACTCTCGAACTGTCTCACTCTCTCACACACAATCCTTCACACACACACACTCACTCTCTCAATCACACTCTCTCACACATATGCATACGCATGAACGCATGCACGCACGCACACACTCCCTCACTCACTCTCACACATACACGTACGAATGCATGCACTGACACATTCCCCTACCATTTCTCGCTCAATCACTCTCTCCACACACACGCACACACGTGCGCACACACACATTCACTCTCTCACTCACTCTGACACCCACTCTCTCTCTCTCTCTCTCTCTCTCTCTCTCTCTCTCTCTCTCTCACACACACACACACACACACACACACACACGCACACACATATATAGTGAACAATTATAGTTAAACAATTATAATGAACAATTATAATGAACAATTACACCAGTAAATGAATTATGGTGACATATAGTCGGTATGGATTAAGTATTGAAAGAGTTTTCGGTTAAATGTGTAGGGACTCATTGGAGTTTTTAGATCTGGAGGCAGATCATTCCATACGTGCGCACCAGAATAGGCGAAACATGTTTTGTATAGGTCCAATCTAGGCTTTGAGACATGTAACAAATTTAGGCGCTTGCTGTTCATTGCATTAGATTGAATCAGCGGCAGAAGATGCTCTGGGGTATTTTGAGATATAATTTTGTTCACTAATTTGGCTTTGTTGAAAAGGAAGCGCTTTTGAAGTGGTAGAAGTCTTAGATGACTGTACAAATTATTACTTTCAACGTGCTTTATGCCAGAAACCAGACGAATAGCGCGGTTTTGTAGAGAACATAGTCGTTTTAAATTAGATTTAGGGCAACCATCCCAAACTGTGGAACAGTAATCGAGATGTGATTGGATATAGCATGTATAGAATATTTTTCGTGTGCTTTCGTCCAGGAAGTGCTGAATTTTAGCAAGTTGGTAAACTTTTTGTGCTATTTTCTTGGTAAGAACGTGAACATGAGCGCTCCAGCTCAAATGGCTGTCAATTAAAAGACCTAGTGTTTTATGTTCATTCACATTAACTATAGGTAACGTGCCCATGCGGAGTTCGAGCGGTGATCCAGTTATTGCTAGTGTCTGTAGTTTTTGTCTGGTCGTTATTAGCATGGATTTGGTTTTGTCGATGTTAATTTGCATGCGGTTTTCATTGCTCCATCTAGTAAGATTATCGAGTTCCTTTTGTAAAGAATTCTCTAATTCACTACGGTTTTCTTGACTAGTATATATGGTACAGTCTTCTGCAAATAGATCACAAGTTGTATTGATATATAAAGGAAGATCATTAATATAAACTGCAAAAAGCAGCGGACCTAGTATTGAGCCCTGAGGCACACCAATATTAAGCTTTGTGGGTCTTGATAGACAGTTGTTGAAGGACACGACTTGTTGTCTGTCGGATAGAAATGACGTAATTATGTTCACCATGTTGGTGCTTATCTTCATTTGTTTTAGTTTTCTAATTAAAATATCGTGATCTACCATATCAAAAGCTGTTTTAAAGTCTACAAACACCGCTCCACAAATTCTACCATTGTTGATGTTTAAGTGCCAGTTATCGGTCATTTTTGTTAGAGCACTATGGCAAGAATATTTAGGTCGAAACCCAGATTGACTGTTAATTATTAGATCGTTGTTAATTAAATGGTGTAACGTTATTTTATGAATGTGTTTTTCTAGTGGTTTTGATAGCGACGATAGTAAGGAAATAGGTCTATAATTACCCAAAACGCTATTATCGATTGAGCCATTTTTAATTAGCGGAAACACTTTGGCAATTTTAAATGCAGATGGAAAGTAGTTTTTGGCCAGGCACTGGTTATATATGTACGTTAAGGACTCACTAATGACTGGTGCAGCACAACGAAGAATTCTATTACTGATACCATCTAGGCCGTGTGAGTTTGTTGATTTGAGGTTTAAGAGATATTTATAAACATCTGCAACAGACATTAAAGGAATCTCAGCGGGAATATTTCTGGTGCACTTCTCCTCACAGAATGATGCCAGTGAACTTAAATTACACGATGAGTCTGGTATTGAAGACTTTAGATTCTCTATTTCTGATTGAAAGAAACAACTGAATTCATCGCATGTTATAGAATTTGGTATTGCTGATTCTGTAGGGCGTTTCTTATTGGTTAGCAATTTAATAGCCTTCCATATATTTGTACTGTTTGAATTATCTACAATCAAATTTTTAAAATGGTCTTTTTTTATCCTACGAATTTCATATATAACTTTATTCCTTAGTCTGCGGTAATTGATGAAGTCTTTATTTTTGTGTGCTGTATCTCGCTCTCTCATAATTTCCAGAACTTCACTAGTGACCCATGGGGATTTATGTTGATTTTTGACTCGAACTTCTTTGATTGGCACGTGTTTATCGAACACACTGTAGACTGTCTTCGTTCAGAAAGCTAATGCATCGTCCGGGTCAGGAAGTTGGTAAACGTGATCAAGGGCTGTTTTTCTTAAGTCTTGCAAAAATAGATCTTGGTTGAATGCTTTAAAATTTCTAAATTTGATACTTACATGTTTATGTTTAAGAGATTTGAACCCAATTCATGACCATGTACAACATACAGGGTAGTGGTCACTAACTGTATTAACAGGAACAGAACATTCAATAATATTATCTGGACAAGTAACATATATATGATCAATTATAGTTGAGGATGTGTCAGTAACCCTTGTGGGACGGTTTATTAGTTGTTTGAAATTGTAAGAAAGATTGATATCGTCCCCTTTGTTGGTGTATTTACTACCCACCCATAGTAGGTGTCATTACTACCCTTTGTACGTGTATTTACTCCCTTTGTAGGTGTCTTTACTATCCATTGTAGGTGTCTTTACTACCCTTTGTAGGTGTCTTTACTACCATTTGTAGGTGTCTTTAATACCCTTTGTAGGTGTCTTTACTACCCTTTGTAGGTGTCTTCATTAAACTGTGTAGATGTCTTTATTAACCAATGTGGGTATCATTACTACCATTTGTAGGTGTCTTTACTACACTTTATAGGTGTCTTTACTTCCGTTGTAGGTGCCTTTACTAACCCTTGTAGGTGTCCTTGCTAACATTTGTAGGTGTCTCTACTACACTTTATAGGGTCTTTACTTCCCGTTGTAGGTGTTTTTACTACCCCTTGCAGGTGTCTTTATTACCCTTTAAAAGTGTCTCAACTACCCGTTGTAGATTTCGTTACTATCCGTTGTCGGTATCCTTACTAAACGTTGTTGGTGTCTTTACCACCGCTGCAGGTGTCCTTAATACCCATTGTTTCTGTCTTTACTAGCCGTTGCAGGTGTCTTTACTTCTCGTTGTTGGTGTCTTCACTTCCCGTTGTAGGTGTCTTTACTTCCCGTTGTAGGTGCCTTTACTTCCCATTATAGGTGTCTTTACTTCACGGTGTAGGTGTCTTTACTATCGGTTGTAGGTGTCTTTACTACACGTTGGAGGTGTCTTTACTACCCGTTGTAGGATTCTCTACTACCCGTTGTAGGTGTCTTTACTACCCGTTGTAGGTGTCTTTACTACCCGTTGTAGGTGTCTTTACTACCCGTTATAGGTGTCTTTACTATCCGTTGTAGATCTCGTTACTACCCGTTGTAGATGTCTTTACTACCCGATATAGGTGTCTCTCCTACCCGTTGTAGGTGTCTTTACTACCCGATATAGGTGTCTCTCCTACCCGATGTAGGTGTCTTTACTACCTGTTGTAGGTGCATTTACTACCCGTTGTAGGTGTCTCTACTACCTGTTGTAGGCGTCTTTACTAACCGTTTTAGGTGTCTTTACTACCCGATATAGGTGTCTTTACTACCCGTCGTAGGTGTCTTTACTACCCGACATAGGTGTCTCTACTACCCGTTGAAGATGTCTTTACTACTCGTTGTGGGTGTCTTAACTACCCGTTGTACATGTCTTCACTACCCGTTGTAGGCGTCTTTACTATTTGCTGTAGGTTTCTTCAATGTTATTATAGGAAAACCGTGAAGTTGCAAATAATAAAACTAGTTTTGTTCCCGAGACAGGACGCTGTTTTTGATCTGGGGTTTTTCCATTTTGTAATCTTGTAGAATTAAGTACATTTTTTTTTCGTAATCAACAACATTCTTAAAATGCTTCTGCAACATTTAAATTAGAAAATAGCGGCAGGCTTTCAGAGATTTCCGAGTCACTCTTAGATTGTCTATTATTGACATCCATATGTTGCCACGGCAAAGATGCACGTTCTCTATTTTGTCCTGTAGTTTGTTTGATTCAACGGTCGTTAAAGTTTGGGGCAGTAATTTAAAGCGATATCAATGTAGAAAACTGTTGTAGACTTGTCAAAACTGTTGTCAATGAAGAAAACTGTTGTAGACTTGTCAAAACTGTTGTCAATGTAGAAAACTGTTGTAGACTTGTCAAAACTGTTGTCAATGTAGAAAACTTTTGTAGACTTGTCAAAACTGTTGTCAATGTAGAAAACTGTTGTAGACTTGTCAAAACTGTTTTCAATGTAGAAAACTGTTGTAGACTTGTCAAAACTGTTAATGTAGAAAACTGTTGTAGGCTTGTCAAAACTGTTAATGTAGAAAACTGTTGTAGACTTGTCAAAACTGTTGTCAATGTAGAAAACTGTTGTAGGCTTGTCAAAACTGTTGTCAATGTAGAAAACTGTTGTAGGCTTGTCAAAACTGTTGTCAATGTAGAAAACTGTTGTAGGCTTGTCAAAACTGTTGTTAATGTAGAAAAATTGTGTAGACCGTTGTCAAAATTGTTAATAAATTTGTTGTCCATGTAGAAAACTGTTGTAAACTGTCATCAATGTAGAAATGTGTTGTAAACTGTTGTCCAATTAAAACACTGTTGTAAACTGTTGTCAATGTAGAAAACTATTTTAGACTGTTGTCAATGTAGAAAACTATTTTAGACTGTTGTCAAAGCTGTTGTCAATGTAGAAACCTGTTGTAAACTGTTGTCCATGTAGGAAACTGTTTTAGACTGTTTTCAAAGCTGTTGTCAATGTAGAAAACGTTTGTAGACTGTTGTCAAAACTGTTGTCAATGTAGAAACCTATTGTAAACTGTTGTCCATGTAGGACACTATTTTAGACTGTTGTCAAAGCTTTTGTCAATGTAGAAAACGTTTGTAGACTGTTGTCAAAACTGTTGTCAATGTAGAAACCTGTTGTAAACTGTTGTCCATGTAGGAAACTGTTTTAGACTGTTGTCAAAACTGTTGTCAATGTAGAAAACGTTTGTAGACTGTTGTCAAAACTGGTGTCAATGTAGAAAACAAAGATGAAACTAAAATATTATTCAACACGAAACACTCATGACTCCACTGTGGTAAAACAGAACAGATTATTTCAGCTTTAATGGTATTCATTTCAATGGCGACGATGTCTTAACGCAAGCGTCTTTCCACAGTCGACTTTGCCTGGATTGGCGGCAGTTGCCGGCATCATGTGCCAACTTGGGAATGGGTACCAAGTCTCCAGCCATTTAACTTCACCAAATGGCATGTCGGCGAACCCAACTACGGTAAGTAATACGCGAGTACCTGCCTCCTCTGTTGCCCAGAATCCCCACACTGAGGCATAGACCTCAATCAACTGACCTAAGTCCTCCTATCTTTATCTACCCCCTACAGCTTTGTTCATGTCCTGCCCATATTATGTATTTCTGTGTCTACTTCACGTTTACATGTGTTTAAAATGAATCTGTTTTACATTTAACGGTTGTGTAAATTACCGTGTAAATCAGATTGTGTTTAGAAACAATATCCGGCGCTTATTTCATCTAACTGCTTCATGTGACCATTTATGAATTCAAACACAGTAGTTGCCATAGTTAAAGAATGGAAATCGCTTAACCGAAAGGATAATATCGCTTGCTCTCAAACTTCCTGTTCGTTGATGGCGGGCTAGTGAATTCTCTCTCTACACCGGTCAGTTATACTTAAACGTTGACTTTTCGTACTTGGCTTGGGGACGTCAATTACACGTATTGCAATGGTATTACAAGTGATATGTTTGTTCAGAGACAACAGTTTTGTTTCATGCTACATTGGTATGTGTGACCAGCTTCATCAGTTTTGTCTCATGCAATAGTGTTTGATATATTTGTTCAGCTTCATCAGTTTTGTCTCATGCTATAGTGTTTGATATATTTGTTCAGCTTCATCAGTTTTGTCTCATGCTATAGTGTTTGATATATTTGTTCAGCTTCATCAGTTTTGTCTCATGCTATAGTGTTTGATATGTTTGTTCAGCTTCATCAGTTTTGTCTCATGCTATAGTGTTTGATATATTTGTTCAGCTTCATCAGTTTTGTCTCAATGCTATAGTGTGTGATATGTTTGTCCAGCTTCGTCAGTTTTGTCTCATGCTATAGTGTGTGATATGTTTGTTCAGCTTCATCAGTTATGTCTCATGATATAGTGTGTGATATGTTTGTTCAGCTTCATCAGTTTTGTCTCATGCTATAGTGTTTGATATATTTGTTCAGCTTCATCAGTTTTGTCTCATGCTATAGTGTTTGATATATTTGTTCAGCTTCATCAGTTTTGTCTCATGCTATAGTGTTTGATATATTTGTTCAGCTTCATCAGTTTTGTCTCATGCTATAGTGTTTGATATATTTGTTCAGCTTCATCAGTTTTGTCTCATGCTATAGTGTTTGATATATTTGTTCAGCTTCATCAGTTTTGTCTCATGCTATAGTGTGTGATATGTTTGTCCAGCTTCGTCAGTTTTGTCTCATGCTATAGTGTGTGATATGTTTGTTCAGCTTCATCAGTTATGTCTCATGATATAGTGTGTGATATGTTTGTTCAGCTTCATCAGTTTTGTCTCATGCTATAGTGTTTGATATATTTGTTCAGCTTCATCAGTTTTGTCTCATGCTATAGTGTTTGATATATTTGTCCAGCTTCATCAGTTTTGTCTCATGCTATAGTGTTTGATATATTTGTTCAGCTTCATCAGTTTTGTCTCATGCTATAGTGTGTGATATGTTTGTCCAGCGACATCGGTTTTGTCTCATGCTATATTGTGTGATATGGTTGTTGAGCTTCATCAGTTTTGTCTCATGCTATAGTGTGTGATATGTTTGTCCAGCTTCATCAGTTTTGTCTCATGCTATAGTGTGTGATATGTTTGTCCAGCTTCATCAGGTTTGTCTCATGCTATGGTGTAGTTTGTTCTCAATCTTGTGTACTGCATTTTCTAATCGTTTACCAGTTGATGGCTCCCAATGCCTATGGTTGGAGGCAGGCATGAACTACGAATGGGACAATGGACCCTGCCCGAGAGAGTATCGATTCATCTGTGAGCGGGTGCAAGACAAAGACATGTGAGTTGGTACATTTGATGCATTTCTTTGCGTTGAGTCTCCTGGCAGCAAACATGTTGGATAATTTCTGGTTATGTCTGCCTGTTTGTGTATGTGTGTGTATGTATGTATAAGTGTGTGTATGTGTATTTTCCTGTTTGTGTATGTATCAGTGTGTGTATGTGTATGTTTGTGTGTGTCGGTGGGCGTATGCCTGACTGCCCCTAAACTAACTATCTAACCTACTAACTAACTAACTAACTAACTAACTAACTAACTAACTAACTAACTAACTAACTGACTAACTGACTAACTAACTAACTAACTAACTAACTAACTAACTAACTAACTAATTAACTAACAATCTAACTAATTAACTAACTACTTAGCTAACTAACTAACTGACTGCCTGACAAACTAACTTACTAAGTGCTTTTATTTATTGCTGTTTAGATATTACATTGCATTAAAACTTCTAATGTGTATACATTTTATATTGTTAGTTTGTTTATTAATTATATGTAAAAATGCATGTGCCTATTCTTTAGAATTATATTAAATTTGCAGTGATGCTATCTTGTGATTTATGTTGCATTAATTCACTTGACGTATTTTATAATACTACAGTCGTTTTTATTATCTCTGTAGCAATTTATCTTTTCTGTGCAGAAACATTGTAAATAAAATAAAATGATGTAAAGTAACGTAAATTGATGTAAAGTAAATTAAAGTAAAGTAGTAAAGTGATGTAAAGTAAAAGGAAGTAAATTAAAATGAAGTAAATTAAAGTAAAGTGATGTTAAGTAATATAAAGTGATGTAAAGTAAAGTGATGTAAAGTAATGTAAAGTGATGTAAAGTAATGTAAAGTTATGTAAAGTAAAATGAAGTAAAGTAAAGTAATGCAAAGTGATGTAAAGTAAATTAAAGTAAATAAAGTAAAGTGATGTAAGTAGAATACAGTGACGTCCAGTAAAATAACGTAAAGTAAAGTTATATAAAGTGAAGTAAAGTAAAGTATTGTAAAGATATGTAAAGTCAAGTCAAGTAATGTAAAGTGTATAAAGACATGTCAAGTCAAGTAATGTACCGTGAAGTAAAGTAAAGCTATGTAAAGTGAAGTAAAATATAGTAAGATAAAGTGAAGTAAAATAAAGTAAGGTAAACTGAAGTAAAGTCAAGACAAGTTAAGTCAAGTGATGTAAATTGACGTAAAGTCAAGTCACGTAATGTAAAGTCAAGACAAGTCAAGTCACGTAATGTAAAGTCAAGTCAAGTCAAGTCACGTAATGTAAGTCAAGTCACGTAATGTAAAGTCAAGTCAAGTCAAGTCAAGTCACGGATCGCTATTTACACCACTTGAGGGCAAGTAGTTATATGCTGCTAGGCCCTCAATATTTCTAGCCAATCAGCCCTGGAGAAGTTCCCCCAGTACCACACCGGCTGCTTGACCTTCCCTAAACATTTCCTGGTACCCGGTCTAGGCGGGGTGGGCCTGGGAGTACTGGAAATGTTTAAAATAAACAGCACCACATGTCCATTGGGCCTTAAAGTGTGTACAAGGGCCCTTTACTGACCGACCTAGAACCTGCTGAAGTCATGTATTATTGTGTTTCAGCTCCTGCTTGCGGAATCTGGTTAACCGGTGTAGTCTGTGATGGCTTCTCGGAGACCCTGAACGCACCCGACTTGACGAGATCAAACGTACTCTAAAGCCATTGTGAAATAAATACATTTCTTGAGATGAAAGATGTGTTGTTTTCCTCCTTCAATTTGTGTCCAATCAGTTTTTACTAATCTTGTTATCAAAGAACGCCGTCGAACCTGTCTCTTCTATTTTCATTAACAAAGTGAGGCATGCTACCCTTTACATAGCTTTAAGGCAAGAAGGGGAAAACCGGGGGCACAAACTCATGCATTATGGGAAGCGAAGAGTGTGTTTTATTGTTACCAGAGTAACTCTTTCTTTCTTTCTTTCTTTCTTTCTTTCTTTCTTTCTTTCTTTCTTTCTTTCTTTCTTTAGTGCTGTCTGTCTGTCTGTCTGTCTGTCTGTCTGTCTGTCTGTCTGTCTGTCTTTCTTTCTTTCTTTCTTTCTTTCTTTCTTTCTTTCTTTCTTTCTGTCTTTCTTTCTTTCTTTCTTTCGTTCTGTCTTTCTGTCTTTCTTTCTTTCTTTCTTTCTTTCTTTCTTTCTTTCTTTCTTTCTTTCTTTCTTTCGTGCTTGCTTGCTTGCTTTATGTCCTTCTGTCTTTCTATCTGTCTTTCTATCTGTCTTTCTGTCTGTCTTTCTGTCTGTCTTTCTTTCTTTCTTTCTTTCTTTTTTTCTTTCGTGCTTGCTTGCTTTCTGTCCTTCTGTCTTTCTGTCTGTCTGTCTGTCTGTCTGTCTGTCTGTCTGTCCTGTCTGTCTGTCTGTCTTTCTTTCTTTCTTTCTTTCTTTCTTTCTTTCTTTCTTTTTTCTTTCTTTCTTTCTTTCTTTCTTTCTTTCTTTCTTTCTTTCGTGCTTGCTTGCTTGCTTGCTTTCTGTCATTCTGTCTTTCTGTCTGTCTTTCTGTCTGTCTGTCTGTCTGTCTGTCTGTCTGTCTGTCTGTCTGTCTGTCTGTCTGTCTTTCTTTCTTTCTTTCTTTCTTTCTTTCTTTCTTTCTTTCTTTCTTTCTTTCTTTCTTTCTTTCTTTCTTTCTTTCTTTCTTTCTTTCGTGCTTGCTTGCTTGCTTGCTTTCTGTCCTTCTGTCTTTCTGTCTGTCTGTCTGTCTGTCTGTCTGTCTGTCTGTCTGTCTGTCTGTCTTTCTTTCTTTCTTTCTTTCTTTCTTTCTTTTTCTTTCTTTCTTTCTTTTTTTTCGGGCTTGCTTGCTTTCTGTCCTTCTGTCTTTCTGTCTGTCTTTCTGTCTGTCTGTCTTTCTTTCTTTCTTTCGTTCTGTTTGTCTTTCTTTCTTTCCTTCTTTCTTTCTTTCTTTCGTGCTTGCTTGCTTGCTTTCTGTCCTTCTGTCTTTCTGTCTGTCTTTCTGTCTGTCTTTCTTTCTTTCTTTCTTTCTTTCTTTACCCTTGTCTGTCTTGCAAATGTATAGTTATTTTACTATTTCCAGATTTCTGTTTCTTTCCTTGATGTTACTCCGCATACAATTACGACAGTTCAGTTAAGAGATCTTTGTGACCACCCAAACGTTCCTCTATATAAAGATACGACAGTAAAGTTCCTAGACGTCTGTGTTCTTCAAATGTTCGATCAACTCACTACAAGTCCTCCAATCTCTGTTAATATGGGGAATATTTACAACCAGTGACACTAGATCCATTAAGATTTCCCCAGTAACAGTGACAATAGGGTTATAATTTTCTGATCAACAATCAGTTAAATAACAGAAGACATGTATCGTGTAAATCATATTGAAGACTCTCATTAGACAGTGTTTGTCATGGGTGTCCAAGCATCCTAGTGGTTCCAGAGACAACGGAGGATGTCTTCACGTGACCGGAGAAGAATCACCTTGGTGAGGTTGCTTGTCTGGAATATGGTGCTGGTGTATTTCAGCACAGTGATGCCAATGACTATACTCCTGAACACTGATCTGAGTCTATAGACACTTTAGAGTACACGTCACACATTCTACACCTTATATACACACACACACACACACACACACACACACACACACACACACTTCTCCTACATATACTCTATGCTTTAATAAATTTCTTGTTTTTGTTTGTTGAGGCTAGAGTTGTCAAGTATGTTATGTGGGGGAAGAATGAGAGGGTGCATGATCCAGGGGTGAGTAAGAGTGAGAGGAAGGTGTCTTCAGATTGAGGGAGTGTGTGGACGGAGTCTGCTGGATATCTCCAGGATAGAGATATTGAATTAAAACAAATGTGGGTGTTGATTCCCCTCACTCCAGGGACGACACTAAAGTGGTAAACAAGAACAAATAACTACTACGACATTCATTCTTTAAACACACGCCATCAAGGCAGCAGAAATACATGACCAAACACTTAATGGCCCACTAAAACATCTTCTTCTTATAGTCCACTCCTTGTGCTATTAGTGATCACATCTGTTTACAACCTTCTCCCTGGTGTGCTGCCAATCATTTCAGGTACTGATGATCCTCGCTGCCATGACTTGACATTGTCAAGCATCTTATTACTTGTCGTGAATTAGTCCTCCATGCTATGACGTGACATTATCCAGCATCTTCAGTCTTGCCATGTATTTGTCCTCCATGTCATAACTTGACATTGTCCAGCATCTTCTCCCTTGTCGTGTCTTTGTCCTCCATGCCATGACGTGACATTGTCCAGTATCTTCAGTCTTGCCATGTATTTGTCCTCCATGTCATAACTTGACATTGTCCAGCATCTTCTCCCTTGTCGTGTCTTTGTCCTCCATGCCATGACGTGACATTGTCCCTCATCATCTCTCTTGCCGCGTATTTGTCCTCCATGTCATGACATGACATTGTCCAGCATCTTCTCTATTGCCGTGTATTTGACCTCCATGCCATGACGTGACATTGTCCCTCATCATCTCTCTTGTCGTGTATTTGTCCTCCATGTCATGACTAAAGTAAGCAAGTAAGATGAATGAAAAGTCGAAGTAAAGTCAAGACGTAAGTCAAGTGATGTAAGTCAAGACAAGTCAAGTCACGTAATGTAAAGTCAAGTCAAGTCAAGTCAAGTCACGTAATGTAAAGTCAAGTCAAGTCAAGTCAAGTCACGGATCGCTATTTACACCACTTGAGGGCAAGTAGTTATATGCTGCTAGGCCCTCAATATTTCTAGCCAATCAGCCCTGGAGAAGTTCCCCCAGTACCACACCGGCTGCTTGACCTTCCCTAAACATTTCCTGGTACCCGGTCTAGGCGGGGTGGGCCTGGGAGTACTGGAAATGTTTAAAATAAACAGCACCACATGTCCATTGGGCCTTAAAGTGTGTACAAGGGCCCTTTACTGACCGACCTAGAACCTGCTGAAGTCATGTATTATTGTGTTTCAGCTCCTGCTTGCGGAATCTGGTTAACCGGTGTAGTCTGTGATGGCTTCTCGGAGACCCTGAACCTTCCCGATTTGACGAGATTAAACGTACTCTAAAGCTACTGTGAAATAAATACATTTCTTGAGATTAAAGATGTGTTGTTTTCCTCCTTCAATTTGTGTCCAATCAGTTTTTACTAATCTTGTTATCAAAGAACGCCGTCGAACCTGTCTCTTCTATTTTCATTAACAAAGTGAGGCATGCTACCCTTTACATAGCTTTAAGGCAAGAAGGGGAAAACCGGGGGCACAAACTCATGCATTATGGGAAGCGAAGAGTGTGTTTTATTGTTACCAGAGTAACTCTTTCTTTCTTTCTTTCTTTCTTTCTTTCTTTCTTTCTTTCTTTAGTGCTGTCTGTCTGTCTGTCTGTCTGTCTGTCTGTCTGTCTGTCTGTCTGTCTTGTCTGTCTTTCTGTCTTTCTTTCTTTCTTCTTCTTTCTTTCTTTTCTTTCTTTCTTTCTTTCTTCTCTTCTTCTGTCTTTCTTTCTTTCTCTCTTCTTTCTTTTTCTTTCTTTCTTTCTTTTTCTGTGTCTGTTCTTTGTCTTCTGTCTTTCTTCTGTCTTTCTTTCTTTCTTTTCTTTCTTTTTCTTTCTTTCTTTCTTTTTTCTTTCTTTCGTGCTTGCTTGCTTTCTGTCTTCTGTCTTTCTGTCTGTCTTCTGTCTGTCTGTCTTCTGTCTGCTGTCTGTCTGTCTGTCTGTCTTTCTTTGTTCTTTCCTCTTCTTTCTTTCTTTCTTTTTTTCTTTCTCTTCTTTCTTTCTTTCTTTCTTCTTCTTTCGTGCTTGCTTGCTGCTTGCTTTCTGTCTTCTGTTTCCTCTGTCTCTTCTGTCTCTGTGTCTTTGTCTGTCTGTCTGTCTGTTCTTCTGTCTGTCTTTCTTCTTCTTTCTTCTTTCTTTCTGTTCTTTCTTTCTTTCTTTCTTTCTTTCTTTCTTTCTTTCTTTCTTTCTTTCTTTCTTTCTTTCTTTCTTTCGTGCTTGCTTGCTTGCTTGCTTTCTGTCCTTCTGTCTTTCTGTCTGTCTGTCTGTCTGTCTGTCTGTCTGTCTGTCTGTCTGTCTGTCTGTCTTTCTTTCTTTCTTTCTTTCTTTCTTTCTTTTTTCTTTCTTTCTTTCTTTTTTTTCGGGCTTGCTTGCTTTCTGTCCTTCTGTCTTTCTGTCTGTCTTTCTGTCTGTCTGTCTTTCTTTCTTTCTTTCGTTCTGTTTGTCTTTCTTTCTTTCCTTCTTTCTTTCTTTCTTTCGTGCTTGCTTGCTTGCTTTCTGTCCTTCTGTCTTTCTGTCTGTCTTTCTGTCTGTCTGTCTTTCTTTCTTTCTTTCTTTCTTTACCCTTGTCTGTCTTGCAAATGTATAGTTATTTTACTATTTCCAGATTTCTGTTTCTTTCCTTGATGTTACTCCGCATACAATTACGACAGTTCAGTTAAGATTGTGACCACCCAAACGTTCCTCTATATAAAGATACGACAGTAAAGTTCCTAGACGTCTGTGTTCTTCAAATGTTCGATCAACTCACTACAAGTCCTCCAATCTCTGTTAATATGGGGAATATTTACAACCAGTGACACTAGATCCATTAAGATTTCCCCAGTAACAGTGACAATAGGGTTATAATTTTCTGATCAACAATCAGTTAAATAACAGAAGACATGTATCGTGTAAATCATATTGAAGACTCTCATTAGACAGTGTTTGTCATGGGTGTCCAAGCATCCTAGTGGTTCCAGAGACAACGGAGGATGTCTTCACGTGACCGGAGAAGAATCACCTTGGTGAGGTTGCTTGTCTGGAATATGGTGCTGGTGTATTTCAGCACAGTGATGCCAATGACTATACTCCTGAACACTGATCTGAGTCTATAGACACTTTAGAGTACACGTCACACATTCTACACCTTATATACACACACACACACACACACACACACACACACACACACACACACTTCTCCTACATATACTCTATGCTTTAATAAATTTCTTGTTTTTGTTTGTTGAGGATAGAGTTGTCAAGTATGTTATGTTGGGGAAGAATGAGAGGGGGCATGATCCAGGGGTGAGTAAGAGTGAGAGGAAGGTGTCTTCAGATTGAGGGAGTGTGTGGACGGAGTCTGCTGGATATCTCCAGGATAGAGATATTGAATTAAAACAAATGTGGGTGTTGATTCCCCTCACTCCAGGGACGACACTAAAGTGGTAAACAAGAACAAATAACTACTACGACATTCATTCTTTAAACACACGCCATCAAGGCAGCAGAAATACATGACCAAACACTTAATGGCCCACTAAAACATCTTCTTCTTATAGTCCACTCCTTGTGCTATTAGTGATCACATCTGTTTACAACCTTCTCCCTGGTGTGCTGCCAATCATTTCAGGTACTGATGATCCTCGCTGCCATGACTTGACATTGTCAAGCATCTTATTACTTGTCGTGAATTAGTCCTCCATGCTATGACGTGACATTATCCAGCATCTTCAGTCTTGCCATGTATTTGTACTGCATGTCATAACTTGACATTGTCCAGCATCTTCTCCCTTGTCGTGTCTTTGTCCTCCATGCCATGACGTGACATTGTCCAGTATCTTCAATCTTGCCATGTATTTGTCCTCCATGTCATAACTTGACATTGTCCAGTATCTTTTCTCTTGTCGTGTATTTGTCCTCCATACCATGACGTGACATTGTCCCTCATCATCTCTCTTGCCGTGTATTTGTCCTCCATGTCATGACATGACATTGTCCAGCATCTTCTCTATTGCCGTGTATTTGTCCTCCATGCCATGACGTGACATTGTCACTCATCATCTCTCTTGTCGTGTATTTGTCCTCCATGTCATGACGTGACATTGTCCCTCATCATCTCTCTTGCCGTGTATTTGTCCTCCATGTCATGACGTGACATTGTCCCCCATCATCTCTCTTGTCGTGTATTTGTCCTCCATGTGATGACGTGACATTGTCCAGTATCTTCTCTCTTGCCGTGTACTTGCCCTCCATGTCACGACGTGACATTTTCCCTCATCATCTCTCTTGCCGTGTATTTGTCCTCCATGCCGTGACGTGACATTGTCCAGCATCTTCTCTCTTGTCGTGTATTTGTCATTCATGCCATGACGTGACATTGTCCAGTATCTTCACTCTTGCCATGTATTTGCCCTCCATGCCATGACGTGACATTGTCCAGCATCTTCTCTCTTGTAGTGTACTTACCTTCCATGTCATGACGTGACATTGTCCCTCATCATCTCTCTTGTCGTATATTTGTCCGCCATGCCGTGACGTGACATTGTCCAGCATCTTCTCTCTTGTCGTGTATTTGTCCTCTATGCCATGATGTGACATTGTCCAGTATCTTCACTCTTGCCATGGATTTGCCCTCCATGTCATGACGTGACATTGTCCAGCATCTTCTTTCTTGTCGTGTACTTGCCCTCTATTTCATGACGTGACATTGTC
The DNA here is from genome assembly GCA_014155875.1 of Cepaea nemoralis. Lineage (NCBI taxonomy): Eukaryota > Metazoa > Mollusca > Gastropoda > Stylommatophora > Helicidae > Cepaea > Cepaea nemoralis. The sequence continues at coordinate 690,128 of JACEFZ010027210.1, read as the reverse complement.
CAGTATCTTCACTCTTGCCAAGTATTTGTCCTCCATGTCATGACGTGACATTGACCCTCATCATCTGTCTTGTGGTGTCTTTGTCCTCCATGTCATGACGTGACATTGTCCAGCATCTTCTCTCTTGCCGTGTATTTGTCCTCCATACCATGATGTGACATTGTCCAGCATCTTCTCCTTTGTCGTGTATTTGTCCTCCATGCCATGACATTGTCCCTCATCATCTCTCTTCCCGTGTATTTGTCCTCCATGTCATAACGTGACATTGTCCAGCATCTTCTCTTTTGCCGTTTATTTGTCCTCCATGTCATGACCTGACATTGTCCCTCATCATCTCTCTTGCCGTGTATGTGTCCTCCATGTCATGACGTGACATTGTCCATCATCATCTCTCTTGTCGTGTATTTGTCCTCCATGCCATGACATGACATTATCCCTCATCATCTTTCTTGCCGTGTATTTGTCCTCCATGTCATGACGTGACATTGTCCAGCATATTCTCTCTTGCCGTGTATTTGTCCTCCATGCCATGACGTGACATTGTTCCTCATCATCTCTCTTGCCGTGTATGTGTCCTCCATGTCATGACGTGACATTGTTCAGCATCTTCTCTCTTGCCGTGTATTTGTCCTCCATATCATGACGTGACATTATCCCGCATCTTCTCTCTTATCGTGTATTTTCTAATTTGGGCATTTTAACTGATTCAGAACTGATTCAGAACTGATTCAGTACCGACGGACAATATATCGCCTCATTTGACTTCCCATCTGGACAAAAGGACGATATATCTCCATCAGATTGGGACAGATTTGCCATACTAACAGACAAATATTGTGAAAACATAAATACACGATATGGCAACATGAAACAAATGGTGGAAAGTCTAAACAGAGCGATAATACAGGCAGCCACTGAGTCCATTCCAAGAGGAGAGAGAAAAAATTACAAACCATACTGGACTGAAGAACTACAAAGTTTGGAGGACAAAGGTGAAGATGCCAGGAAGACAGCAGAGAGAGAACAAACAATTGAAGCGAACATCTCTCTCAAAGCCATCTCAGCAAAATATAAAATAACAGTAAATCAAACAACAAGAGATTGTTGGAGGGAAAAAACAGAAAACCTGAATTTTGACAGGGATGGAAACAAACTATGGAAACTAGTGAAAGCTATGAACAATGAAGGACCTAGAAACAAACAAATAACAATTAAACAAGGAAATGCCTTGCTTACAGGAAAAAAGGCTGCAAATGCACTAATAGAACACTATGCAAATGCAAACCACATTGATATTACAACCGAACAGAAGAAAGTAATCAAAGATAAACAGATACATCATAGAAATACAGAGACAACAGCAGAATATATGATGGCAAATCTAACAATGGAAGAAATGGAACTTGCAATGAATACCTTAAAAAAGAAGAAATCACCAGGAAAAGATGGAATCACAAATGAAATGCTAATAGGACTAGGCACCAAGGCAAAGAAGAAACTATTAGCAGTCCTAAATAACAGCTGGAAGAGAGGAATAGTCCCACAGGCATGGAAGGAAGCTATACTAATACCAGTCCCAAAGAAAGGAAAAGACCTGGAAGAACCAAATGGCTATCGACCTATCAGTCTACTTAGCTGTGTAGGAAAATTAATGGAACGCATTATCAATGGCAGGCTAACATGGCATATGGAAGAAAACAAACTCTTAACACCACACCAAGCAGGATTCAGAAAGTACAGATCCACTGAAGGTCAAATAACCTATATATGTCAGGAAATAGAGGATGCCTTCCAAGAGAAAAAGCACACACTAGCGGTCTGTATAGATTTAGAAAAAACATTTGATAAAGTATGGAAGGAAGGACTGAAAGTAAAACTGCAAAAAATGCATGTTTGTGGAAAAATGTATAAATGGATCAGCCACTACCCTGAGAACAGAACTGCCAGGACAAAAGTACAAGGAAAAACAAGCAAAATGATGCTGTTGGAGCAAGGTGTCCCTCAAGGAGGAGTTCTTTCACCAACATTATTCCTAGCATATATAAATGACATCACAGAAAATTTTTCAGCCAGAGTACACACATCCTCCTTTGCAGATGACCTAGCCATATGGACATCTGAAGAATAGATTAGTACAGCTAACAGCAGAAGACAGCAAGCCTTATTAGCGCTAGAGGACTGGTCAATATCATGGCTAGTGAAGATAAGTGAGGAGAAAACAACATGCACAGTGTTCTCCCTCTCAAATAAAACTCAGCAACATAAGCTGGTATTGAATGGAAAAATATTGCGCCATGAAGAAAATCCAAACTATCTAGGAGTCACCTTTGATCGTCGCCTGACATGGAAGACACAGGTTGAGAAAAATCGAACAAGAGCAAGGCAGAGAATGGCAATCATGAAAAAGCTTGCTGGTACAACGTGGGGAGCAGATGAGAAAGTTCTCAAGAAGTTATATACTGGACGGGTGAGGCCAGTATTGGAATATGTCATTGCAGCGTGGGCAACAGCAGCTAAGTCAAACTTTAACAAAATAAGTAGAGTCCAAAATCAAGGAATGCGAATCATAACTGGAAGCCTGAAGACAACTGTCAAAGACTCGACCGCATCCCCTTCGCCAGGAAGAGCAGTCAATCATGAAGAGACCAGGAGGGGATACGTGCCCGAGGGAAGGGCATGGGACACGCGACATGAGACACGCAGGCGGTGTTCAGAGAGTTAGCACTCTAATCACGATAACATCACGCCTCGTGGTAGCCACAGAGAAGTTGAGTATACACTCAACTTGCCACGTCTGCCATCAGCGTGCCATGTGAGGCAACACGCACCAAGGTGAAGGTCAATCCGCGTGGTGTGTGACCACGGGAGGAAAGATTGGCAGACGGCCGGACGGGACTTGTAGTATACACCTCGTTAGAGTAGCGATAGGGGTATTTGTGTTTATTTGTGTAGAAAGTTAGCATAGGGGTAGCAGCTCGTGATAGATAATACTGTGGCTGTATGTTGTGTGTTTCAATAGCGACTGTTCACTGCTTGTAGTGAGCCAACGGCAATAAATGTACCATTTAATTTCCTCGCACACGACTTGCAAGTTTTCTTGTATGGTGTGCCAGAAGTACCCGATGATGCCTGTCAGTTGAGTTGTTGACAACAACGCCTATTAATGAACTAGAAAAGATCACTTGTTTACAACCAATGCAGGACAGAAGCGATAGCAGAGCCCAGCAACAAGCAGAAAAATTTAGAAGATTGACAGACCACCCTATGTATAACAGGTTTAATGGTTTTGGAAAAGGAAGACTGAAGCGTAGCAACTTTGTAGAAACTGCAAAACGAAAGATTAGGGCAGATCCCAAACTTAACATATCAACAGTCAAGCCCATTTACAGTGCACACAACTTCCCAGCTTGGAGACAGCAGCAACTGCCTGATATGATAGAAAACATTCCTGGTATTGAGAAAAAGAACACTCAGCATGAAACCGAAAGAAGAGAAATAACCCTAAACTATTTAAAAGAACATTACCCAAGCAGCAATTGGACCCATGCATATACAGATGGATCAGCCAAAAATTCAATAGAGAATGGAGGAGGAGGAATTCTCCTAAATTTAAAAAATGGAGTGAAAAAAACACATTCAGTGGCAACTGGAAAGTTTTCAAGTAACTTCAAAGCAGAGGTAGAGGCTCTGAAAACTGCAGCAGAAATGCTCTTGATGGAGGAAAATAAAGAGAAGCAAATAGCTATCTTCACAGATGCAAAGTCAGCTGTCTCAATACTGAAGAGCAATAACAGCACAGAAATAGCTGACCTAAGAGCAGCACTCCATGGTCTAAGCCAGAAATCTAAAAAAGTTGTAATACAGTGGATCCCATCACATTGCAATATACCTGGAAATGAAGAGGCTGACAGACTGGCAAAAGAGGGCGGACGACTACCACAGCCTGACATAGACATAACTTACAACGAGGCAAAGAGGTTGATAAAAAGCACCTATAAAACCAAATGGGAATCAGAGCATCCAGGCCACCAGAAGGATGATGCATATTACAAACTCGACCGAAGAGAACAAGTAGCAATCTTCAGACTCCGCACAGGACGTAACAGGCTGAAATACCACTTGTTCAGTAAACTAAAAATAGGAGATACCGATGAATGTAATTGTCGAACTGGAAAAATGACAGCAAAACATTTGCTGCAGGATTGCCCAATATATGCAGAACAGAGAAAGATATTTTGGCCCACACCTGCTTCATTTGAGGACAAGCTCTATGGAGATATCAACAAGCTCAAGTTGACCGCAGCTTACTTTAACTACATACAGGTTGACATTTAAAGGTGTATGAAGAAGTATTCAGACTGCCACACTTCATACCACAGGTATGTCGGTTACAAAAGCCTCCCAGAGGCATGAAATGGAATATTGCTCGGATAGCAAATCCATTACGTGGAAAGTCCGAATCAAAAGCTCACTGTGTGAGCCTCATAAAAAGTGGAAAAAGTGTCCTAGTGGCACGAAATGGAATATTGCTTGGATAGCAAATCCATTACGTGGAAAGTCCGAATCAAAAGCTCACTGTGTGGGCTTCATAAAAGGTGGAAAAAGTGTCCTAGTGGCACGAAATGGAATATTGCTCGGATAGCAAATCCATTGCGCGGAAAGTCCGAGTCGAAATCTCACTGTGTGGATGTCATCTGCACACTGCATTCTTCTGGTTTCCGGAAGAACAGCCTATGGTGAACGGAAGGCCCAATATACGGAAGTGAGGTTTAAGCAGCCATGTGCAGGACGTGACGATTCCTTGGGTGAGCCCAGTACCAGAGCGCTGTGTATTGGCTCTGCAATTATGGAAGCCTCCTTGGATGGCGGGGAATGCCCATGGTCTGCCCCTGCCTTCCCTTGAGGGCTGACCAGGATGTCTTTGGCTGTTCTATATGGGCCAGCTAGGATGGGAGATAACACCACACCAGTGAGAGTCAAACGTCCTAAGAAACCCCCGGGAAGGTTAACCAGGTCAACAAATGCCCGCAGAAGTCGGATGTGTCGGCCTGACGACACAAGAACGCAGCTCTGCTGTAAACAGGTACAACGCAGTCACATCCGAAAAAAAAAATCCGGATGAACGCAGAAGAAGAAGAAGAAGATATCTCCATACAAGTGTCGCTTTGTTTTGTTTCATGGCATCTTCCACAAATTTAATAATCAGTGAACATAAATATACATTATAATAGTTTGCTCGATTCGCGATGGTGACTGTTTACAAGCTAGTGGCATATGCTTGTCAGGCGTTACAATAAACCCCCGCATTTATGGACTTGGTAATTTACAATCCGGCGCTGTGGTAAGGGGTTACGGGCGCCAATTCGCAATCGCACATTCGAAACACAACAGCGGGCGATTTGAAAACAGGCGTTAATACACTGATTACATACAGGTATCCGTGCCGGAAGGTCAGACAGCAATGGCAAACTGCTGCAGATGGAATTAATATAGCTGCAGTGTAATGGGACACTAAGGGCAAAGTACAGCACTGTAGGGCCTGCACAGTTCACTCGTTTCATTCCTGAAGAGTTGCCCCGGCTTCGTTTACATGAGGCTCCAACCTTGAGTTTGTTTGGTAGCACATATCTGTGTGAGCAGCTGTTGTCTGTGATGAAGATTAAAAAAGCATCATAGCATCATACAGGAATCGTCTCACTGATGAACACTTGCAGTCCATCATGAGAATCTCACTGACACAAAACATTACTCCCAACATACACGAACGTGTATCCAAGAAAAGATGCCAAACATCGTGCTCTGACAAACTGACATTAGAGTAAAAATGTGTATACCAATGCTGTTTTATTATTAAAAATGTTATTCTGTTTTAATTTATATTAATGTTTTTAAAAAAGTTTAATTTTCGGCTTATTGAATGTTTATCCTGTCCGGTCCTCAACCTTACGTGTGATTTGAGTTTGGGCCCACTGAACGATTGAGTTTGATACCCGTGCTCTATGAGATCGTGTACAGAGCGCCTGGACATATGGAGAGATGTGAAAACTTTGTGAGATCGTGTAAAGTGCGCCTGGACTTAGGGAGAACATTGGAGGCTCTCTGAGATCGTGTAAGGAGCACATGGACATATGGCGAGATTTGAAGACTTTGTGAGATCGTGTAAAATGCGCCTGGACCTATGGAGAGCTGTGAAGGCTCTCTGAGATTGTGTAAGTAGGGCCTGGGCCTAGGAAGAGCTGTGTAGACACTATGAGATCGTGTAAAGAGCGCTTGAGTCTAGGAAGAGCTGTGTAGACACTATGAGATCGTGTAAAGAGCGCTTGAGTCTAGGAAGAGCTGTGTAGGCCACTATGAGATCGTGTAAAGAGCGCTTGAGTCTAGGAAGAGAAGTGTAGACACTATGAGATCGTGTAAAGAGCGCCTTGACCTATGGAGAGATGTGACGACGTTGTGAGATGTGTAAAGAGCACATGGGCCTATGGACAGATGTGACGACGTTGTGAGATGTGTAAAGAGCACATGGGCCTAGGAAGAGATGTGACGACGTTGTGAGACGTGTAAAGAACGCTTGAATCTAGGGAGAGCTGTGAATACTCTCTGAGATCGTGTGAAGAGCTCCTGGACATATGGAGAGATTTGAAGACTGTGAAATTGAGAGCTGCCAAGACAATGAGTTCAGATCAACTAGTATTTAGTTGTGTGGGGCACTGAGACCCAGTAGTTAAAGTTCCAGTGTTAACTCTTCACTGTTATGTATTTACCTCACAGGCCAGTTTGTCCGACTTCTGCACACATCTGTGGACAGTTTACCACTTCTAGACAGATTCCAGCTAGGGTAACTGGTTCAACCTATCTGTGGGTTCTTTTTATTGCTAACAGTTGTGCAAAGGAAGCAGTCTTACGGTCTACCCTTTGCGATGTCCAACTGCTGTAGGATGTTTTACTTGCAGAACTTACACAAGATAGCTCCTCTATTTCTCCTCTTACTGAGACGGAACGGTTTGCTGGCTCGCTGGCCAAGACGGGGTCATAATGCCAAAGGAAATGTCAGATTTGTGCATGTCCATAATAATTTTGGACCGGTAATGCAGGGATTCGTCGGCAGACTGCACTGAATGGGAGGTACAACAACTGATCCACGACAATTCGCGACCAGGCGATGTAATCGTGTACACGGATGGCTGTGTGTTAAGAGGTAAAAGAGGCGCCTGGAGGTCTGTGGCGGAGGTTTGTGGATGGTGTTCAGTGCAGGAGAGCCTGGCATATGATACCACATCATCTAGTCTGAGACTGGAGGTGGAGGCAGTCACCGCGGCGTTCCACTGGCTGGAGGACAAACAACATACGTATGACGAGATTGTAACGGACTCACAAAGTATGATGAGAAAGTTTAAGACAGGCTTGCATCTGTCAGAGTGGCAGGCTTCAATTCAACAATCAAAAATAGAGACCATCTGTTGGATTTTTTCTTCAGGCCATGCTAGTGTGGAATACAGTAAGGTGCATGGTAAGGCAGTAGCGGTCAGCCTTTGGAGTCGTGGTTATAGTGCAGGAAACATATAGCTCATCATTTCTTCGAGAAAATGGTGTTGCAAGGAGTGACCAGAAGTTCTGATTCAGTCAATAATCCGAAGAAAGTCCAGACGGATACGTAATTAGAATGATACTGATGTAATTAAAATTGGGACTCTTCGTTGACTATTGCCGATATTGACAGAGCTCGAATGTTCCGAGTGCTGTGATGTCGGTTCTTGACTCAAATCAACTACCCAAGAGGCCAGGGGTCGTGTTGTCACATCATTAAATATTCTGTGTTTCCTGTAAACATCTCCATTCCTACTCCAATAATGAACCCTGTATCTCCTGCTCACGTAACCTCTCAGACTCGGCTGCCACTAACTGACACGAAATCGGTCATTATCCTGTAAGTAGCATAACTGAGCCCGCTACCCTATAGATCACATAACTGGGCCCGCCTCTATGTAGATCACATAACTGAGCCTGCTACCCTATAGATCACATAAATGGCCCGCCTCTATGTAGATCACATAACTGAGCCTGCTACCCTATAGATCACATAACTGTGCCCGCCTCTATGTAGATCACATAACTGAGCTCGCCACACTGTAGATCACATAACTTGGCCAGCCACACTGCAGATCACAAAACTGGGCCCGCTACACTGTAAATCAAATAACTGGGCTTGCTACACCGTTGATCGCATAACTGGGTCAGCTACTCGCTACACTGTAGATGACATAACTAGGCCCGCTACAATGCAGATCACATAACTAGGTCCGCTACACTGTAGATCACATAACTGGGTCCGCTACACTGTAGATCACATAACTGGGTCCGCTATACTGTAGATCACATTATTGGGCCCGCTACACTGTAGATCACAAAGACATAGTTTATGAAGGTTTCCACTCAGGCATTGAAACCTTTGCTGCAGCGATTGATCTTGAGGATGCGTACAACAGAGTACCATTGGATTTTTTAATGTTTCAGCTTCTTGAACTCAAAGTAAGTCCATTCCGCCTTAGTTCGATCGCTACTTATGATACACACTCTCTTGATACTTAAATGCAACTTCCTTCTTCGATGATGAAACCATCAATTGCCTTCCTCAAGTTCCCACCAATGAGACTCTTGATGACCTGCCAACCATAGTGGAAATAAACAAAGCCATCCAGCAACTCTCCAGCGGCAAGGCACCTGGTCCTGACTCCATCCCAGCAGAGATATACAAGGCAGGTGGGCCGGTCCTAACAGAGCAGCTTCACCGAGTATTCACAAACATATGGATGAACGAGACCATGCCACAAGATTTTAAGGACGCGTCAATAGTCCACCTTTACAAACGTAAAGGAAACCGCCAATCCTGTGACAACCACCGAGGCATCTCCTTGCTTTCAATTGCAGGGAAGATACTCGCCAGAATTCTTCTCAATCGCCTCACGGCCCATCTCGATCAAGGTCTTCTTCCTGAGAGTCAATGTGGCTTCAGAAAAGAACGTGGAACTGTTGACATGATTTTCGCTGCAAGGCAGCTGCAAGAGAAATGTCAGGAACAGAACTGCGAAATGTTCTCCACTTTCATTGACCTTATCCAAGGCTTTTGATACAGTCAGCAGAGAAGGACTGTGGAAGATTATGGCAAAGTATGGCTGTCCACGAAAGTTTGTCCAAATAGTGCGGCTATTTCATGACGGCATGCAGGCAAGAGTACAGGAAAATGGTGAGCTGTCTGAACCCTTTCCTGTCACCAATGGAGTGAAGCAAGGATGTGTCCTGGCACCAACACTGTTCAGCCTCATGTTTTCAGCCATGTTGATGAATGCCTTCGAGAACGACGACATTGGAATAGACATCAACTACCGTATGGATGGAAAGTTATTCAATCTCAGAAGGCTGAAAGCTAAAACCAAAATTGACAGTGGCACCGTCAGAGAGCTCCTGTTTGCTGATGATTGCGCTCTATACGCCAACTCAGAGGCGGACATGCAACATAATGTTTCAGCTTTCTCACATGCCTGTGCCAACTTTGGGCTCAATATCAACTTGGAGAAGACTGTAGTTATGTACCAGCCAGCTCCAGGGAATAATCACGCTGTGCCGAATATCAAAGTGAATGATCATAGACTAAGTGTTGTGGACAAATTTACCTATCTTGGCAGCACCGTGTCACAAGCTGCCACAATCGATGACGAAGTGAATGCAAGAATCTCCAAGGCCAGTGCAGCCTTTGGCAGACTGTACAAGAATGTATGGGACAGAACTGGAATAAGCCTGCAAACAAAGCTAAAAGTCTACAAAGCAGTTGTATTATCCACACTGCTATATGCTTGTGAAACCTGGACTGTTTATCAGCGACACGCTAGGAAATTAAACCACTTCCACACAGTCTGCCTAAGGAAGCTACTGAAGATTAAATGGCAAGACAAGATTCCAGACACTGAAGTCCTAGAAAGAGCATCCATACCCAGTATCCACACTCTACTGATGAAGAATCAGATTCGCTGGGCTGGTCACTTGACTCGCATGCCAGATCACAGGCTCCCTAAACGAATTTTTTACAGCGAACTGCGTTGTGGTAAACGCTCCCAAGGTGGCCAGAGGAAACGTTTTAAAGACACTCTGAAAATTTCACTGAATGCTTTTGGAATTCATCATGACACCTGGGAGGCTGCAGCCAGAGACCGATATTCGTGGCGTGCATCATTGCGCAAAGGTGCAGTTATATGTGAGGCAACCAGGACTGCAAGAGCTGTGAAGAAAAGGCAGGGCAGAAAAACCACTGCAGGAAATCCTCCTCCAGAGACGTCAAGCATGCTTTGTCCACATTGTCAAAGAACATTTCGAGCCAAAATAGGCCTTATCAGCCATCTTAGAACCCACGGCTCCACACCTTCAACCCCACTGGATGAAATGAATGGTCATCATCATTCTTGATGGACAAACAACAACAACAGTTCGATCGCTGCAGCTCTCTTCCAAAGGAAAGCAGTTTTTAGATGTATAAGTTGGAAGTCGGAACCAACAACAATATATCCTGGCCTACCACAAGGATCACCATTATCTCCGGTACTGTTCAACGCCTACACTGTGAGAATCACCAGTGAACAGATCACTGGACCTGGCAGGACATTGTCATATGCCGACGATGTTTTAGTGTATCGCCAGGGTAAGGATAGAGATTAGGTTGCTGTGGAACTACAAACCGAACTCGATCGCATAACTACCTGGTGTGTTGAGGCTGGGGCAATGGTCAACCCAACAAAGGCAACAGTGATATGGTTCTCGTTGAATAATCATATTGTCAACACTCCAACACCAACTGTAAATCTGTTCAGAGACAGCGGAAAAAACGCAGGCAATGAATTACCTTCTTTTTTCTTACCTTACGGTTTGATCGAAGCCTTGCTTATAATGAGCACATTGACCAGGTGATAATAAAGGCCAAGCGAGGGTTTGCTGCGATGCGGGTGATGATGGCAGCAAACTGTGAGCAGCGCCATATATGTCTTCTATACGAAGAGCTGGTCATGTCTGTTTTTGAGTATGCGATGGCAAGCCTGACTCTCAGCCGTAAGCAGATAGAAAGGATGGAAAGGATATAGAATGAAGCTATGCGCATTATTCTTGGATGTACAAGAGATACAGCATGCAAGGCGATGCGCTACCATCTTGATTTTCAAACTATTGAAGACAGAATACAATTCTGCAGAGCTCGCGCCTACCTCAGAGTTAACGCAAACACACAACAGCCACTGCATAGTGAAATTATGAAGGTGAAGGGCAGCAGGTTAAAAAGAGGAGGTCGTGGATGGTTCAAGCCGAAGACATTCTTCAACAGGTGTGTTCACTTGAGGACTTAGAACCTGACGAGGAGTGGGTACAAGTGCCAACATATTTCCGCACATCCTTTTCAGTTTGCATTCAACTAGACAGAAAATGCAGACAAGAAAACCCGGCAGCTGTGGATTCGGAAGTACAAGCGCTGATTTTCGAGAATTCGTTAGACGGTGATGCTGTCATCTACACAGATGGGTCTATCGTTCGACATGTGAGAAGCTCATGGGCCTTTACAGTGAGGTCGGAGGGGAGAATTGTGAAGGAGGACTCTGTTGCTTTTGTTGAGACCACAAGTAGCCTGACTATGGAAGTCATGGCAGTAAGTAAAGCAATAACATGGCTAAAGACACAGAAATTCACTAGGGCATGTTTCCTAAGCGACTCAATGAACATCCTCCAGACGATAGAGATTGGAGGAGGGGATTCCGAAGAGAATGATTGCTGTCTCTGGAGCGGTCTCGACTGGCAAAGTTTATTTCATCTTCGTGCCAGGGCATGCGGGAGTACTGTGATATAATAAAACGTCCTTACCCTTTCCTATTTATTGACTCCCTTAATAATAAACAATCCCTTACAACTACGGTTTAAGTATCTTACTGAATATAGGATAAAAACTAACCCGTAGGGTAGCTAAATTAATTTGGCCTTATTTTGGCCTACGTACCTGGCCAACAGTCGTCGACTGATTGTAAGACAAAGGCCCAGTGTAGCCATTTTTAGTTCAAGCTAAGAAAGTAAACAGATGTGCGTTCCCTTGTGGGATTTCTTTCCCCGTGTGGGGAAAGGTATTTTGCCTTTTAAAACCATGATTCTCTTCAACTATTGGTATGTTATATCTACATTATTACGATATATTTATGTATTACATAGACCAGTATGTTTAATTAAGAATTAGTTACAATTCTCTTAAACCAGGCTGGATGATGTTTACCAAGGAAACACATGTGGGCGCCACGCTGTAATTTGTCCTATGTCTTACAATTTCAAATCCCTATGTTAATATCGTGTATAGGCATTATGAACTTATATCTCACTAGTAGTGCTTATAACCTAGAAATATTATGTGTACCGTAGAGTATCAAACTCAGGTAAAAACCACATTCTAGGCATTTTCTCAAGGTGGGAACAGACTCTTGTTTACATACTTCAGTAGAGAACTTGTGTCTGTCAATTTCATATTCCTATGTTAAAACTTCTATGCACTGTGAACAATATCTCACTATTTATGCTTAGAAATCTGCAAATAATCTATGTACTATAGAAAGGAAGTTTTATCCATGCGGGGACATACAAATGATTACGCCTATTCCTGACTCTTAGTCAGGGGATAAAATGCTTGCCACATCATAATCTGTAACTTGGAAATATAGTGCTAAATTTTAGTACCATCCTTTTGCTAACAGATTAATAACCACTCTATAGTAGTGAAGAACATATAATCATTTCATAAAATAGTGTTAGGAGAATGCCATGTTTGAGAATATAAATTCATGAACAATTAAAGTAAACGCGTGATGTAAATGCATGTTCGGATAGGATTCAATCCCCATCGCCTCACCGTAGTAGAAACAGAAGCGAAGATTGATGTGAATAAATTGCTTGCAATATTCAGAATACTGGACCATGCGGCATAAGTTATTCTAATAAATACCCTCCGAATAATAGCAGTCATTGACAAAATATATCACCGCGGCTACTATCCTCATCTGCGGTACGCAGTGGGGAAAAACAATATATGTTTTAGTTATGGATTAACCCCTGAAGAAAATTCAAAACCATTGGCTCCGGCATTAAATTTTATGATTAAATTATTATGTATGATTATCATGTACTTAATATCAGAGAAATGTACATGTATGTTTTTTTCTGGTATGAGAATTTTCTCTGTTCTGATTGTTACTTTTTCCTGTGGGAATATACATTTTAATGTTGCACCTTGGGATTAGAGGATGTTGATGTAAGAATCCATGTGTATGTCAGTACTTAAGAAGCCAATGTTGAATAGTCTTGACCTAGTGATGATTATAGTGCCGAAAGGAAGACGCGGCATTAGAAACCACAGAGATTCTGTATAGGCTATTCTCTTCAAGTAATGAGAGAGACAATATCAACATGTTGGATGGACAGAATGACTTCACTCATCCAATAGTCCCAGTAACAACAGAACAAAATACAAGTGAGAAAATACCTTACTCACTATGAAGAGTCAGAATGGCTCTACTCAGCAATGAGGGACAGTGGAACGTAGACACCCACTCCTTTCCCCTTCTCCCCTTGTTGTTTTGTATTTGTGTTTGTAATTGTGTTGTAAACCTTTTACCATAACACAGTAGGTTAATGCTCGTGTTGTATTCTTGTCATCCCTTTTCTATAGAAGAGAAGCAGGTGGTGGTTGAATGTGGTGGGACTATATCACTAAACCTGGATCCTGGGTCAACAGCCAGAAAGTGAATGTCCTAACCATAGTCTGCATCTAGAAATACCCATGGACTGCTGCGCTCAATAGCTCCATAGCGAGCAACAGATAAATTCGAAGACAACTGACTGGGTGAGTGATTAAGTCCTATTTTAGTAGGAATATCCAGGATGGACTTCAAGATCTAATAATCTACAAAGATGAAGATCATCAGAGTACTGACAATAGTGTATCGTCTGCGTTACTTCTGAGAAGTATCACCTATGGCCTCATCATTCAACCAAGTCAGTGAAACTGGGACAATCCTTCTAGCAAGTTACTAAAACTAACAACAGTGAGTAACCTTCAACTGTTGGTTGGATTACCAAGTTAATATCCACAATGGATAAGTCTTCGAAAGAACATCTCACAGCTGCAACAGTCAAACATAAGGTTCCAGCTATTCACCACCCAGTTCTAGCTATGAACACCAACTCAAAATGGGAAGAGACACTGAAACAACATTATAGCCAATACAATCAATGTACCAACTTCAGAATCTCTGAACCATATCTACACCAGATTACCTCTAGGTTCCAAAACCTGACCACCATCAAAAAGACAGTATAAAAGCAGCTATATGTCTCTACATCTGCAACAAGAGGAATCATCAACTTGTTTGCAACCCTGTTACTGTGCTGGATTTATTCATCTTTGGATATATGTAGGTATAGATCAAATGTGGCCCTAGTCACAGATACTACCATGAGATGCCTCTCAGTCAATTAAAGTTCTACACTGGACTAGATAACAACGACTAACTCTTTGCTGGTCCAATGTCAACCTAAATGCCATGGGTTATAGACTCGCGACTTGGTGGGTGTAAAATCTTTGTTTAACTACTTGGGATTCTGATAATAAAAGCAGAGCAGCTGAATGGACGTCTACTTGGCACCATGTATGGTGAGATGGTAAAGTACCTTCTGCAGAGCTTAAGTGGAAATTCCTGAAAGTTAGACCAACCTGAGGCCCCAAATTTCAAAAAGACACCGAGCCTACTGCAACAGAATACTCGAATATTCTAGCCCGTGGAGGGATATGTGATTGTGTGTAATTTCTATTCTTGGATTATAAAGTATGATTTGCACCAGCCAATTACCAGTGACTAAATAGTAAGAACCTAACTGAGTGCATTAATTCGGTACCCAGATAATGGGAAAAGGATCTAATCGACAGCAAAGGTGAACCCATAACCGCACACCAGGAGATAGACTCGATTAATTAATTTAATTAGTAGTACAAAATGCTGTTTATGTGTTGGTTTTTTTCTGAAGGTAACAGGTCAGTAGTTTTTTTCCAATGGAATATATATATATATATGGTATAGTATTTTGACACCAACTAAATATTTTTAAAATGAGAGAATGGTGAAAGGTGTCAGAAATAAAAGTTATGTTGGGTTCTATTTAATCTTTATTTGCCTTAATTATGAGGGAAAATGAAAGTAGACCCAATTTGTGGTTGTTGTGATGTTTGTAATAACATTGTTGGTTTTTTGGGGTCACTGGGTACTATATTGTAATAATGCAATGAATCTCATGCCTGTATGAAAATGCATAGTGTTTATTACACACACACACACACACACACACACACACACACATCTATATATATATATATATATATATATATATATATATATATATATATATATATATATATATATATATATGTAACTGCAGATTTTGAGTTAATACCTGAACTGTTTGTCCAAAAGTGTTGTGTACATCAAGTAAATGTGGTGTCCAACAAGTGGTTGTTTATATGTTGTGAGCAATCAATATCCTTCTAGCACTATAGTTAATTTAAAGGGTGATGAAGTGGGAAGGGAAACCTACACACAGTTGCCATTGGTTCAAGGATTGAACTCTTTTCTCCTGGGATTTGTGGTAAATATCCCTGATCACCCTGCATTCTAACCAGTGACCAGAGAATCAATAATACCCCTAGACATTTTAACGAAATATTCTTAGGAATTAAAATCCACATCCCACAAGTACAAGAGAATGAGCGGGCTGACAAGCTCGCAGGTAACGCTACTGTAGAGGGCGGACGCGCCATGGACCAGGCTGACATTCTGAATGCTCTACGAGAAGTAAGACTTTTGCGAGAACCAAGTGATGACTGTGAATCTACAACCATGGCCAGACTACGAGAACAGCAAATTAAAAGGGGGGTGGCCAAACAAGAACACTACGCAGAAAGCCAAAGAAGACTGATAAACCAACACAGAACTGGTGTCGTTAGCCGCTACACGCTGCGGGATTTGCTGAGGAGAGGATCCGAGCACTTATAGATGTGCAATGAGGATGATCTCTCGACTAACTAACTAACCAACTAGATCACAAAACTGGGCCCGCTACACTGTAAATCAAGTAACTGGGCTTGCTACACTGTAGATCGCATAACTGGGCCTGTATGTGTACACCTCGGAGGAGCAAATGGATCACCATGGTCTGGCAAGAATGCGACAGCGAGGGGTGACGAGGGGATTTGGCCGACGATCGACGCTCAGAGGAAAGGCGAGACGGACATATAATCAGATTGCTACTGGTACTATTAGTGTTGGAACTCTTCGTAAGCTGCTGAGAATGGGGAAGGAGCGCTTATGGGAATGCCCCGAATGCTGTGATGTCGATTCCTAAATCAATCAATCAATCAGTCAATTAATCACTGGGCCAGTACTCGCTACACTGTAGGTGACATAACTAGGCCCGCTATACTGTAGATCACATAACTGGGTCCGCTACACTGTAGATCAAATAACTGGGCCTGCTACACTGTAGATCACATAACTGGGCCCGCTACACTATAGATCACATAACAGAGCCTGCTACACTATATATCACATAACTGGGCCCGCTACACTATAGATCACATAACAGAGCCTGCTACACTATAAATCACATAACTGGGCCTGCTACACTGTAGATCACATAACTGAGCCCGCTATACTGTAGATCACATAACTGGGCCCGCTACACTGTAGATCACATAACTGGGCCCGCTACACTGTAGATCACATAACTGGGCCTGCTACACTGTAGATCACCTAACTGGGCCTGCTACACTGTAGATCACATAACAGAGCCTGCTACACTTTAGATCACATAACAGAGCGTGCTATACTATAGATCACATAACAGAGCCTGCTACACTATATATCACATAACTGGGCCCGCTACACTGTAGATCACATAACTGTGCCCGTTACACTGTAGATCACATAACTGTGCTCTCTACACTGTAGATCACATAACTGTGCCCGCTACACTGTAGATGGCATGACTGGGCCGGCTACTCTGTTCATACTATTCTTCTCATATGTATGTGAAAATGGTCAAGTATGAAATGCTAACGGTTTATTTCTGTTTCAGCAACCTTCTGTAACTTGCCAGTAGCAGTTGGAAACTGTAAAGGGTATTTTCCTAAATAGTACTACAACTCAGTTAGGGGAGTGTCAACAATTCATGTATGGGAGTGGGGGGGGGGGGGGGGGGGGGGGGGGGGGGGGGGGAGGGGTAACGAGAACCGGTTTGATACCTTCCGGAATGCCAAGACGTCTGCGTGTGAGGCAACACGGTGTCAAACATCCAAGATGGAGGGTTGCTGTGCCCGAGACTGTAACAACTAAGAACTGACCACTACATATGTCAGTATAAGCAATAAACATGATGAACTGATTGCGTGTTTCTGTTGGTTTATTGTGAGTGCGTATATGTGTATCCGCCGGCTTCCTGGCCTAGAGGTTAGCGACTTTTCTCCGGAATCTCGTATGCTCTCGTAGGTAACGTGACGACGGTGAGAATCAGCAGTGGTTCGAATCGCGTCGGTAACTTACGGGGTATGTGAACCGGCCGCTCAGAAAGCAATGGCAAACTACTGAGCATAATCTTGCCAAGAAATCAACAATCAGCTAAAAGATGCTGATGTTCACAGCGATGTCCTGTAAAGGATATGCAAACATATATATATATATATATATATATATATATATATATATATATATATATATATATATATATATATATATATACTAGCTGACCCGGCCCGGCTTCGCCCAGTCCTTGGTGGGGAGCATCTCATTTAATTCATATAAGTAGTCATATAAGTTCCCGTTCCCGTTACCGACTATCTGTCTGTCTGTCTGTCTGTCTGTCTGTCTGTCTGTCTGACCCGGCCCGGCATCGCCCAGCTCCTGGCGTGGAGCATCTCATTTATTTCATATAAGTAGTCATATAAGCTCACGTTCCCGTTCCCGACTATATATCTGTCTGTCTATCTGTCTGATCCGGCCCGGCTTCGCCCAGCCCCTGATGGGGAGCATCTAATTTAATTCATATGAGTAGTCATATAAGTTCCCGTTCCCGTCTGTCTGTCTGTCTGTCTGTCTGTCTGTCTGTCTGTCTGTCTGTCTGTCTGTCTGTCTGTCTGTCTGTCTGTCTGTCTGTCTGTCTAATCATTTATTGGTTGCAGTTAGAACAACCTTAGATAAACGAAGACCAACTTACAAAAAGCATTAGAAAGAGCACTTGACAGATCTTTACATCTTCCCCAACAATTAACTTGGGTAAATGGAGCAGCGGCAGCAGCAGCAGAAGAAGAAGAAAAAGGAGGAGTAGGAGCTGGGAGGAGGAAGAGGGAGGAGCAGGGAGGAGGAGGAGAAAGAGAGAAGAGGAGGATGGAGGAGGGAGAGGGAGGAGGGGGAGGAGAAGAGGAAGAGGGTAGGAGGTGGAGGAGGGGAGAGGAGGAGGAGGAGGAATATAACGCATATGCCTGTAGATTTAATAATGGCTGAAGTTGTTCCATGTCTTCTTAGAGTTGGCGACAGTGTAAAGAAATATAAAATCTTCAAACTTGATAGAGATAAGGTAACTATTATTTATTTATTCTTTAAGCAAAAAAAGATGAGTTACAATGTTATGCATTATGCATTATTTTTATGAAAACTTTGAAAATGCCTTACAGATTGTATCATTATTTATTATAACTCATATGCCGGTACATAACTATGGACAAAGAGTTTATAAATCTTTGAAAACGATGCCACAATATGACTATAAGTTATACAGAAAAGTTATGCCCCTTGAAATAACTTTTACAGAGTTAAGTCCCCTGAGATATATGAAATTATAATGAAAAATGGAAAATTAAATAATATTGGGTAAGCAGCCGATTTCACACTAAAAAAATATGACAGTGGGCTGAGCTGGAATGAAAGGAAGACGTGTAGAAAATTTCATCTCAATCGGATGGGCCGTTCGCGAGCGCATAAAGGACATATGGACAGACAGACGGAGATTGCCTTTTATATATAAGATATATATATATATATATATATATATATATATATATATATATATATATATATATATATATATTATATATATATATAGTATATATATATATGTGTGTGTGTGTGTGAGTGTGTGTGTGTGTGTATCCGAGGAAATGTGTATTTGTGTGTTATTGAGTGGGTGGTTGCATAACTGTGAGTTTGCATAAATGATGTAAGTATGTATGTAGGCATGTATGTATATGTTTATACGTGTGCGTGCGCGTCCGCGCGTGTGTGTGTGTGTGTGTGTGTGTGGTTGAGGGTGGGGGTGTCTGTCTCATAACATGCTGAAATGCATTGGTTATGTTCACAACATTCCATGTGACAATGTGCTTTTCTTCCTATGTGAATGTAACAAGCACAGCAGATCATTGATATAGGAGAAGATACGTGTCAGAGTCCAGAAAGGGTACAGTGATGCAGTGACATCGTTACGCCCGCCAGGCGACTTAGCTCCCAGCAGGGATGCAGCAACTTCGTTACGTCGCCAGGCGAGTGGTAGTTACCGGCCTGCAAGATTGCTGGCTGACGAACGACCAGCGGTCAGGCCAGGACGACGCAAGACGCACGCATGCCTCGTGAAGCCACCTCAGGTGGGAGGCAAGTTGCGAACTAGGGGCAGACAGCTGTGGGACACGGACTTGGACGGACGCATGATGAGAGAAAGGCGTTGTGTGGTTTTCTGTGCTGAAAGTCGAGTGTCTGGACATCTTGAGAGTTAGACTTGTGAGCTGTATTGTGGATGTAAGTGTATTGAAGTATCAAGTATATATTGTTGTGATCATCGTAATGTATTTGATCTGTGAATAAATCCATTGAACGGTGTGTCGTTGAGTCTTACGTCAAATCACGTTGTACTTGTACTGTCTCACATGTGTTAGGTTAGCGAGCCAAGTTTAAGACCCTGACAATAAGTGATTGGAGGGGACGAGTGTAAGACGAGCCTACATGACCAGTTTGTGGCTCTTTGAACATAAAGTTCGCTGTAAGTTTACTATCACTATCTCTTACTTTTATCTCTCAATAACTTTTCATCTCTCTCGCACACACATCGACACACTCAAACATACACACGCATACATATACAAAACACATAAACACACAAGATAAGCAATTATTACTGTGCATATTAAGTGCTTATGTGCAATAATAAACATGTATAGTTGGCTCTTCAAGGGCGGGGCGGTGGATGTTGGGTGGGGAGGGGGGTGAGATATAAACAATGAATTGGCAATCATATATTCTTGGATACTCGCAACTCTATAGAGCAACAATGACGGACAATCTTCTATATACACGAACAGAAAGGGACGATGTCTTCAGCATGTTTATTGGGTACATAAACACATCAGTAGCCTGGTCCTTGCTTGTAGTTTCCAACTGACAGTCCTGCATGCTGACTGTGTTATACATCGCTCCCAGGGGCGCATGTAGCTTGGCATGCTTCGATGGTACCAAAACGGTTCTGGTTACCCTGACAACCTCCGTAAATAAACCGTTCACACGCCTCCGTCTGCGAGTTGTAATAGTATCTAGGCATGTAAGCAAGACACATTCCACTGTCTGACGGTAGGTTACAAAAGGATGCTGAAACAGAAATAAGCCGTTAGAGTGTCAGGTTAGGACAGGTGCACATACATATGAGAAGTGATTACTGAGGACAATCAGCATCGCACTCTGGACAAGTCCATAGCTGTTCGGATCCCCTCCTACACACCCAGCTAACGTATATCGGCTTGATGGCACAACTTCTGTGTTGATTAATCAACAGCTGGGGCCCCTTGGCAAACGTGTCCATGCCTATCCGCTCCAAGCTTCACACCTATCTTCCTTACTCTGGACAAAGGAGCAGATTCCTAAGTGGAGTCCAGCTGTCTTATGCTGTTGGCAATCTATGCTCATCCAATGCAATACCCAACTCTAAAACTGCCATGATCTCCTACAGATTGGCTCGCTTGGAAAGTTATAAAGGAAGGTAAAGGTAGCAACTAAATGTGAAATGTAACAAGTAAATAACAATAGGAAGTCACTAAATGAACGGGGTCACCGATAAGAAGCCGGAGTACAGCTCCAGCTGTAGTCTGTCGTAGCAATGCAGGAGCTGGGTGTACTGGTCCCAATAGAAACAGCAACACAAATGTGTCGGGTGTGCCTCAATATGTACTCTTCTTCTTCTTCTTCTTCTTCTTCTTCTTCTTCTTCTTCTTCTTCTTCTTCTTCTTCTTCTTCTTCTTCTTCTTCTTCTTCTTCTTCTTCTTCTTCTTCTTCTTCTTCTTCTTCTTCTTCTTCTTCTTCTCCTCCTCCTCCTCCTCCACCTCCTCCTCCTCCTCCTTCTTCTTCTTCTTCTTCTTCTTCTTCTTCTTCTTCTTCTTCTTCTTCTTCTTCTTCTTCTTCTTCTTCTTCTTCTTCTTCTTCTTCTTCTTCTTCTTCTTCTTCTTCTTCTTCTTCTTCTTCTTCTTCTTCTTCTTCTTTTACCGTTCATCTGAGTGAAGTGTTTGGGTCTATGTAAAGATCGTCTATGGGTGTGTACTAAAGTTCTTTTCAAGTTGGTATTCATTTATCTAAGGTTTTTATTATATCATCATTCAATCGTTTACGTAGTCTTCCCCTTGCTCTGATCCGTCATATTTATTTAATGTGGCTTAATTTGGCAGATGGCACTAGGACATTCTTGTGATGTGACCAAGCCATTTTATCTGGTGGTCCTTAATGGAGTACATGACTGGTTTCAGGCCTAATCGTCTTCTAATTCCTGCATTCACAATTCTATCTCTGACATTTACTCTCGCAGCTTTTCCCAGGCATCCCATCTCTGTTGTGATAGTTTTGCGCTCACTTGTTGCAGAAAACATCCATGTTTGACACTGATAGCATAATGTCGGCCTAACATATAGTGTTTATGAGATTTTCATTAATACTTACTTTCAAGAACGACTTTATCTCACAGATAACATAGAAAACCTCACTTTTGAGCCTAAAAGCTGTGGACAACAAGAACCAAAGATAATACCTGCAGAAGTCATATCAGAAAAGTCCTAAAAACAAAACACTGGGCCCAGATGGAATAACCACAGAAGTAGTTCAAGCTTTACGGAAAACAGGAGTTAAATGGCTGACAAGACTTTTTAAAATAGCATGGAAAGAATAAAAACTCCCAGGCGATTGGCAACAGGCAATAATAGTACCAATATGAAAAAAAGAAGGGTAATATGAGAGAGTGCGAAACATACAATGTTATGTTACGCCTAAGCCACTTTGGGAAAATGTACGCTAAAATATTGGAACAAAGAGCTAGACCCATAGTTGAACAAGAGTTAAGCCAAGTACAATTTGCTTGCAGGAAATGTGATACTTGCAATGATGCACTATTCACACTTAGACAAATTTGTGGGGGAGGGGGGGAGGAGGGGGGGGAACCATCGAATACAGTGACAAGCAGATTATTGTGCTTGTAGATCAGGAAAAGGCTTTTCCATAAAGTAGATCAGTGATTCTCAACCTTGTTTGGCCCGTGACCTCTACACCATATTTTCAGAACGTCACCCCCCCCCCCCCTTTTCGTATTTCCTAAATGAAAATGTGGCCCGTCCCCCCCTTCACCATATTTTCAGAACGTCATTTCCCCCCCCCCCTTTTCGTATTTCCTACCTAAAAATCCCCCCGCTCCTACACAGTATACACATTAATGGAATCACATACTAAAACAAGTCTAGACGTCCACATAAAATGTGATTTGTGGGTCTACTTACTTTATAAAATGAATTTTAGAAGGGTGAGACGTACAGAACCGCAAAGTATGAAGGGAAAAACAATATCATGTAATCGGTTCTTGTATTAACGCGATCTTGACATAATCTTCATCCCTCCCCCCCCCCCCTTACAAAAACCATAAAATTCCCCCCTCCCCCCAGCCCCAACCTGTTGAGAACCACTGGAGTAGATATATATAAATTAATGACCATCCTTAAAGACTACGGGATACAACGACAATTTCTAAATAAATATTATAGCCATGTACCTCTCTAGCCATGGTGCAATAAGAACATACGAAGGTATACCAGATATGTTCACAGTCAATATATAAGTGAGACATGTATGTGTGCTCTCTCCCCTGCTATTTAATATCTACATAGACCGAAGCAAGCCTTGACAGAACAGATTTAGAAAATGTTGAACTCTTTACTCCAGATGAAACAACAGATTAGCCCGCATTGCATGAGCTATTATTTGCAACGAGAGGTTGCCAACTAGAGAGGCAATGTGTTTCCCATCTACCATGGGAGGGTACCGTTCAAAAAGAGAAACCTGGACCAATGCAGCAGTGTTTGCCCACGATGTCTATGAAGGTTTCCACTCAGGCATGAAACCTTTGCTGCAGCGATTGATCTTGAGGATGCGTATAATAGAGTACCATTGGAATTTTTTTTAATTCTTCAGCTTCTTAACTCAAGATGAGTCCTTTCCACCTTAGTTGGATCGCTGCAACCTTCTTCCAACGGAAAGTAGTTTTTAGATGTAGCAGTTGGACTTCGGAACCAACAACAGTTCTGCATCTGCGATGCGGATGATTGCGTAGCAAACTGTGAGCAGCGCCATATATGTCTTCTATACGAGGGGCTGGTCATGTCTGTTTTTGAGTATGCGATGGCGATCCTGACTCTCAGCCGTAAGCAGATAGAAATGATGGAAAAGATACAGAACGAAGCTATGCGCATTATCCTTGGATGTATAAGAGATACAGCATGCAGGGCGATGCGCTACCTTCTTGATTTTCCAACCATTGAAGACAAGAATACAAATTTGCAGAGCACATGCCTACCTCAGAGTTAACGCAAACACACAACATCCACTGCATATTGAAATTATGAAGGTGAAGGGCAGCATGTTAAAAAGAGGAAAGTCGTGGATGGGTCAAGCCGAAGAGATTCTTCAACAGGTGTGTTCACTTCAGGACTTAGAACCTGGCGAGGAGTGGGTAGAAGTGCCAACGTATTTATGTTCGGCCTTTTCAGTTTGCATCCAACTAGACAGAAAATGCAGACAAGAAAATCCGGCTGCTGTGGAGGCGAAACTACAAGCTTTGATTTTCGAGAATTCGTTAGACGGCGATGCTGTAATTTACACAGATGGGTCGGTCGTCCGACGCATGAGAAGCTCATGGACCTTTCCGGCTCAAGCAGGAGGGAGAATTGTGAAGTAAGTAAAGCAATAACATGGCTCGAGACACAGACATTCACAAGGGCATGTTTCCTTAGCGACTCAATGAGCATGCTCAAGATGATAGAGATGGGGTGGATCCGAAGAGATTGGTTGATGTCTCTGGAGCGGTCTCGACTGGCAACGATTAGTTTCATCTAAGTGCCAGGGCATGCAGGAGTACAAGGAAATGAGCTGGGCTGACAAGCTAGCAGGTAAGGCTACTTTGGAGGGCGGGCGCGCCATGGACCAGGCTAACATTCTGAATGCTCTATGAGAAGTAAGACTGTTGCGAGAACAAAATGATGAAAGTGAATCTACAACCATAATCAGACTGCGAAAACCGCAAATTAAAAGAGGTGTGACCAAACAAGAACACTACTCAGGAAGCCTAAGAAGATTGATATACAAACACAGAACAGGTGTTGTTGGCCGCTACTCGCTGTGGTAGGGAAGGGATCCGAGCGATTATGGACTGAATGGTTCGATGTGCAATGAGGATGATCTGTATCTGTCGACTAACTAATTAACTAACTATTTGCAACGATCAGTGCCTGTTTTATAGCGATGAGTGTAGTCTTCAAAATCATATTCATAAGCTGAGTTCAACATGCAGCAAATACAATGTGAATCATCATCATCATCATCATCATCATCATCATCATCATCATCATCATCATCACCATCATCATCATCATCTTCTCCCACTTCTTCGTGGGGAGGGATAATTTGCGCTCCAGCGCCCGGTGGGCGGCATTGGGGTCATTCCGCGTGATTATATAATGCCTTTGATGTCGTCAATCCATTTTCTTCTTGGACGTCCCCTTGCTCTCGTAGCAGATGATCTTTGATGTAAGGCCTGTGATGGTAGTTGCAGGAAGGGCCGAATGTAAGACGGGCCTGAGTGCCCAGTTTGTGACCCTTTTAAAATAAAGTTGATTTGATTTGATTTGATTTTGTTGGTGTTGCATTCTAACGACATGGCCAAACCACTTGATCTTCTGTCTTTCAATAAATGTGGCACAAGGTGTTGATCCCACTGTCTGTCTGATAACATCATTTCTTAATCTGTCTCGGATTGTTAAGTTGAAAGCTCTCCTCAGGCATCTCATCTTGCAGGTGTTGATTTTGCGAAAGTGTGATTTAGATAAAGTCCAAGTTTGCGATTGGCAAGATAGGGTTGGTGTGAATATGCGGTTTATTATCTGCCGTTTTGCGGACATGGGTATATTTGGATGTTTCAATAAAGGTGATAGTTGATATGTAAGTGCACTAGCTTTCGGACATTTAGTTTCGATTTCTCTGTCCAATCTGCCATCGTCTGTGATCATACTTCCAAGATATTTGAATTCTTTAACTTGTTTCAGAGCTGTGTTATTTATCAGTATACTTAGTGGGCCCGGCGATCTGCTAACGTGCATTACTTCGGTTTTGGCTGTGTCTATACTCTTACTGTATCTGCTGCAAGTTGAACTGAGATTATTAGTATGATTTTGTAGGCTGCCCCCATCGCTGTAAAACAGGCACTGATCGTCAGCAAATAGACGTTCATTTATGCGAAAACACTCGTAAATACAGCAAAAGCTGAAGTAATGCTGGTTAGTAGATTTCCTGGTCCACTAAATATACATATAAATGGCACATCTCTGAAACAAGTTAAATAATTCAATTATTTAGGAAGTATGATCACAGAAGATGGCACTATAGACAGAGAAATCTAAATAAGATGTCAAAAAGCAATTGCGGTTATCTGTCATCTATTTACCAATACTCACACATCCAAACATACATATGTTTGCAAAATGACAGATAATACATATCATATTCACACTAACCCTATGCTACCAATGTCATACTTGGACATTGTTCAAATCACACTTACGAAGAATACAAACCTGCAAGATGAGATGCTTGAAGAGAGCTGTCAACTTAACAATCCGAGACCGAGTAAGAATTGATGTTATCAGTCTGCGTCTTGTCGAGCGAACCAAGTGACTTCACCCAGAACATCGCAGTTTGCACTGTCCCACACATACTCATCGTGTCCTGTAAGCGCATCAACTAAATACTGCAGATCCTGTACATACAATACAATACAAATGACTGACTGTGCAACTTACGACGGTCTTGTCCTAGAGCTTGCAGGCAGAGAACACCCAACAACAGCACACAGAATACGGCTTTCATGTTGGTGATCACGGTCACTGTTTGCAGCGTGGTAGACTTGTTGGCAATCAGATTCCCTGATCAGAATGCTAGTGTTGTCCGTTGTTGATCAACCGGCAGCTGGATTATCTCGTCTGCTTCGATTGCCTTGTTTATATAGTCTTGAACACAGAAACCAACCAATCAAAAAGAGTCACGTTGTGTAATTACAAGTGTTATTTTGCAGACGCATATGTTACATTTCCATGTTAATGAGCACTGGAAATGCATTGACAGCTGGCGTTTGACATTTATTTGGAAGCACTGCCATTAGAGATGACTTCAGACAATGTCCGCATCAAACGGTGTTCAAACTGTTGCTAGGATACGACACGCATAAGACCGTTTAATGTATATGGTGCTGGTCTGACAATGTGTCCACCAATCTGATGACGTTGTCAGTAACACGCCGTCCATCTTTACATCTCATGGCATGTTTCTAATAACCATATTATCCTGGGTCGACCTGAGAGCGAGCGTTGTTTTCTTTTACAATCACGTTTTGGGGAATCGAAATATCGACCAACGGCATCAGCCGCTGAGCCACCGTGTCTCTCCAGTGAATTCTGAGCAACGTGCAGTGGGATTTTTATTGTGTATAACTTCCACACGGGACCTCCTATTGTACACATTAACTGTTAAAGTAAGGCGTCCATTTTCCCTATCCATTAATAAAAAAACTAAGAGGGAAAACCATGATAAATTTCAATCAGATGGCAGTATGAACAATTAGCAGTATGACTCTTCGCTGGCTGTTCAACGACGGGATAGAGCTTGTATGGGAATGTGTGGAGTGCAGTGATGTCGTTTCTTAGCTCAAATCAACTGAACTCTTATTACCCAAGAGATCAGGATTTATGGGGATGAGAGGGGAGGGGACGGGAGACGCGTGATATCAGTAGATACAAATCCTGTGTCCTTAATACAGAGGCCGACGTTGCCGATAGGTTTACATCTACCGCGCTTAAACTTAATATGGTGGTTTGGGTTGTGAGTTCTATTCATAAGCCGGTCAATTGGACTTAACGTTGACTCCTCGTTCAGAAAACAATGGCAAACTAGCGAACGTAAAATTGTCCGGTAAATTATGCATGTCCAATAGCTACTCTGTGGGAATGCATTTTAGCTTTCTTCAAGTTTAAAATCGTACTGACCAATAACAAGATGGCAAATGCAATGAAAAAAAGAGTGATGGACTGTGAAGAGTGGACAATGAGCAGAAACACTAGGAAACACCTAATGGCAGTAGGCATGTGGTTTCTAAAGAAAAGCCAAAGAATACCATGAACAGACAGAAAAACTAATGAGCAAGTCCTACAAGAAACAAATGAAAACCGTAAGATGTTTCGACAACTTAGACAGAGGCAGTCAAGATTCTGTGTGCACATTTTGAGGATAAATAAACTGGAAAACTTAGTGACAACTGACAGAATTACAGGGTAAAGAAGGCAGAGAGAAAAACATTTGTCTGGCTTGATCGCATGGGATAATGGAGACAAGAACACAGGACAGATCCACGACTCTGGTGATCTTGTCCGTTGGCGAACAATGACCGCCGACGTTTATCGACATCGTACACGTATGATGATGTTTGCAATGGATTGCCTTTCTTTGTGAGTGTAACAACTGATTTACTGACTTACTGATTGCCTTTCTGTATGAGTGTAACAACTGATTTACTGACTTACTGATTGTCTTTCTGAATGAGTGTAACAACTGATTTACTGACTTACTGATTGCCTTTCTGTATGAGTGTAACAACTGATTTACTGACTTACTGATTGCCTTTCTGTGTGAGTGTAACAACTGATTTACTGACTTAATGATTGCCTTTCTTTGTGAGTGTAACAACTGATTTACTGACTTAATGATTGCCTTTCTTTGTGAGTGTAACAACTGATTTACTGACATACTGATTGCCTTTCTGTGTGAGTATAACAACTGATTTACTGACTTACTATTTTCGGGTCTTGAAAATAAGCAAGAAAACAGCCACGTAATGTGTTGTACATTTCTATAAGAAGACTGTCTTGGTGTCACTACTCCTTATTTTGTCTGTTGTTATGTGTGTCTGTCTGTCTGCCTATCCGTCTGTCTGTCTTGCTTGTCTTGTCTGTTTTGCTATTTTTTTCTCCTGCTATTACTTTTCTTCTCAACCTGTTGCAAGAGAATACATTCGCTCACACACTAGCTGACTCACATATGCTTCCGTTCGTTGCTGCGAAAAGATCACTATACAATGTCCGCACATTCCACCATAGCTGTTTGCATAACCTCTGATCATTTGAACAGATAAACCGCACATGGTTCCGCCACTCACGAGAATAGATAATAGATGGTGCACGAATACAATTACTTGTCAGCGGGTGGGTAATATCACTGAACAGAACTGTAGCAGTCTTGTATCGTTCTCTCCAATCTACACAATAGCTGGCAGATCAGATCAAGCCGCACTATGAATGTCAAATCTAAAGACATCTATAATATTGTAATTATGCCTATTGAGGTGTCACATGTGTGCCTAGTGAATTGTCACATGTGTGACCCAGTTAGGTGTTACATTTGTGCCCAGTGAATTGTTACATGTGTGCCAGTGAACGAACGAACGAACGAACGAACAAACTTTATTTTAAAAGGGTAACAAATTGGGCACACAGACCCGTCTTACATTCGGCCCTTTCAATCACTCATCATTCATTCATCAAATGTGCATGTTACATTAACATAGGAGAAAAAACATTGTCAAATGGATTTTGTAAGCATAAACAATGCATATTACGCATGATACATTCACATGAGAAAACAAAGTCAGAAGTCGGGGTGCGCCACCGCCTAGATGAAAGTATTATTCAGTGGCGAGCAACCCCAAATAGTCAGAAACTGACTAGGGACAAAATCTATATGGCTGAACTACATATTAAGCCCTGAATATCCAACATACTGCTTCAAGTGGCTCGTTACAAAATTGAAATGAACTGTGCTGAATATTCGCCAAGGAATAGGAAAGAGAAGGTTCGCTAGGATAGATTTTTAAGTCTAAATTTAAGTGTAACAGACAACTATCCCAGTACAGGTTTTTCTCCCTGACTGCTCCCTTCCTTGGTGTGTAAGTGAACACCCACCAATGTACACGCACAACACGTATGCACAATTGGAATTAAAAATATAACGACAAAACTATGAGTTACAACAAACTACAACGTTTATTGGCTATAATTATTATTATACATCTGATGTTTTTCAAGATGATGATGATGAAATCATATAACATATTGATAGTGATGACAAACATTACATAACTTCAATGTTACCTGAACTATCTGGATCTGTGGTCCAGATCCCCACTACATGTGTACCCAGTAAGTTTTAACATGTGTGCCCAGTGAGTTGTCACATGTGTGCCCAGTGAGTTGTCACAAGTGTGCCCAGTGAGTTGTCACATGTGTGCCCATTGAGTTGTCACATGTATGCCCAGTGAGTTGTTACATGTATGCCCAGTGAGTTGTTACATGTATGTCCAGTAAGTTGTTACATGTGTATCCAGTAAGTTGTCACGTGTGTGCCCGGTGAGTTGTCACATGTGCGCCCATTGAGTTGTTACATGTGTGTCCAGTGATTTGTCACGTGTGTTCCCATTGAGTTGTTACATGTGTACCCAGTGAGTTGTTACATGTGTGTCAAGTGAGTTGTCACATGTGTGCCCATTGAGTTGTCACGTGTGTGCCCAGTGAGTTGTCACATGTGTGCCCATTGAGTTGTCACATGTATGCGCAGTGAGTTGTTACATGTATGCCCAGTGAGTTGTCACATGTATGGCCAATGAGTTGTTACATGTGTACCCAGTAAGTTGTCACGTGTGTGCCCAGTGAGTTGTCACGTGTGTGCCCATTGAGTTGTTACATGTGTGTCCAGTGATTTGTCACGTGTGTGCCCATTAAGTTGTTACATGTGTACCCAGTGAGTTGTTACATGTTTGTCTAGTGAGTTGTCACATGTGTGCCCATTGAGTTGTCTCGTGTGTGCTCAGTGAGTTGTTACATGTGTACCCAGTGATTTGTCACATGTGTGCCCATTGAGTTGTCTCGTGTGTGCTCAGTGAGTTGTTACATGTGTACCCAGTAAGTTGTCACGTGTGTGCCCAGTGAGTTGTCACATGTGTGCCCATTGAGTTGTTACATGTGTGTCCAGTGATTTGTCACGTGTGTGCCCATTAAGTTGTTACATGTGTACCCAGTGAGTTGTTACATGTTTGTCTAGTGAGTTGTCACATGTGTGCCCATTGAGTTGTCTCGTGTGTGCTCAGTGAGTTGTTACATGTGTACCCAGTGATTTGTCACGTGTGTGCCCAGTGAGTTGCCCCATGTGTACCCAGTGAGTTGTTACATGTGTGCCCATTGAGTTGTCACATGTGTGCCCAGTGAGTTGTTACATGTATGCCCAGTGATTTGTCACATGTGTGCCCAGTGAGTTGTCACATGTGTACCCAGTAAGTTGTCACATGTGTGCCCAGTGAGTTGTCACATGTGTGTTTATTGAGTTGTCACGTGTATGCCCAGAGAGTTGTTACATGTATGCCCTGTGAGTTGTCACATGTGTGCCCATTGAGTTGTCACGTGTGTGCCCAGTGAGTTGTTACATGTGTACCCAGTAAGTTGTTACATGTATGCCCAGTGAGTTGTCACATGTGTGCCCAGTGAGTTGTCACATGTGTGCCCAGTGAGTTGTTACATGTATGCCCAGGGAGTTGTCACATGTGTGCCCAGTGAGTTATCACATGTGTACCCAGTAAGTTGTCACATGTGTGCCCAGTGAGTTGTCACATGTGTGCCCATTGAGTTGTCACGTGTATGCCCAGTGAGTTGTTACATGTATGTGTCGTGACCTCCTTTACAGTGTCGTCCCTGGAGTGAAGAGAGTCGACACTCACATTATAATATTTTTTTCCCTCTCAATATTCTGGAGAATCCACCAGCTTCCGTCCAACACACTCCATCATCCTATGGACACCTTTTCCTATCACTCTCTCACTGTCGTACTATGCCCCCTCTCATACTTCCCAACGCAACATACTCAACAACTCTTGCTTCTAGAAATTAATAAAGATTAATTTATTAAAAGAAAAGTGTAACGTGTATGAGACGTGTATGCGAAGAAAATGTGTGACGTGTTCTATAAAGTGTGTAGAATCGGACTCTCAGACCACAACCCAGTCAGCTGATCCCAGCAAGGATAGACCACAGCACGTTACGTCAGAACATGTACATCTCACCCCGTGCCGAAACCATCTTGCCGGATACTGCTTTGCCTCTGTAGACCTCTGGTAATCCAATTTCATGATCATCCGAAATAGACACCGGTGGTATTAACAGTTAATCATGGACCGGTTGCACCCTACACAATGTCCGTTCCTATCGTTCCTTAAAAAAACTGCACAAGTCCTTTGTAGTGTGTACACAGTCATTAATGTTAATTGTTAATGTGATTGATCCTCACTCGTGTCTATCTAGCCTCACGTATAATGTCTTGTGTTCTATTACACGAGATTATATAACACTAGGTAACTATTAGACTGTTCTCATTTAGTTACTACTGTCTGATGCTGTGTGGTGCATCAGTAATCATCACTATCTTTGGTGAATCAACTTCCTCCTAGCTTTAGTTACGTTCTGTATGCAACTTTATTGATTGTTGAACTGGTGTTCTTCCGAATGGGATTTGATTCTTTCCCAAAAACTTGTTGAGTTTCCTTGGATCTGGTAGGGAACCTAGGATAGAAACAACACATCTGGTGATAGTACTAGTCACTGATCCTTTCGGCTGAGTGTAAGCCTATCGCCTTGCTTAATGATCTTTAGCTAACTAGACTTAGTCATAGAGCAGATTAGCTACCCACCTAGAGCCGAATCAGGCTATGACAAAGAAAGACCCATACAGAGTGCAAAACCCCAGCGGGCAAGTTCCCCGTCTCCCAATTATCCATCAGTACTCTATTCTTAACTAGCAGAGCTAATATCACTATTCTACTCTAACTAGTTTCCACTAACAGTGCTAATCATCACACTATAGTTTAACAAGGCCACAGTCTATATTAATTAGAACGAATATATTATAATAGGTTATACCTTACAGCACTGCAGTTTACACTAAATTACATCTAATGGTAGCCATACAGGCTCGTGTAAACTAAATCAAATATCTCCTTCACACGTTAGATGTTCTAACTGCTGCAGTGACAAGCATGTCTGCCTAAATCCACATTTTCAAGTCCCCCTAGTTGGTCCCAACTCGGGTTTATATGGCAAACTACCAAAGTTGGCCACGTGACGTTATCCTTTATGCCCCCACACAGGTGGCACATTGGCAGATCATCCCCTGTCAGGGATCCATCCCCCCCCCCTCTGGCTCCCTCCATGTTAGATTTGTCATCACTGCTTGAGACATCCAAAACAAGCCAGCGAGTTCCTGTATACCCCCAACAACAGTTGCAAATAGCCCCGTCAATCTTCTCGATGTTCCGGAAACCAAGAATTGACATATGTACTGTTACTTCCGTGCTAAGTACTTCCGTTTTCCCTCTGATATGTTTATGACTTGTCAAAGTGATATATGATTCAGCACACTCATTTCCTCTATACCTCTGCCCCTGTTTAATTTAGTCCGACAGGTGATGGCCAACATCCGATTGCCACTATGACCCCACTGCTTCCATTTGTATTCAAATGTTGACAAACTGTCACGGCGCTGCCGGGATCTGTCTCCATCACCACCAAATGTTCCAAATCCGTTTGAGATGTACACGTGCAGCTACAAATATTGTCCTGGGATTTTGACATCCGCTTTGTTTTTTTCAGTTAGTAAAAATAGTTGTCGCTGGCAGATCGTCCGCTTAATCAGAAAATCTCTATAATAATCAACTGGTTAAACACACGGTTTTATTTTGTGACAGTATGCCCAGTGAGTTGTCACATGTGTGCCCAGTGAATTGTTACATATATGCCCAGTGAGTTGTTACATGTGTACCCAGTGAGTTGTTACATGTATGCCCAGTGAGTTGTCACATGTGTGCCCAGTGAATTGTTACATGTATGCCCAGTGAGTTGTTACATGCATGCCCAGTGAGTTGTCACATGTGTGCCCATTGAGTTGTCACGTGTGTGCCCAGTGAGTTGTTACATGTGTACCCAGTAAGTTGTTACATGTATGCCCAGTGAGTTGTCACATGTGTTCCCAGTGAGTTGTCACATGTGTACCCAGCGAGTTGTCACATGTGTGCCCATTGAGTTGTCACATGTGTGCCCATTGAGTCGTCACATGTGTGCCCAGTGAGTTGTCACATGTGTGCCCAGTGAGTTGTCACATGTGTGCCCATTGAGTTGTCACGTGTGTGTCCAGTGAGATGTCACATTTGTGTCCAGTGAGATGTCACATTCGTGTCCATTTAGATGTCACATGTGTGTCCAGTGAGATGTCACAATTTTCTCCAGTACGGTATCACATTTGTGCCCAGTGAGTTGTCACATGTGTGCCCATTGAGGTGTCACATGTGTGTGCAGTGAGATATCACATTTGTGTCCAGTGAGATGTCACATTCGTGTCCATTTAGATGTCACATGTGTGTCCAGTGAGTTGTCACATTTGTGTCCAGTGAGATGTCACATTCGTGTCCATTTAGATGTCACATGTGTGTCCAGTGAGTTGCCACATATGTACCAACTGAGATGCCACATGTGTACCCAATGAGATGCCACATGTGTACCCAGTGAGATGCCACACGTGTACCCAGTGAGATACCACACGTGTACCCAGTGAGTTGCCACATGTGTACCCAGTGAGACGTTACTCTTTAACATTCACGATAAGTTCTGGTCAAGAAACAGGTGTAGTTGGTCCCCCTACCCTTCAGGCCCCTGGACTCTGTTTTCTCTCACTCACTCAACCTAGAGACCAAGACCTCTGGGGGTTCAATTCAGACGCCATAGCTCAACTCTGGTACTGGCATATTAACAAACAATCAATGCATTATACATAATATTACATGATAGGACCAGTTGAGACCAAGGCAGTAGGTAAAGCAGCTACATAGAGACAGAAGGATCAGCAGCTTCAGTTCAGAGCTTTCATCCTCGGGAGGATCCCGTCGTTGTCTGTCCCTTTGGTCGTCCAAGTTATCTCACCGGATCTCCTAGGATCCTCCTTTGACAGTGTGACTTGCGGGACTGCTTAGTAGGGTAGATGTCACTTCGGATACAAAGTTCAAGTCCCTGTTGTAGCCATGGTAGACTACTAGAATAGATAGATTTCGTTCTGGCAAATGTCCAACCTTGGTGGGTCACTCTTGTGACCTACCTTGTAGACAGTAGCTTTATCACTTAAGCAAAGTCTGGATCTAAGGCAACCACTTGTTCAAAGTTTTGCCTCCCATAACTTTAGATGATGAACTTTCACGCAGGAACTAACAGCTCATAGAATACATGTTGTCATATTCTGCCCCCTCTTAGCCTGGCAATAAAGTAGAGGTGCCATACCTTGTGTGTAACGCTAGAAATGTTTTACTCAGATGTTGGGATAGTGACTATTGATTTGCTGGTTTGATCTTCCGACCGGCGGCAGTATTACTGTAGAGGACTTCGGATGGTGGAGTCCATTGTGCTGATCCAACGCAGGGGATTCTATATAGTCACTGGAGTCGGTCGCTGTCCATGTCCTCTGTTATAGATAGTTAGGGGGAAATAGAGAAGGGTTAGGAAATGTCGCACCCGTGAGCACTATTGAAAGCACCATTTCTAGGGAAGCTCACGGGTGACGTCAAAAATATAAACAGTTCCAAGCTCTACCTGTGTTCAGTCCGGGTGTATTTTCAATGAAGCTTATATCAACTTTAGTAATTACAGTGACAATAAAAGCCGTTTACACTATCCAAGGCTTCAATGTCATCTATTGATATCATCGTTTAACCGTTCACTCTGTTACATGAGTGAAAATAGAGCCAGTGATCAGGATGCGGCTCATGGTTTGTCGCGGAATGTAAGTTGCCTCCAGAACAGAAACATGGCTGTATCTTTATTTTCGTCAATACCACGGCATAATGGAACCTGAAAATTGTCGCTTGCAGAGAAATTCAACAAGGCGGCATCTCTGATCTTCGCTACACAGTACTATCAAAGCGTCTCTGATAACATCTTCGCTACATAGTGCGTCTCTGATCAAATACTGCGCTGCCCTGGTTGGTGTTTTTTGAGTCCGCCATATATATGGGAATTATAAGCTGTGTATCAAAATAAAGCTTGCCATCATGTTCCAGAATAACCGTTGCTTTGAGCTTCAATATGTTTTACAAGAGCCGTTACCCTTGAACCAGCATATGACCTTGGTCGTCGCTTAAGAGGAGATCAGGAGCAGTTATCATTGTTGAATCTGACCTCGCTTGACGGAATCAAAACCGAAAAATCGTTTGGATCAGCAGCTCAAATAACGAGAAAACCTCTAACGAAAAATTACTTCGCTTGATCATAAGTGTCTTGAACTCTAGCGATTATCAAAATGTTAAGCGATCACGTTGATGTAGAACACTTGGAAACGGGTAGGCAAATTGGGTTGCCGTCCTGTTGAAGAAAGGACCCTACTTAACTCGCTTTAATTGCCAGATCGAGCCGTTTCAAGGCGTCCAGAAGTGCCAAATTTTTTCGTCCAGATCTGCACTCCCTCGAGCGGAAAGAGCAGCCATAAATTTGAAAGTGTCATGATGGAATGAAGAAAACGACATACTCGCTCTTTCGGTGGTGAAGCCTTGTCGAGCCTTGTCGAGCCTTATCGAGCCTTATCGAGCCTTATCGAGCCTTGTCGAGCCTTATCGAGCCTTATCGAGCTTCATCGAGCCTTATCGAGCCCTGTCGAGCCTTATTGATCTTTACGGGGTACTGAAGCCGCCTTGTCGATCCTTGTTCAAGTACTTGGGTGCCAGATACCGTGCCTCTCAGTCTCAGCATACAAGAGCATAGACGTCGAGAAGAATATGTAAAAGTTTATTTTCGATTGGACCATTGGAAAATTAGTTTCAACAAGAAAAGGGTAATCCAAATAACTTTTTCTATTAGATAGAAAATTTATTGATTAATGTGAACTCATTTTTTTAAGAAGAAGAACTATTCGATTACGTCCTTTACTTAAATTAAGAGTGTATATTGATTGATTGTTGATTTTTTTTTTTTTTTTTTGCTTATATAAGTTGTGTAGCAAAATACTTCATTATGGCAGAAGAACAAGGTTCATTAGCACATGTTTTGACTGGAGTAGGCACAGTGATAGATAGACTTAACACAGTCATGAAACAACAAGGAATGGCAACTGAAATAGTTAAATTTAGTGGACAGGCGAAAGATTTTAAGAAGTGGATAACTTCAATAGAAAAGCATGCATATTTGGTGGCAGCAACAGATGAAGAGAAAATGAAACTTGCTTATCAGGCAGCGACAGAACCGGTTTCTGATCATATCAGAAGAAAATTAGAAGCTAGGGTAGATGAGACATGGGAACAGTTCAAGGATGATCTAGCCCATAAGTACGCTGAAATCACGGACCCACAACATGCGTTTTCAGTGTTAAGACAATCCAAGCAAAACACTGGAGAAACTGTACAATTGTTTAGTGATAGATTGATCAACCTAGCTGAGGAAGCATTCCTGGGACAGAACGTACGAGGAGAAGAAGTGGAGCGGATGTTGGTCGGGATTTTTGTAGATGGTATAAAGTCAGATGGACTGAAATTTAAATTGATGAGGGAAAATCCTGAGAGGTTATCACAAGCTGTAGATATAGCTGTACAGGAGGAGAATTTGAGAAGAAGATTTAGATTGAGAGTAGGACGAGAAATAGGAACTAGTCGAGAAGACAGGATTGAAGAGCCCATGGAGATAGGACAAACAAGGTTCGGATGGAATAGGAGAAGAGGAATACAGACGTTACAAAGAAGTAATGAAGATGCTTATGATAGAAGAAGACAAATGAGAAATCCTATAAGAGAGACGGTAGATAACACAAATAACACGAATATAGTCTGTTGGGGTTGTGGCCAACGCGGACATGTTCTTAGGTTCTGTGATAACAGGCGTGCTCAGCCGAATATACAAAATAGAAATGTCAATAACAGATCAAATAGGAATTGTGAAGACAGACACAGGAAGCTTTACAAGGCCAAGAACGCAGGAAAAACCGGCGCCCTACCTATTAAATAGGACCTGCAGTAGGAGGGAAGATAACAAGGTCCCAAGATTTAAAGAATATTTTAATAACAGGTATAGCAGGACGAGTAAGAAGTGCTCTCAACTAGATGAAATCAAGCAGTTTACAGTGAATAAAACAGATCCCAGTTCATGTATAATAGAAATAGGGAAGTATAGAGTTCGTACATTAATTCATTCGGGAGCTCAGGTTAGTGTAATCAAAGAAAGTTTTTTATACAAAATAATGAGAAATTGCACAATATTCAGAAGTCATAATAATCTTCACTCTGTTACAGGACAGAATTTACAAGTAATTGGACAAACAATAATAAATCTTAAATTAGGAGGGATCAACGTAAGACATCTTTTTCATGTAGTGAAAGATTTAAATAGAAATATGCTTATAGGTAGAGATTTTTTAATAAAAAACGGTGTAAGACTTTTTTTTTTATTTGCACAAATATAAATTCAAGGACATATATGTAGATTTGGAAGAAGACATGCACATTTCAGCACTGGTTAGAGTTAAAATGTCTACAACGTTAAAACCACAGACGGTTAATTTGATACAGGCAAAGGTAAAAAGAAATCCGTATTATTTAGTAGGACACACTGTTAGAATCACTGAATTGCAAAGGGAGGTAATTGATGAGCCTGGTCTAGAAGTTCCGGATGGAATAATATCATTAGATAAACACTTAACATTTCCAGTAATGATTATTAACAACACAGGTAGAGAAATTAAATTATACAGAGGATGTGTAATAGCCAAAGTAGAACATGATATTAATGGCATATTAGCAACAGATAGAGTAGAAATGCCGAGAATAAATTATTCAGAAACTCCTAGGGAAAGAATTAATTACAGACACAGATGCGAAAGAAAAGGGAACATGCAGAATGGTGAATTGATCCATCCATTCAGAAGACATACATCTCAAATACATTTAGTAGACAAAATAACAAGAGAACAAGAATTATTAGCACAGTTAAAACCTCCACCAGAAAATAAGGAAATATTAGAACGACTTATAAAAGAAAATCAAGACGTGTTTGCAATTAATGACTTAGAATTGGGAAAGACAAAAACAGTTACGATGGAAATAGATACTGGAGATCACCCACCAATCAGTTTAAAACCATACAGAACTCCTCTAAGGAATAGAGAAATTGTTGAAAAAGCAATAGAAGATATGCTAAAAGCTGGAATCATAACAAGGTCCAAATCAGACTGGTCATCTCCGATAGTAATTGTGACCAAGAAGGACGGGAGTCATCGCTGCTGCTGTGACTACCGGGCGTTGAACAAAATCACTAAGAATGTAGCGTACCCATTGCCGGTGATTGATGATATTTTAGGCTTACTTAATGGGTCTACCTTCTTCACTACGTTAGATGCAAGATCAGGATTTTGGTGTATACCTATGTCCCCAGATGCCCAAAAGAAGAGTGCTTTTTGTACACACACAGGTTCTTACGAATTCTTACGAATGCCTTTTGGAGTACGTACGGCGCCTTCTCATTATATGCTATTAATAAATCAAGTATTGGAGGGCATGCAAAACTTTGCATTAGCATACATAGATGACATTTTGATTTACACAGCAGGAGACGTACAAGATCATCTGAAACATTGAAAACTAGTATTCGACAGATTAAGAATACATGATGTTAAATTGAAACTTAGTAAATGTGAATTTCTAAAAACAGAAACAAAGTATTTGGGATACATCATTAATAGAGACGGAATTAAACCAGATCAGGATAAGGTAAAGGTTATTAGAGAACTACCTACTCTAACTAACGTAAAGGAAGTTCGTGCTTTTATCGGTACATGCGGGTACTATCGCCGGTTCATTCCAGGTTTGTCAAAAATAGCGGAGCCCATCACTAACCTGACTGGCAAATACGCTAGATTTAAGTGGGATGATGAATGTCAAAAATCGTTTGAGTTTTTAAAAGATAGCTTAACAGTAGTGCCACTATTAACACATCCAGATTTGAATAAACAGCTAATATTTTATACAGATGCTTCAGATAATGATATAGGAGCGTGTTTGGTTCAACCATATGAAGGAAAAGAATCTGGAATACCAGGGGTTAAAAATGAAAAGCCAATCTATTTTTTATCACATAAACTTAGCAGGTCTCAGCGCAAATGGTCGACTATTGAGAAGGAAGCTTATGCTATTCATTATGCTCTTCAGAAACTTAATTATTATCTACATAACGCAAATTTTATTATTAGAACTGATCACATGCCTTTAAAATCTTTATTAGAAGCTCCAGTGCAGAACAGAAAAATACAGACATGGGCGTTGAATCTACAGGGATACGATACTAGAATAGAATACGTACCAGGTAGGAACAATACATGTGCAGATTTATTGTCCAGAATCCCGTATCCACAGTCATCAGGAAACACGGAAGACGAAGGTGAACCGGAAATAGACGACCGAAACTGGCAAGTAAATATATTAGATTCTGCCATAGTAAATAGAGAAGATTTTGAGAGTTTACCGTCGGATCAAGAGTATGAACCTAGAGCAGAAGACCCACATTTAATGCAATTTAATATGAAAGAAGAACAAGAATCAGATCCAAAAGTTCTGGAAATAAAACAGAAATTAAAAGAAACGGGTGTGAACAAGTATAAGAAGAATTATTTAGGTTTGCAAGATGATGATCAGTTATATTACGTGAATGAAAGAAACGAACAGTAAAGAAAATATATTCCAAAACATTTAGAAAGTGAAATTCTAAAGGCGTATCATGATGAGAATGGTCATCTCGGTCGTGATAAGTTAGTGAAAGCACTCACGAATAAATATTATTGGCCGAATTTATTTAAAACTGCTTGTAAATACGTCGATACGTGTGAAAAATGTAGTTTAAGAAATATGAAAACAATCAAATGTCCCTTACATGATACTGATATTCCACAATTTTCAATGCAGAAAGTGAGCTTAGATATATCAGGTCCTCACCTAGAACACTATCGGGGAACGTATATTTAATTCATATTGTAGATATCTATAGTCTTTGGCCGGAAGTTTATGCAATCCCAGACAAGAGCGCTGATACTATCATTAATATTTTTTTACAGGAATTCATACCAAGATTTAGTTGCCCACAGATCGTACTCACGGATAACGGTAAAGAGTTTGTGAACAAGAAATTTGAGAAGTTATTAAAAGATTTGAATATAAACCATATAAAGACCTCGTATTATAGACCTTCTTCAAATGCTAAAAACGAAAGACAACATAGAACACTGTACAACATTATAGCAAAGATTGTCGATGAACATGAAAAAGATTGGGATCTATTCCTGGGACCTGCCCTAAGCGCAATACGCACAAATCAAAATGAGAGCACAGGGTTTTCACCATTTTATTTATTGCACGGGAGAGAACCTATACTACCCATTGACAATCTGTTAAAACCAAGACGTAAATATATGGGGGAAGATTTTCAGGAAGTTATTATACAAGAAATGCACAAAGCGCATGTGAGGTTAAAGAACAATATAATTAAAGCTAGAGAAAGACAAAAGAAGTACAGAAACGAAAATACACAATTACAAGAATTCAAAGTAGGTGATAGAGTTTATTATAAGAAGCATAGAAGGAACTCCAAATTTGATGCTAATTGGATTCCAGGTTATTATATTCTAGAAAGGTTAGGTACTGTGTCATACAATATAAAGAACCTAATCACAGGACATGTAGCGAGGGCACACGTAGAGCACTTAAGAAGAGATAATGAAGATAA
The DNA here is from genome assembly GCA_014155875.1 of Cepaea nemoralis. Taxonomy (NCBI): domain Eukaryota; kingdom Metazoa; phylum Mollusca; class Gastropoda; order Stylommatophora; family Helicidae; genus Cepaea; species Cepaea nemoralis. The sequence continues at coordinate 648,583 of JACEFZ010027210.1, read as the reverse complement.
GAAAGACAATAATAATAATTATGATTCAGACGACTTATATTCAGATGGACAACTCGTCAGGAAGAACTACAATACCCCTAGATTTTGGAAAAGATCCGGTACAAAGTCAGTTAATAACAACACCAGTTTACGATGATACATGTGAACAGACAACACCGAAAACGTTGATGAAATAAGAGAGGAATACGTATGATGGTTAGTATGATACTGTTAAATCAATGGAAGAAGTAGTAAATGCTCCATTCAAAAATACCTGACAAGCAGTAAAAAGGAGAATAGAAAGACAGAAAGAAAGAGAGGTGAAAAGACAGAGGAGAATCAGAGAAAATTCATCAAGCGGTGAGTACATGCCCCTACTCGAAAGGTCGTTAAGAAGGCAAGATAAACAAATTAGACTGGATATAGAGAAAAAAAAATTAGCGGCTGCTAGAGATAGATATACAGACGAAGAAGAAGGAATGGATGAAAATTCAGAATCTAATAGAGATAGTAGTATGGAGAAAAATATTTCTTTACGAGAAGAGGAATATATTGATGTGGAAATAGCGATTATACAGAAACATTTAGAGTTACTGAAGAAATGGAGATATGAGAAATAAATGGATAGAAAAAGCTGCAGATAGCAAGATGAAAATTTTATGATTTAAGGAGGAAATTGATAGTTGATGAAATATAGTAGCAGTGTATTACCATTGGCAAATAGTTTAATTGATAGTTGTGGTGAGTGGTCTTGAGGAGATGATATAGTGTAATTTATATATGTGATATGCTACGTATTATGGATGTAAATTTTCGTCTGGTCTTGAAGATGTATTTTTATTTTGAGATAACACTTGTTGAGTTTTCTTAAATAGATAAATAAATTATTGTTAGTCCGTAAAAGTGACTAACAATTGATAGGATGTATGTTATATTATTTTTGAATTGCTTAATTGCCTTTATTTGATATGAGGGGAAAGAGAAACTGATATTTAATAACCTGGGGGGGGGGGGGGGGGGGGGGGGGGGTATGATGTTCTGTTGTGATTTTATTTTGCTTAACTCATAATTTAAGAGAATTGTCTTGTATGTTGAATTAGAATTACCTTGTTTATAAATATGTTGGAATTTGGTTAAGTTAAGTTTAGTTTACAAACAGTTAGGGTTTTGTCCAGTATAAAGCCCTTCGTTCAGAAAATAGTTAATAAACTACTGAGGTCTAGTAGAGAGACACATTCTCCTTGTGAATAATTAGTTCATGACTATATTCTATTAGTAAGATTGCTGTGATAATCAGCGTTGAGGTTAATTACATAGTGGCTACGAAGTTGTGGAAACATATGCCATACTTAAATGGGGTTACTAAAGGGTTCTGGGGGAGTTAAAAATAGGAGCTGCATTAAGTCAGCATTGATTGAATATATATGGATTGGATGCCATATTAGGGAAGAAAAGATTAACGTGATTAACGTCTATAGCAGTGAAGTAAATGAGGGGAACTAGTTATTAGAAATGGATATTGAGGGGGCTGCTGTGAATGGCAGAGCATATGGTTGAATACGCCAATAGACAGGGATACTTATCATGGTATTTGAGGGGGAAAATATAGGAGCTGTGAAACAGCGTTAATTTAAACATATGTTCATAACAAATGAGCATAGTTTCATGATGATGGAACATGAGACAGGTGAAATGTAGCCATGCGTGTGGCAATACAAATATTGAAGATATTTTTAGATCGACTTAGTTTATAACAAACAGAGATATAAGTTCATAAGATGTGTTTTTGAAAAAAACTTTTAATATTTGGACAAGTTTTTGTGTTTGCAAGGGAGGTAAATGTGATTGGTTTCTGACTATTTCCTTATATCTTTATAACTGGGTGCGCACCCCATCTATATCTTTTCTGTCTATACTGGTGTGGTTGATGATGAGAGAGAACGAGAACTTACGTGATGCAAACTATATACTAACAATTTTATGAATACTTATAATCCTGAATGTTTTTGGAAACCTTGTGTACTCAGAACAGAAGAAGAAGTAACAACGAAAGTAGCAGTTAGCTATAAGAGAGAGAGAGAGAGAGAGAGAGAGAGAGAGAGAGAGAGAGAGAGAGAGAGAGAGAGAGAGAGAGAGAGAGAGTATTAAAGGTGTTATAGGAGACAACTATAGAGATTGAAATTGAAATAAGAAGGTTTAGGTAAGAATATTGGGTTAGTAAGTTGGTGGTGAGAGAAAATTTAAGTGGGATTACGGAATATATATTTTATGGAGGTGAGACTTTTGAGAAAAGTCTTTTTGAAGAAGGGGAAGAGTATAACAGAGCTCTATCTCTGTTATAGATAGTTAGGGGGAAATAGAGAAGGGTTAGGAAATGTCGCACCCGTGAGCACTATTGAAAGCACCATTTCTAGGGAAGCTCACGAGTGACGTCAAAAAATATAAACAGTTCCAGCTCAACCTGTGGTCAGTCCGGGTGTATTTTCATGAAGCTATATCAACTTTATAATTACAGTTAATAAAAGCCGTTTACACTATCCAAGGCTTCAATGTCATCTATTGATATCATCGTTTAACCGTTCACTCTGTTACATAACGCTAGAAATGTTTTACTCAGATGTTGGGATAGTGACTATTGATTTGATGGTTTGATCTTCCGACTGGCGGCAGTATTACTGTAGAGGACTTCGGAGGGTGGAGTCCATTGCGCTGATCCAACGCAGGGGATTCTATATCGTCACTGGAGTCGGTCGCTGTCCATGTCCTCCTTCACATACCCGTCATATGCGTCATCAGTTAACACTCGAAGGCCGATCCTGTAAGGAGAGGATCTGTGAAAGAACCCTGCAACAGCCCCTGGGTACATGACAAATGAACGGGACCAACAAGCCATCAGCATTTGGTAGACATATTACCTATGGTCTACCTGACCATGTTCTGCAGAGCATGGTTCGACCTGACCTGCATGTTCTTCTCATGTCTAGAGAAGACATGAGGGAACTGGACCATCATCTGTCAGGCAGTCCCTTGAACAGCTTCCTCTTGGAAGACCTAGGTTCCAGCTTGACCAGGTCAGGTAGTCACAGCACGAGTGACATCCGGCACCCATTTACACAACACTCATTCTTTCTCACTCTCAACATTCCCTATATTAGCGTATAGGTATCTGCTTAAGGCTTAGTGGTCATCTGAAAGGAAATACTCGTCGTTCCTAACTATTCCTCTTTCTTCCGTCACCCGAGTTCCTTGGCTTCTTGCTCTAACTCCAGTTTCTTGGCTTCTTGCTCAAGTTTCTTGGCTTCTTGCTCTAAAGCAAGTCTCTGGTTCTCTTGTTCTAAAGCAAGTCTCTGGTTCTCTTGTTCTAACGCAAATTTCTTGTTCTCTTGCTCGAATGCAAGTCTCTTCAACTCCTGTTCTCCTTCTTCCTATCTCGCTCCTCTTGTTGTACATACCTCAGTAACTCAGCTCCTTCCAAGCCCAACGCTCTGCCTGTAGCCCGTACTTCCGCAATATTAAGTTTACCGGATGCCATGACTTACTATATCATGAGGTAGGGTGTGAGTGTGAAGAATAATTCGCAATATAGATATACTTAACACGTATGTTAATTACTAGTATACCAACGCCACAACACACAGTCGGTCTGTCCGTCTGAGTCAACAGAGGATGGAGACAGTAGCCAGGTACCACCGGTAGACAATGTGGACAAGACAAAGGGTTAGAAGTCCCTATCATCTATGCAGTAACCAGAACTGTTATCCCGGACCAAGAAAGAAGACGTTGGACGGTTTGATATCATGGAATGGAGGGACGTGAACACCAGACATTACCGGCCGTAGACGTAACAGAAGACTCTGGGCTGACATTACCGGCCGTAGATGTGACAGTAGGCTCTAGACTAACATGACTGACAGTAGACCTAACAGAAGACTCTGGGCTGACATTACCGGCCGTAGATGTGACAGTAGGCTCTAGACTAACATGACTGACAGTAGACGTAACAGAAGACTCTGGGCTGACATGATCGCCACAGCCACACCGTCTGGGCTATAAGAAGTCAGTTGCAATTCTGAAGAAATTCAATCGCATCTTCGCTACTACCCCCCCCCCCCCACAAGCTACTTTAAACTCAAGCGTAGTCCATAAACATATAGTGCCGTGGACTAATGTTTGTGTGTGGATTAGCGTTTCATGTTGCCAGTGTCCCTCGCCATCAGGTCAACCCATTACGAATCCTGGGGGTATTTATGGTGTATGAACCCCCCCCCCCCCCCCCCCCCCCATCACCAAGGACATGAAATCAACAATTTTGACCTTCTGACTGGTGTAGTATTGAACCCTCTTCCTCAGCATCATCACACCAGAAGTTTAAAAGCTAGCCCTCCTATTCAGCCATGCTGGCCCCCGCTACAACATATAGTTTTAATATTCCTCTTCAGGTCAGAAGGATAAATCGGCGATCACAGGTTCTCATTGTTTTGAAGAAAGATGTTCCAGCCCCGTTCAACAATCAACTTTTCGATTGGTTCTAATTGGGGCCCGTATTGTGTATATGTTTCTGCTTGTGTAGATAGAGCTGAGCCGGTCTCCCTGGTGGAGGAGTTATCACCTTTCTCCGTAACCCCGAATACTCTCCTGGTTTACATGAGCGCACGAGAATTGGAAGCGGTTCGACTCGCAGCAGTGACTTATGAGAGTATGGAGCCGATCGCTCAGAAAGGCAATGGCAAACTAATAAGCGTAATCTTGCCAATAAATCAACAATCAGCTGAAAGATGCTGATGTCCTGTAAAAGATATGCAAATCATTTTTCTAGATAGGGCTGCGTATTTTCGCTTCCTTTATTCTGATTGGTTGTCTTTGTTTTTTCATCCTTGTTGTGGTTTCACATGCCTGGTCAGACTCGCACACTTGTTAGGTCTGGTGTAGTTGTGTTCCCTTCCCGTCTCATAGTGTTGTTTTCCTTGATGTTACCAGTTGTCGTTCTTACCGAGATTCCATCTATTTCTCAGTCCTGGTCTGTCTTCAAATCGTTTTGGTCTTCTCTAATATCTTGTGTCGTGGACGGCTTGATAGCTTGAACTTGATCTCCTGGATACTGCCCACTCTTGGTCGTGGTCGTTTTGGTTTCCTTCCCCCTCTTCTACTTCATTTTCTGTTGCTTCCTCTTCTATCTGGGATATTATATCCTCTGTTTCTGATGTTTCAATCTTTGTCTTAATATTTTCTATCTTTTCTCTTTTTTTCTTGGATATTTGTCAGAGTCTCCTCTGATGCGGGTTTTATTGCAGCCATTCGAGCGACATCCTGCTCAATCTTATGCTGTACTTGCTTCCGTTCATCCAGGATGCGCTACACGGCAGTTATCTACGTGTCGGGTTCCAAATGTTGCTGTATGTAGCCGAGGCGCGGTGTTGGGGTGAGCGCCCAACATTGCTCAAATACCTCAATGGCTCGTGAATACATAACCTATGCAGCAAAAGTCCAACTCCTGGCCTTCACGTGGCGGACCTGTTTAAACTAACAGGAGAAGGGGCGACGGCGAGTCTCTGGCGCCGGAAAATAACCAGTAGGCCTATGCTCTAGATGTGTATGCACGTACATGCATGCGCAGACAGGTGTGTGCGCGCGTACACATCTACACTCGAGTGAGACCACAGTCTGCTCTAGCAAAGAAAGGTGCTGAAGACGGAGGCAACCAGCCAAGAGGCGCACCACAGAAATCAGGATGCCACGCAATCACGCAAAATGGAATATGTCGACTACTGCTAATCGTTATGGTGCTCGCCCTGCTTTGGACCCCCAGGCAGGTGCAGTGCCGGGCCCTATGTCTCGAAAGGGTCCAACCCCAACTACTGGAGGTCCTTCTCAGATGTCCTGTGGAGCCAGGGGACATGAGAGTAGGACGACTGGCCATACTAAACGAAGACTTAAAATAATGCACTGGAATGCGGAGGGAGTCAGCAACAAAAAAATAGAATTAGAAAAAATCTTGGACCAAGAAAAAGTAAGCATATGTTGCTTGCAAGAAACTCACCTCAATGAAAATATAGCCTTCAAAATCAGAGGCTACCAGTGTTACCGATCTGACCGAAAGAACAGGCGAAAAGGTGGGATACTGACCCTTGTAAGAAATAACATCATGGCTTCCCAAATCAAAGTCTACATGGAAGGGGCTGAGTATCAGACACTTAAACTTAAGACAGGTAATACAGATCTACATCTGATCAATTACTACTGTCCAAGTGACCGCCCACAGGCACTGGACACTCTACCACTAAAGGAAAAAATGATTGTGTGTGGCGATTTCAACAGCCACTCGCAGAGCTGGGGCTATGATCACATGGACCAGAGAGGAGAGAGACTGGAAGACTGGCAGGATGAGAATAGATTCATGTTGATTAACAAGCCGTCCGACCCACATACTTTCTACTCGAGATCATGGCACTCTACAACTACACCTGACCTGGCTTTTCATTCACCAGACCTGGAGTGGAACATTACACGAACTGTTGGGAAACAACTTGGTGGCAGTGACCATCGGCCAGTCTTTCTAACCGTAGAAAATGAGCTTGTAAGTGAAAGCAGCACCCTCTCGAGGTGGAACTACAAGAAAGCAGACTGGGCAATGTACAAGCATCGCACCAGCATACTGGTTAGAAACCTGAACACTGAGAAAGACATAAATAAAGCAGTTGAAGAGTTTGGGAAATGCATACTACAGGCAGCGCGAGAAACAGTACCAAGAGGAGCCCGTAAACAATATAAACCCTACTGGAGTAGTGAACTGGAACAGTTGCATAATGATGTTGAAGTGTGTAGAAAGCAAGCAGAGGCCACACCCAGCCAAGAGCACCACAATAAATTCCAGCATGCAAAAGCCAAATTTCAAAGGGCCAAGCTGCAGGCTAGACGGAAAAGCTGGCAGGAGAAAACAGAGTCTCTGAACTTTGAAAGAGACACAAGGAAATTGTGGAAGCTAATAAAACAGCTTAATGACGAGGGCACAGGGAGAAACTCAAAAATTGCACTACATAAAGATGGAAAAATCTTAACAAGAAAGCAAGCAGCTGACCATTTTGCGGACTCGTTCGCACAAGATAGCAATATCAAAATTAGTCCAGAGAAACAACAAGAGATTCGAGAGAAACGACAACATACAGGACAGAAGGAAATAGTACATGAGGTTCTGGAGGCACCCATCACAATCAGCGAACTGGAGCTAGCCATATCAAAACTGAAAATGAGAAAGTCACCAGGAGCTGATGGTATCTCCAATGAAATGATCAGGAACCTAGGAACAGAGGCCAAAACAAAGCTGTTGCAGATCTTCAATAACAGCTGGACCTTAGGCAGTGTTCCACCAGCCTGGAGAGAAGCAATCATGATACCCCTCCTAAAATCAGGGAAAGATGGTTCCATTGCCTCTAGCTACAGACCAATTAGCCTCACCAGCTGTCTCTGCAAAACACTGGAGCGCATCATCAATCACAGACTGCAGTGGTACATTGAAAGTAAAAACATCCTTGTGCCACAGCAGGCTGGCTTTAGGCAGTGCTACTCTACGGAAGATCAGACAACCTACCTCTCTCAAGAAATTGAGGATGCATTCCAAGAGAAGAAGCTGGTGCTTGCGGCATGGATAGATCTGAAGAAAGCCTTTGACAAAGTCTGGAAAGAAGGTCTGATGAAGAAACTGAGAAACTGCAAAGTCAATGGAAGAATGTACAAATGGGTGAAAGCATACTTGCACAACAGAAGAGCCCGAGTACAGATAGACGGACTCAAGAGCAAGAAAGTACTACTGCGTCACGGTGTCCCCCAGGGCGGAGTCTTGTCCCCCACACTTTTTCTAATCTTCATCAATGATCTTGTTGCTCACCTACCGCATGGAATTAAAGCGGCAATGTACGCCGATGACCTGGTTCTATGGAGCACAAATGAATATGCATCAGTGGCCACCAGATTGCTACAAAGAGCTGTAGATACATTTGCTGTATGGGAAAATAGATGGTCTGTCAGCATAAACACTGACAAGTGCAGCACAACCCTATTTACCCTCTCTCCAAAACAAAAGGCAGGGATCATCCAGATAAATGGAACACCCCTAAGAGAAGATAAAGAACCAACATACCTTGGAGTAACATTTGATGGCAAGCTGACATGGAGAAAGCACATCAACAAAGCAGTAGCAAAAGCCAGAAGGAAAATAGCCATCCTGAGAAAGCTAAGTGGAACCACATGGGGAGCCAGTACGAAAATACTTAGCAAAGTTTACCAACAGAGCATACGACCACACCTGGAATATGGGTCAACTGCGTGGTGTTCAGCATCAAATACCACACTACAAGAGCTGGACAAGGTGCAAAATCAAGCACTTAGAGTCACCACAGGAGGGATGAGATCAACCCCTATAGTGGAAATGGAGAAGATGGGGAGGACACAGGCACTGAGTGAGCGCAGAGATACGAAAACGCTAATACAAGCAGAAAAGTTCCTCAGCTTGCCAGGCCACCCTATGAAGAACAGATTTGAAAACCTAGCTATGGGGCGGTTGAAAAGAAGTAGTTTTATCCACCAGGCCAAACGACTCTGCAGAGAAACCACTGATCTGCCCACAGTTGGTATCCCCCTAACAACTATTCCAGAGCGAACTCCATGGAAAGATGAGCATAGACTATCGTTACAAATCCAGACTAAAGTGAGAGGAATATTTGACAAGGAAGAACAGAACAGTGTGCAGCGCAGAACAGCCACTCTCAGCTTCCTTGATGAAGAATACCCACAGGACCTCTGGATCCGAGTCTACACAGATGGGTCAGCACAAAATGCTGTTCGAAATGGAGGAGCGGGAGTGTACATAGAATACCCAAATAATACTAGGGACACAGCCAGAGTACCGACAGGAAAGTACTGCCATAACTATGATGCCGAAATTGAGGCAATCAAGATAGCAACAGAGAAATTACTAAATAACAGCAATGGTACTCAACCTGTGGTGCTACTAACAGATGCAAAATCAGTACTCGAGGCGCTCCTCTCTGGGAAATTGCCAGTACTAAGGACACTACTTTCTGAACTTAGCAGTCAGCATAAAGTCACCATACAGTGGATACCATCCCACTGTGGAGTACCCGGAAACGACAGAGCTGATCAATTGGCTAAGGAAGGAGCCAAAGAGGAACAGCCTGATGTGCCCGTTACATACCACCAAAAGAAAAGAATGATCAAATCAGTCAGAAAGCCACCAAAACCTGCTCAAGATGACTACCACATTATGGACAGACCAGAACAAATCATTATTCTGCGCCTCAGAACAGGACACAATAGATTACGCAACCACGTGTATACAAAATTCAAGATTGGTGAAACAGCCATGTGCACATGTGGATTGGCGTCGCAGACAGCAGAGCACATACTCCAAGACTGCCCTAAATATAACATATCTAGGCTAACCTTCTGGCCTAGAGAGACGACAGTGGAAGATAAACTCTATGGACCACTGTGTGAACTGAAAAAAATAGTTCAATTCATGCAAGAGACGACATTGCAGATATAGACATATTTCAAGCGAACGAAAGAAGAAGCAGAAGAATCTACGTGTCTTCTGTCTTGTCTCTGTTCCCCTCCATGCTGGCAAACTTTGATTGCATGTCCTTCAGTTGGCCTTCCAGTTGTGCTTTGTCGAATGTTGGTCACCTCGTACTGCCTGCTAGCCTCTTTATATAGTAGATTTGTCTTGATGGCAATTTTCATTTTCCATACTGTCCATATGGCAGGGGCAGCCGAGGTACCTGGTCTGATGAAGCCCGTGGTGCATATATTATTATATGCTGCCCAACGTTTAAGTTCCCAACAAACACGCCTCTGTCTATGTTTGTGGGTGTACATGTGTGTGTGTGTGTGTGTATGTGTGTATGTGTGTGTGTGTGTGTGTGTGTGTGTGTGTGTGTGTGTGTGTGTGGCAATCTCGTCGACGCCCTGGTTTATATCCCCCTCTCCTTGATCTGGTCAAAACCCGTGCTATGGGACATCCCACTGCACAAGACAGTGTCATACACCTACCTGGGTAGCAATGGGAACAAAGATGGGGGGGGGGGTGGGGGGCGGATAGAGATAGAATTATAATACAGACGGCTAGAAGAGCTGTGATAGAAACCTGAGAATAGAATAACTGGAAAGACATTTGTCTTGAACACACATGGCAAACGACGTTTGGCAAACATGAGCTGTGATGCATGGGATAGCTAAGGATACCAGAGCTAAGTGTGAGTTGATTGAGGGTCTGTATTCCCATAGATTACAGAGGACAAGAAAAAAAGCACCGAGCATAAATGCTCAGACCTATATATCAGAATTGTGCTCATGAGATTTTTACAGTCCTTCAACGGCACTTAAAACATAGTGTAATATGTATTGTTTCATTAATGTATAACAAATGCCTGTTTCACGAGCTGATAAGAGATGACATATATCTCAATATAAGTTGCTGACTTTTTTAAAACACAATTATTTTCAGTTGCTTGCATCTATACACCACAGCCGGACTAAAGCAAATAACGGTGTCATTATAGACTTAATTTTACGATACCTGGTTGCAAGTTTGTGAAGACTACAAACTCTGGGTTTGAGTACAGGACAGTTTCGTATGCTGTGTAATGTGATTATTCCAGGGTAATCCCGTATTATGTCTTTACTAGCATGGTATAGGTGTGTTTGTATATATATATATATATATATATATATATATATATATATATATATATATATATATATATATATATATATATATATATATATATATATATATATATATATATATATATATATATATATATATATATATATATATATTGCCGGCTCCGTGGCGAAAGGTTTACCGACGCAGTTCGTAATCAAGCATACTCACGTTCGAATCGCAGCTGGGTTAGTTTTTTTTTATGAAATGGTATTGCGAGCCCCATCATCAATTTAATTTTGAGTATTTACAAATGAGACTGCCACAGTAGATAGGCCTTGAAATTCAAAATCTAATGGTACCTCAATGATGCGTGTATGTCACTTCTAAGTGAAGATATTCACATCTTTCTGAAGGTGAGACGAGTTGCGTTTTTTTTATCCTATCCATCCGTAAAGAGAACTCTCTAATGTGTCCCTTTCCTCCAATCAGCGACACCCGCTGATGTCTGCGCGTCTATGCGTGCGAGATTGTCTCAAACGGTCATATGAAAACTGACTTCAAAAATATGTTCCGTCATGTTAAATGATTACAAAATAGTACAAGTATACAAATAAATTATTAATAATCTTTAAACTTGTGTTCTATTTAACTTTTGTAGGTCAAATCACACGTTTTATGTGTTGAAAAGTCTAGCGCAATCACAATCGATATCATATGCGGTGGGCGTCATGACCCGTGGGTTTCCAATTCACAAAGTCACATCTTCGCAGAAAATCTGTTTTTCAACCACAATTCGAGCAAGTTTAGCGATGAAACTTTGCTGATTCAGGAGCGATATTTTATACGGCAATTAAAATTCACATTAAACAAAGACATCTATTGGATTAATCGATTCCGATACGCGATAATTCCGCTGCTTGCTCCCCGGCAGTCGGCAGTTGCACAGATCCATAGAGCACACTTTATTCACAAACTTCCAGTTTCTTAGTTCTGTAAAATAGTTTAGTTCGTAATGTTTAATAGTTTCTATTATATCACCTAATAATTTTGTGAAAAATTTAAAAAAATAAAATATTGATGTCCAATAGGGAAGTGAACCCCGAACTCCCGTGTGACAAGAGGGCCGCTTACGACTTACGCTAACGAACACACATTGCTTATTCTGCAAAGATATCTATAAAGTAAAGCCGCCATTTTGGGTTTTATGATCGTCACATTTTCACCTGTTTTTCAACCACAATTAAAGCAAGTTTAGCGATGAATCTTTCAAAATTTCTGAAAAATTTGTTGCAGAATTCGAAGACCCATCTACAATTTATGGTTTTCTATTGAAAGCGACAGAAAAAAGTTATTTACGGTCCAATGTGCCGTTTTCATTTTTCTCCGCGTGAGAGGTTGGTCGTAACCAAACGGGTCATAGGCGGATTACGAAAACTGACTTCAAAAATATGTTCCGTCATGTTAAATGATTAAACAATAGTACAAATATACAAATAAATTATTAATAATCTTTAAATTTGTGTTCTCTTTAACTTTAGTAGGTCAGATTGTACGTTTTGAGTGTTTTAAAGTGAAAGTGTAACATGCCACAGCCATCGATACGCGCATGCGCAGCAACGTGGCACATAGCTATGCGCTGACTCATTCACAAAGAAACGCTTCGCAGAAAATATTCAATATTATATTGTTTCTCATCCACCCTGCAGCGATTAAAGCGATGAAACTTTCCAGATATATTTTAAATTGTATGCAGAATTCAAAAGTACATCTATAATTGATATAATTCTATCTGCAACACCAGAATAGTGTTACAAAGTGCACATGCCATTCCGATATATATGCGCAAAGAGCAAAAAAATACACATCTTCGCCGAAAATGTTGTTTACATCCGCCCTGCAGCGATTAAAGCAATGAAACTTTCCAGATATATTTTAAATTGTATGCAGAATTCAAAAATGCATCTATAATTGATGTAATTCTATCTGCAACACCAAAATAAAATTAATTACGGTAAGTATGAAATATAATGTTATTAATATAAAAGGTCAGGATGATGTCAACCAATCGCTGTGCTCAGAATATTGGGCATACCTTTCCCGGGAAACCCCGGATGACGTGTGTTCTTGTCACGTGAGATGTGAATGAATGAATGACGTCGGGTCGTTCAGAAAATGACAAACTACTGAACGTAAACTTGCCCAAGAATCACGAACAGCCAAACAATGCTGGGGTTTACTGCTACGTTCTGTAAAGGACATGCAGCTAACTTTATTCGTATAGATATATATTAGCAAAATAATTGCACCAGTAAAAGTTACTGAGGTTAATAACACAATGATTTAATTTCTCATCGACAGATTTACTGCTGTCTCTAACATGGGTCAAGCAGGCCAACTGACACTGCTCCTGGTCGCTGGATTCTTCTTGTCTTCGCTGGGGCAAGATCACTGTATTTATCAGGTACTCAATTCATCTAGTTCTGTGACAGAAATGAGGGGAAACATCATTGTATTATAGAGGTTCTCACGTCCATCTAATTCCGTGACAGAGATGAGGAGACATCATCATCCAGTGCCTTGCAGGCTAGCGTGAGCGATCATGCCTCTCCACAAATTACCATTTCCGACGTCATGTTCAATTTTATTTCGAAGCATGATTATCTTGTGAAAATACAGCGGCGGTTTCCCTTGCTTTCCGCCGATTTGTGTATTGTTACTTCCACTAACCTTTGTCTAAAGAGACAGATCCCGCAATGGCAGCAGGGGGAAGAAATTATATATGGCGCCTCTTACCCGCCGATGGAAAGGTCACAGAGTTTTGTAGGGGAAATACCATTGTAAGAGCTAAGAACTGTTCTGTGACATTTGAACTCACAAGTCTCAGTTTTCTCAGTTTTCAGTCCATGACTCACACTCCACATGTTGCTACAGGAAAGATGCAAGCCCTCAAAGATGTCACTGTCACGTGGTTACTTATGGTGTTCCTTGGGTTCTTACAACTGTTTAATCTCTGCACTTGTGTGGCGAGTCTGCATTTGATCTCATTTTACCAGCTGCCGTTGTTGCTGATTGTCGAGCTAAGATATTCAATGTTTGTGACTTTGAATTGATACCAGTTAGTTGCATATCCTCTACAGGACGTGGTAGTCAAGCCCAGAGTTGTTTGGCTGTTTGTGATTTCTTGGCAAGTTTGCGTTCAGTAGTCTGCCATTGCTTTCTTGAATGACAGGCACACATACCTTCGTATGGGAACTAACGCAAGTTGCTTCCCAATCGCACGCAGCTGTGCTTCGAAAGCGGTATGCGGGATTATGAACTTCATGTGTGACACCTTTGTCACAGAGCCGGTTGAATTACTAACTGATTATAAATAAACGGTGAACCTCCTCTGCGGCGAAAGGGTAACGAATACAAATGTATTCCAGAATACCGCGTTCAATGCACAGCTGTGGGAGATTTTTAAGCTGAATGCGTTGCGTTTGTGTTCCTACAATGGTATGTTAAGAAAGCAATGACACATTACTGAAGGTAAACTTGCCCAGGAATAACAAACGGCCAACAATGTTAGAGTTGACTGATACGTTCTGTAAAGGATATGCAACTAATTAACAAATGAGTCCCCTTGGTTGGGTCCTGGTGCTAGGTAAGATGTGGGATATACAACTGAGGGAGTCATTATGCCTGGCATATACCAGGGCGCCGGTAGTGCTAGGAAAGATGTGGGCTATACAACTTGGAGAGTAATTATGCCTGGTGTCAGTTAAGATGTGGGATATCCAATTGAGAAAGATTTTATACCTGACACATACCAGGACGCCTGTAGTGCTAGTTAGAGTGTGGGATATACAACTGAGGGAGTCATTGTGCCTGGTGCTAGGTAAGATGTGAGATATACAACTGGGAGCCTCATTATGCCTGGTGTCAGTTAAGATGTGGGATATCCAATTGAGGGATAGATTATACCTGGCACATACCAGGAACCCTGTAGTGCTAGTTAGAATGTGGGATATACAACTGAGGGAGTCATTGTGCCTGGTGCTAGGTAAGATGTGGGATATACAACTGAGGTAGTCATTGTGCCTGGTGCTAGGTAAGATGTGAGATATACAACTGGGACCCTCATTATGCCTGATGCTATGTAAGATGTGAGATATACAACTGAAGGAGACATTATACCTGGCATACATCAGGGCGCCGGTAGTGCTATTTTGTCCGATTTTGGAACAGGGATAGTAATTGTTTCAGTGTCGAAGGAAAATATGTCACCACATATGACCGCCTATTTGGTTAGAAGGACGATATATCGCCATGCTAGGGTCATCGTATTATTTGTTTTGTTTCGTGGCCTCTTCCACAATGTCAATGCTCCGTGAATGGAACTTAATATTATAATACTTGCTTATGTGATTGTGTACCATGTGTGGTGTAAACTTTAATTTTATTTGACACTGAATCAATTGAGAAGTGTGCGTATATATATATATATATATATATATATATATATATATATATATATATATATATATATATATATATATATATATATATATATATATATATATATATACTAGCTGACCCTGCCCGGCTTTGCAAAGACCCTGGTGGGGAGCATCTCATTTAATTCATATAAGTAGTCATATAAGTTCTCGTTCCCGTTACCGACTGTCTGTCTGTCTGTCTGTCTGTCTGTCTGTCTGTCTGTCTGTCTGTCTGTCTGACCCGGCCCGGCATTGCCCAGCTCCTGGTGTGGAGCATCTCATTTAATTCATATAAGTAGTCATATAAGTTCCCGTTCCCGACTGTCTATCTGTCTGTCTATCTGTCTGTCTATCTGTCTGCCTGACCCTGCCCGGCTTCGCCCAGTCCCTGGTGGGGAGCATCTCATTTAATTCATATAAGTAGTCATATAAGTTCCCGTTCCCGTTACCGACTATCTGTCTGTCTGTCTGTCTGATTACTGTTCCACAGTTTGGGATGGTTGCCCTAAATCTAATTTAAAACGACTATGTTCTCTACAAAACCGCGCTATTCGTCTGGTTTCTGGCATAAAGCACGTTGAAAGTAATAATTTGTACAGTCATCTAAGACTTCTACCACTACAAAAGCGCTTCCTTTTCAACAAAGCCAAATTAGTGAATAAAATTATATCTCAAAATACCCCAGAGTATCTTCTGCCGCTGATTCAATCTAATGCAATGAACAGCAAGCGCCTAAATTTGTTAAATGTCTCAAAGCCTAGATTGGACCTATACAAAACATGTTTTGCCTATTCTGGTGCTCACTTATGGAATCATCTGCCTCCAGATCTGAAAACTCCAATGAGTCTCTACACATTTAACAGAAAACTCTTTCAATACTTAATCCATACCGACTATATGCCACCATAATTCATTTACTGGTATAATTGTTCAGTATAATTGTTCATTATAATTGTTCACTATATATGTGTGTGTGCGTGTGGAAGAGAGAGAGAGAGAGAGAGAGAGAGAGAGAGAGAGAGAGAGGGTGTCAGAGAGAGGGAGAGAGTGAATGCGTGTGTGCATGCGTGTGTGTGGAGAGAGTGATTGAGCAAGAAATGGTGGGGGAATGTGTCAGTGCATGCATTCGTACGTGTATGTGTGAGAGTGAGTGAGGGAGTGTGTGCGTGCGTGCATGCGTTCATGTGTACGTGTATGTGTGAGAGAGTGTGATTGAGAGAGTGAGTGTGTGTGTGTGTGTGTAGGATTGTGTGTTAGAGAGTGAGACAGTGGGAGAGTTGATGTGTTAGTGTGTGTGTGTGTGTGCGCGCATGCGTGTGAGTGTGTGTATATGAAAGAATACAGAGAGAGAGAGAGAGAGAGAGAGAGAGAGAGAGAGAGAGAGAGAGAGAGAGAGAGAGAGAGCTGAGCAGATGCATGTCATGTAACACGCATGTTATGTAACACGCGAATCCATATGTTTGTGTATTCTCATCTGTCATATTATCAGTTAAATACCATTTGATTTTATCATGCATAATATAAACTCATGTTCATTACTGTTGTTTGAGTGAGAGAGTCAGTGAGTGTGAATGAGAGACAGAACGAGTGAGCGTGAGAGTGAAAGAATGAGCGGGAGAGTGAATGTGTGTGTGTGTGTGTGTGTGTGAGAGAGAGAGAGAGAGAGAGAGAGAGAGAGAGAGAGAGAGAGAGAGAGAGAGAGAGAGAGAGAGAGAGAGAGAGAGAGAGCATCACTATTTTTACGTCACATACATTTTATGTACACATTTTTCTCCATGTTTAACATTTTTATGAGACTGCTCATGACAAGTGTCAGTGTATGTGTGTGAGTAAAGTGTGGGAGTTTTTTCATACTAGTTTCAATACTAACGTGAGACATTTTGTATGTGTCTAGATGTGAGGAAGTGTGACTTTATGTGGAGGATGTGTGTGAGTGTGGGGATAAGTGTGGGTGGGCGTGTGTGGGTGGGGGTATGCGTTTGGATGGATTGGGGTGTGTGGGTTTTGGTGGGTAGTGATATTTGTGGGTGTTGGTGGGATGTGTGGATGGATGTGTGGGGGTGAAAGTAGGGGTGTTGGAATGGGTATGGGGGATGTGTGTATGAGTGGAGGATATGTGTATGGGACGGATGCGGGGGATGTGTGTTTATGTGGGTGGAGATGTGTGGATGGTTTGAGGAAGTATGTGTGGGAGGCGGGGTTGTGTGGATAGGGGATTGTGTTGGGTGGATTGGGGATGCAAGGGCGGGTGGGGAGAAGTGTATGGTGTGTGGGTTTGAGATATGTGTGCGGTGTGTTTGTGGGGGATGTGTGAATGATGTGTGGGTGGAGGGTATGTTTGTGGTGGTATGGGTGGAGGATAGTGTGTGGTGTGGGGGATGTGTGTGATGGGTGCGGGGAATGTGCGTATGGGTGGGGTATATGTGTGGGTGAGTAGGGGGTTGTGGTGGTTGAGGGAAGTATGCGGGGTGTGTGTGTGTGTGGATGGGGAATGTGTGGGTGGGGGTGTGTGAGTGGCTTAGGGATGTGTAGGTGGGTAAGGGAGTTGTATGTGTCGGGGTGGGATGTGTGAGTGGGTGGAGGATGTGTGTGGTTAGGGGTATTGTGATCGAGAGATGTTTGGTTGGGGGTGGGTGGGGGTGTGTGAGTGCGTAGTGGAGGATGTATGCGTGAGTGAGTGTTTGGTGGACGGGTAGGGAATGCGTGTGTGGGTGGGGAGAGGTGTGTGGTGTGTTGGTTGGGGATATTGTGTGAGTGAGGTATGCGTGTGTGGGTGGGGGATTTTTGTGGTATGTGAGTGGGGGTATGTGGGGTGGATGGGTAAGGGTATCTGTGTGGGTGTGGGTGGGAATATTGTGTGGTATCTGGGTGGGGGATATGTGTGTGGTGTGTAAGTGGGGATGTGTTGGTGAGGGATATGTGTGTGTGTGGTGCGTGGGTTGGGAATAGTGCGTGGTAGGGGGTGTATGTGATGTGCGGGTGGGGGATTGCGTGGTGGGGGTTTAGGTTAAGGCATGTGTGGGTGGGTGGAAGTTGTATGTGTGGGTGGTGGGGTGTGTGTGTGTGGATTGGGGATGTATGGGTGGTTAGGGAGGTGGGTGGGGGGGGGGGGGTAGGGACATGTCAGTTGGTGGGGATGTGTATGTATGGTTTGGGGATGTGTGAGTGAATGTGCGATGTGTGGGTTGGTGGGGGATTGTGTGCATGGGTGGGGAATATGTTGTCGATGGAGATGTGGCTAAGGGATGGGTGGTTTGAGGTGTGGGTGGGGAGAGGATGTGTGGGTTAAGATGTGGATGGGCGTGGGATGTGTGGGTTGGTGGGGGAATGTTTGTGGGTGGCGAGTGTGTTTTGGTTGGGGGATCAGGTGAGGGGAGTGTGTGTGGGTGGGGGATGTGCGGAAGGGGGATGGGTCGGTTGGTGGGGTATGTATGTGTCCCTTGGTGTGCGTGTGTGTGGGTAGGTGGGGGTGTTTATGTGTCCCTTGGTGCGCGTGTGTGTGGGTAGGTGGGGTTGTGTGGGTGGGTTATGTATGGATAGGTGGGAGATGGGCTTCATAACATGGTAATTAGCCTTGTTTATGTTTACAACATTCATTTCACAATGTTTATTTTTCTTCCTATGTAAATGTATAATGCTCTTGATGAACGAAAGACGAGTGATTGAAAGGGCCGAATGTAAGACGGGCCTGCGCGCCCAATTTGTGACCCTAATAAAGTTGATTTGATTTGATTTGATTTGATTTCTGTCTGTCTGTCTGTCTGTCTGTCTGTCTGTCTGTCTGTCTGTCTGACCCGGCCCGGCATCGCCCAGCTCCTGGTGTGAAGCATCTCATTTAATTTATATAAGTAGTCATATAAGTTCCTGTTCCCGACTGTCTATCTGTCTGTCTGTCTGTCTGTCTATCTGTCTGCCTGACCCTGTCCGGCTTCGCCCAGTCCCTGGTGGGGAGCATCTCATTTAGTTCATATAAGTAGTCATATAAGTTCTCATTAAATTCATACAACAAAAAAAGTAACTTAAAAGAATGTCCTTCCACACACCATCCATTATTTTTAATGAAAACTCTTTCTAATCACCTGCATGACTACAGTAACTTCTTAAGCAAAAAAAGATGAGTTACAATGTTATGCATTGTGCATTATTTTTATGAAAACTTTGAAAATGCCTTACAGATTGTATCATTATTTATTATAACTCATATGCCGGTACATAACTATGGACAAAGAGTTTATAAATCTTTGAAAACGATGCCACATTATGACTATAAGTTATACAGAAATGTTATGCCCCTTGAAAAACTTTTACAGAGTTAGGTCCCCTGAGATATATGAAATTATAATGAAAAATGAAAAATGAAATAATACTGAGTAAGCAGGCGATTTCAATTAGCCTTCATGATACCAGTGATTAGCGGGGACTTAAACAGATCATAAATGTCTTTGTTACTTCTTCTTTTCCACTCTCCACTTTGTGTATCCCTAATGGGTCCAAAGATGCGTCTTAAAAATTTGTTCTCAAAGGTTTGTAACAAGGCTTCGTCTCCTTTCGTTGTACTCCAGGTTTCAGAGCCATACAGTACAACTGGTCTGAGCAGTGTTTTGTATATTGTGATTTTGGTGTTACGAGATAGCGCCTTTGATTTTAGTAGATGTTGTAGTGCATAGTATATCTTATTTCCAGAGTTGATTCTAGTTTGTATTTCTTCCCTTATGATGTTGGAGCAGTTGAAGATTGTACCCAGGTATTTGTATGTTTCCGTTCTTTTAATGGTCATATTATCTATTTGTATGTGGCCAGAGTTTTTAGCCATTCCTTCTCTTGAAATTACCATATATTCTGTCTTATCTTGGTTGATAACCAGCCCCATCTGTTGGGCTTTTTCCTTTAAGTGAGTCAATATTTCCAATGTATTTGTTCACTTTGCCCTATAATATCTATATCATCTGCATAACCAAGCAGCTTGGATGTTCCTCCAATATCACATTCCTCCTTTACCTTCCTTACAACTTTCTCTAGAGCCAGATTGAAGAGTAGCGGCGACAGTGCATCACCCTGTTTCAAGCCAGATGTTATTTGGAAGGGGTCTGATTTCCTGCCTTTATATGTTACTATATTATAAGTATCTTCCATGCATAGTCTGGTCATGTCGATTAACTTCCTTGGTATTCCAAATTCCTGCATAGCATTGCATAGACTATTCCTATGGACACTATCATAAGCCTTTTTAAAATCCACAAAAATTTATGGAGATCTCTTTTATATTCTCAATGTTTCTCGGCTATGTGTCGTAAGATAAATATCTGATCTATTGTTGATCTGTTTTGTCTAAAACCCGCCTGGTAGTCACGCAATATGTCTTCTGAATATGGTTTTAGTCTATTTAGTAATACTGCGGATAGTATCTTATAGTTAGTTAGTTAGTTAGTTAACTAGTTAGTTAGTTAGTTAGGTAGTTAGTTAGTTAGTTAGTCGACAGATCATCCTCGTTGCACATCGAACCATTCAGTCCATAAGTGCTCGGATCCCCTCCTCAGCAAATCCCGCAGCGTGTAACGGCTAACGACGCCAGTTCTGTGTTGGTTTATCAATCTTCTTTGGCGTCCTGCGTAGTGTTCTTGTTTGGCCATCCCTCTTTTAATTTGCTGCTCTCGCAGTCTGGCCATTGTTGTAGATTCACGGTCATCACTTGGTTCTCGCAAAAGTCTCACTTCTCGTAGAGCATTCAGAATGTCAGCCTGGTCCATGGCGCGTCCGCCCTCCACAGTAGCCTCAACTGCGAGCTTGTCAGCCCGCTCATTTCCTTGTACTCCCGGATGCCCTGGCACGAAGATGAAACTAATCTTTGCCAGCCGAGACCGCTTCAGAGGCAGCAACCATTCTCTTCGGATCGACCCCTCCTCTATCCTCTTGATCATGTTCATTGAGTCGCTAAGGAAACAAGCCCTAGTGAATGTCTGTGTCTCGAGCCATGTTATTGCTTTACTTACTGCCATGACTTCCATGGTCAGGCTACTTGTGGTTTCAGTGAAAGCACCAGAGTCCTCGTTCACAATTCTCCCTCCGGCCCGAGCTGTAAAGGCCCATGAGCTTATAGCTTGTGGACAGTAGTGATATTCCTCTATAATTTCCACATTGGAAATTGTCTCCTTTCTTAAAGATAGGTATCAATAATGACTCTTTCCAGTCATGGGGTAATTCTTCTGTCCTCCAGATTTTTATTATTAGTTCGTATAGCTTTAGATGTAATGCATGGCCACCTGCCTTTATAAATTCAGCAGCAATTCCATCAGTCCCAGTTGCCTTATTGTTTTTAAGTCGTGTGATTACATATAGGATTTCTTCAAATGTAGGTTCTTCAATTTGTGGTTCGCATGTTAGAACCTCTTCCTGTGGGAAAATGTTACTTGGAGCTTCACAATTTAGTAATTCAACAAAATATTCTTTCAATGTGTTGCTCACGTATTTCCTCATTGGTATTTATCATATTCCTATTTTTGTCTTTTAAACCATATGTGTTTTGTTGGTGCCCTCGTTTCATTGACTTCAGTTCTTTAAAAAATTTTCTGGATTCATTTTTCTGGTGATTAGTTTCCATATCTTTGATTATATTACTCATATATTCTCGCTTCTGCTGTCGGACTATTTTTTTTTTAGCCTCTTTACATTCATTTCTATAATGCTCTTCCTTTTGGATGTTGTTGATGTCATTTAACCATACATGTCTGGCATTCTTTTTCCTTATAACTGCTTCTTCACATTTTTGATTGAACCACCTGTTCTTTCTATGCGTGGTTAACACACCGAGACATTCTTCTGTGGTAGATTGAATTGTATTCTTGATGTTCAACCAAGTTTGGTCAACGCTTTCCTCCAAAGGATTTTGCAGAGTTTCAAGTTTACATTTTATTTTTTCTGTAAATTTCTCTTTGACTGTAATTTCTTGTAGTTTTTCTCTGTTATATGTTGGGTGTAATCTTTGTAATTTAGTATAGAAAGCTCTCTTAAGTTTTATTTTAAATTTTGCTCCAACGAGGAAGTGGTCACTGTGGCAATCAGCTCCTCTATAACTTCTAACTTGCTGTATGTTTGATGCATTTCTGTTGTTAATTAAAATGTGATCTATTTGATTATAGGTTCTCTTGTCACATGATTTCCAAGTTTGTTTGTGTATATCCTTTCTTTGTAGTCTGGTACTGCTAATCTGCAGTCCTTTGGCTTCTGCCAGGTTGATGAATCTCCATCCATTATCATTTGAAGTTTATATATATATATATATATATATATATATATATATATATATATATATATATATATATATATATATATATATATATATATATATATATATATAAGAGAATGTTTTTTTCTTTGTGTGTCCTTTATGCGTTCCCGAACGGTCCATCCGACTGAGATCAAATTTTGTACAGATGTTGTTCTCACCCCCACGGGAACGGGAATGGGAGCATCAGAAACACCGAGCAACGGGAATGGGAGCATCAGAAACATACGAGCCACGGGAACAGGAACCGGAGCATCAGAAACAGTCGAGCGAAGGGAACGGGATCATCAGAAAGAGACGAGCAACGGGAACGGGAGCAATGGCCGAACGCGTACTCTGTGCGCTTAGAGAAATGCATTTGAATGTATAATTACTCAATCAATCAATCATGTGCCATGCCGGAAAGCACGGGCAGTCATGACTTGCCACTTCACTCGATCACCGGAGTAGTGGATCAGCTCAGTGTTCCTGTCTCGTCCATGCCATGTGGCCAAGCCATCCAGGTGTTTTCCTCTCGGTCTTCCTCTTTTTCTGTTCCCTTCGATCTTGCCAGTTATCAACAAGTTCTCCAATCCATTTCTTCTCATAACATGTCCAAAATATTTTGACTGTCTACGTCTAATTTCTCTAATCGATTTACGATTTTCATTTGTCTCCTGTAGTACATGGTCATTGGTTTTTCTGTCTTTCCGTAGTATTCTTTGCATTTTCCTCAGAAACCACATTTCTGCCGCCATCAGATGTTTTTAAGCTTGACAGCTCATTGTCCAAGTTTCACATCCATACAAAAGAACAGGCTCTATGTATCCCCACAACACCCTTTATCTCGTTTCAGTTGACATCTTTTTATTGGTCAAAATGTTTTACTTCTTGCTAAAGGCTACTTTCGCCATGACAATTCTTGTTCTAATCTCTTCAAGGCATCTCCATCAGATGTTATGACTGTTCCGAGATAATTGTACCGATTCACTTGTTGAAGAATATTTCCATTTACTTGTATATTACCTTGTGGCACTTCTTCCTTCCTAGTGACGACCATAACCTGTGTCTTTTTACAATTTAATTCTAACACCAGCTGCTCACTGTGTACAACAACCGCATCTACTAATTGGTGCAGATCCTGCGCATTGTCAGCAATTAATAATGTATCATCTGCATATCTAATGTTATTGATGTTTCGTCCTCCAATGTTGATTCCATTTATATCCTCTACATTTCTGAAAATATTTTCACTATGTAGGGAAAAAAGATCTCGAGACATTACACATCCCTGCCTAACACCTCTCTTAATAGGTTGATATTGTCCCACGTCATTATCAATCCTTATTGCAGCTTGTTTGTTTCCAATATTTGTTTTTTATAGGTCTACTGTCTTTCCCATCAATTTGTAGATCTGCGAGCATATCCAGCATGTTGACATGTCTAACTCTATCAAACGCCTTTGTATAGTCAAAAGCCTTTGTATAGTCAATAAAGCAAAGATGTATATCTTTGTTTACTTCTATAGCACGTTCAATAGCTGTTCGCAGCATATACACAGCATTTACTGTACCCTTTCCTTCTACAAACCCCAAACCCACATTGTTCTTCCCCTATTTCAGGTTGTATTTTCTAATTATAATGACTACTTATATGAATTAAATGAGACGCTCTCCGCCAGGGGCTGGGGGAAGCCGGGCCGGGCCGTCTAGTATATATATATATATATATATATATATATATATATATATATATATATATATATATATATATATATATAATTAATGTGTATGTGTTTATATGATTGCAGCTTCTGTATGTGTATATTAATGATTGTGACAGTCATGTATGTGTTTATAGTTAATTATAGTTATAATCTGACTGTTAATTTGTATTTGTAGGGATGTGACATTTACATATTTGCTAATAGGAACGTAACTGTCAAATATGTTATTATAGAAATGTGACTGTTACATATGTTCTTTAAATGAACGTAACTTCCACATTGACTGCGGTTATAAACAGTTCACTTCCCTTCCACCCTCACTTGCGACACAACAATCATATTTCACATATCTCAGTTTGGATGTAAGTATTACATTTCACATTTCTCAGTTTGTGTGTATTACATGTCAAATCTCTCATTTTGTATGTGAGCATCATATTTCACATTCCTTAATATGGATGTGTGAATCACATCTATCAGTTTGGGTGTAAGTGTCAATCTTCACATTTCACTGTCTGGATGTAACTATTGCAGCTTCATGTGGGCAAGATTGACACCACTGCTTTAGTCTTTATAGAAGTGTAATAGGACGTTGGTATCTTACAATTGTTACAACCATCGTTATGTTTCGTGTTTCTGTCTCTGTGTCAGTCTGTCAGTGTTTTGTCGGTCTGTCTTTCTGCCAGCCTGCCTTTTTTTGTTAGCCTTACAGTCAATATATCTATCCTATAAGAAATAAATGAAAATCTTAAACTGATTAGAGAATTTAGACGTAGACCGTCTAACTTTTTTGGACATGTTATGAGAAGAAATAAATTTGAGAACTTGGTGACAACTGGCAAGATCGAGGGGAAGAGACCAAAGGAAGACATAGAAGTAAATACCTGGATGGCTTGACCACGTAGCCGAGACCAGAACACTGAGCTGATCCACGAGTCTGGTGATAGAGTAATATGACGAATCATGACCGCCCACTCTTATCAGCATGGCACATGATGGATGGATATTTGAAACGGGAGTGGTAAAAGAAGATATAATAATAATAATAATAATAATAATAATAATAATAATAATAATAATAATAGAATAAACAATTATTGTACTCTTAGGTGATGTGAGGTAGAAAGCGCAACTTTGACTGCATTTGAGCCAAAGAAGAAAAAGAGGAAAGAGAGAGGGAACCTCTCACCGCCCTCAGTTTACAAGAACAATGAAAGTAAAAAACAAAATAAGGTTGTCAAGATCTAGAGACAGAGGCTGCAACTATTGTTGATGTTTCGTCCCAGAAAATGGATTAAACTATTAGGCTGTAATAGCAAAAGTGAATGTTGTTAATTCCGTGTTTCGTTTCCTTTCAGTCTTCGGAACTGGTGTCTCGTAAACTTTGTCTATTGTTTTGAGGACGTTGTTTTTGTCAGTGTCAATCATGGTTTTAACTGTAGTAATCGGATGTTTTGTCTTGTCCTCTTCTTGGTATTCACGTAGTCTCTTGTTTAACAAGAAAAGTTTGCGGTCCTCTGTCGATTTATGTTGTTTAATCGTGAGGATTATTATTATTCGAAAATATATTAATACTGTAATAACTAAATACATTTTGATCAATCTAATTATCTCAAGTCGTCGGTCTGGCTGTGACGCAATCGATTATTTTATCTTTGATGTAAACTTTGAAATCTTGATCGCACTAACAGTCTTTATTTATGAAATTCGACAACTTCAAGAACAACTAAAGTTCCAACAAACATTAAAGCATAAAACCAACCACTTCCAACAAACATTAACGCATAAAACCAACCACATCCAACAAACATTACAGCATAAAACCATCCACTTCCAACAAACATTAAAGCATAAAACCAACCACTTCCAACAAACATTAAAGCATAAAACCAACCACTTCCAACAAACATTAAAGCATAAAACCAACCACTTCCAACAAACATTAAAGCATAAAACCAACCACTTCCAACAAACATTAAAGCATAAAACCAACCACTTCCAACAAACATTAAAGCATAAAACCAACCACTTCCAACAAACATTAAAGCATAAAACCAACCACTTCCAACAAACATTAAAGCATAAAACCAACCACTTCCAACAAACATTAAAGCATAAAACCAACCACATCCAACAAACATTAAAGCATAAAACCAACCACTTCCAACAAACATTAAAGCATAAAACCAACCACTTCCAACAAACATTAAAGCATAAAACCAACCACTTCCAACAAACATTAAAGCATAAAACCAACCTACTTCCAACAAACATTAAAGCATAAAACCAACCACTTCCAACAAACATTAAAGCATAAAACCAACCACTTCCAACAAACATTAAAGCATAAAACCAACCACTTCCAACAAACATTAAAGCATAAAACCAACCACTTCCAACAAACATTAAAGCATAAAACCAACCACTTCCAACAAACATTAAAGCATAAAACCAACCACTTCCAACAAACATTACAGCATAAAACCAACCACTTCCAACAAACATTAAAGCACAAAACCAACCACTTCGTGTTTACTTCGTTATTTCTTAGAAATTGATGACGCCAGCTAGCAGCATAGCATCACCATAGCATCATGCCTCCCTTTCCTTAGTTAACGACCGCCGATGAATGCAGACAACACCGTTCGACTGATAACTGAGGCAGAAGTAAATCTGAAATCTAATATGGTTAGTGATTGTGGTCGTAAAGTCGAATGGTCGTAAGTTGCATAGGTCGTAAGTCGATCAATACATATGAGACTATACTAACATTTGGCGCACACACTAATACCGACTCACACGGCTCGATGTCTCAATGCTTGACTCATTTATTTTCATAGCAAAATAGTAATGCGACACAGACGCATATTGTAGTGATTGTTTTGTTCTCCAACCCCACCACCCCCACCAACCACCCATGGAGTAGATATATTCGCAAGCTGCTATAATAATTACATAATGACAGAAAGACTAAAGGCAAATTGGCTTTGTCAATCATGATATCGTATCTTGTCCCCCAGATGAACCAGATTACCACAATACCAGCTCGAAGTTTACCAGCCAACCTGACACGAATCTCCTTGGAAGATAATCCTATTACCACCATAGATGAAACTGCATTCGACGCTTCATCCTTGACTTTAACCTCATTATCGTTCTCTGGCGCTCTATTTACGAGAATCCCAGATGCCTTTCTCCATTTGCACACACTGACAGAGCTTACATTTTTCACATCAAACATCACAGACTGGAACATTAACGCAATGAAGAACATTGGTCAAACACTGAAGACATTTTATTTGACCCAAAACGGTCTCAAGATATGGCCAGACTGCATTCAGTATTTCGCCCATCTAACTACTTTAACTATCAGAGGTACCTGCATTGACGGAATCCCAGATAATACATTCGACAGTATGGCTAACAGTTTAACATCTCTAACATTATCTGATAACAGTCTTACTGCCGTTCCCAAGGCTCTATTCAAGCTGATCGCTTTAGAGTCGTTATATTTAAATCAGAATAAAATAGTAGATATTACATGGCTTCCTGCAGAGGCTAGGCTGAGTTCATTAGCCCTTGATAACAACCGAATTTCCGAGGCAAATTTACTCAGTAAAATGGTTAGTAGATATTCTGATAGTTTGAATGACTTTGGTATAACCAACAACCTACTAACAGTTATCCCAGATTTTTCATTTCTGCAAAACATAGAACAGTTCTATTTCTATGGTAATCGAATAAACGATCCATATTCTGGTTCATTGCCGTTGAATGTTTTCATGGTAGGTTTTGACAGCAACTCACTTCCTTCAATTCCCAGTATCATTTTGAAGTTGAAATATGCCACGGGACTACTTGTATCCTCCAACATTATACATGGTATGAGAGGGGATGAAATACCGCAGTGGATTAACTATATTGAAATTGATTATAATTTTATTACAGAAATAACTGACACAAGTTTCCCAGAGAATTCCAGTTTAACATCCTTGAATATGAACTACAACCCGGTGTCACAGATATCTCTTTCTGCCTTTAAAAATGTTCCGCTTTTAACAGATTTAAACATTGAGGGTTCGAAGCTGACCTGTATGCCGCTGGCGTTTGCATCTCTGGTAAATGTTAACTACCTGGACATCAGCGATAGCAGAAGCCTAATTTGTACGTGTCTGGAGAAAGATTTAGGGCCCTGGTTTAAGAGATTTAATGAATTCAGTGTTTCTGGGAATTGTGGGGACACTTCTGTTTATTTTTTCTTTGTCAGCCTTAGCCCAACGTGTCCCACTGGTGAGTTATCTTAGGTATATAACAAATGACACGCTCATCTTGTCACACAGGTGAGTTATATTAGGTATATAACAAATAACAACAAGCAGGTAGCCGCTATGGGTCAGTGAGAAGTTAAGACCAGCACATGTTGTAGGCTGAATGCATGCAGGAATATGTGGCCATTCTTTCTACCACATGTTGTAGGCTGAATGCATGCAGGAATATGTGGCCATTTCTTCCACCTCTTACACTGCGATAGTCTATGAAGTAATCACACCCTGGCCCGACCGTAATGATAACACTATCAGCGCATTGTCCCATAAATGGGTTATTTTAAAAATAAATACACGTTGTGATTGTCCCCCACGTGAGATATTTTAGATATAAATGCGCTGTAACACTGTAGGCAGATGCTATTAGCGGCTGACGCAGCCACAGGACTATTAATCTGAACAAGGGATGAACCCCATTATAACTTCTCCTCGAAGTTGAACGGAGTAGGGGTAATAGTGAAATCGAATCCGCCATGTGAGTTATTTTAAATATAAACACACATTGTGATTGTCCCCCACGAGAGTTATTTTAGATATAAATACACATTGTGATTTTCCCCCAAGTGAGTTATGTTAGCTATACATACACATTGAGATTATCCCTACGTGAGTTATTGTACGTTAAATACACATTATGATTGTCCCCACACGAGAGTTATTTTAGATATAAATACGCATTGAGATTGTCCCCACATGAGTTAGTTTAGATATAAATACACATAGTGATTGTCCGCAAGTGAGTTATCTAACGTATACACACTCCGAGTGTACCAGCAGACTTCAATAATCTCTAAAAACAGATTATTTTACTCTGTAAGCATGTTGATAAAAATCCCTTACATGGCTTATATATATATATATATTGCCACATCTGAATGATCTTACATACATTGTCATGTTGTCTCACAAGTGACTTATCTGACATATTCACTGTCATATTGACTCACAAATTAGTTATGTAACATATAAACTGTCACATTGTTACTAAATTCAGTTATCTAAAAGTAAAACTGTCATAGCGTCTCACAAGTGAGTTATCTAACATATAAACACTGATATTGTTACTAAAGTGAGTTATCTAACATGTACACTATGATATTGTCCCACATGTCAGTTTTCTAATATAAACGCTGTCATATTGTCCCACAAGTGAGTTATCTAAGATATGCACTGTCATATTGTACCACAATGAGTGAGAAACTAACGGAGTGGGTGGGGTTTCTTTGCGAAGGCTAATGGACGATTCTTGAGAAAAGAAGAGTATGGCATATGAGGCTACGACCTCCACTATAGGAGCAATATGACAGTGTATATGTTAGATAATCCACTTTTGTAACAATTTGACAGTTTATATGTTGCCGCACAGAGTTTTAGGTTCAACAATTGAGCCAAAGTAACACATCAAGGCGACATAGTGATCTATACTGATGGATCAGTTTTGAGAAACAGACGGAGTGGTTGGGGTTTCATTGCGAAAGGAAAT
This sequence comes from Cepaea nemoralis, assembly GCA_014155875.1. Classification (NCBI taxonomy): domain Eukaryota; kingdom Metazoa; phylum Mollusca; class Gastropoda; order Stylommatophora; family Helicidae; genus Cepaea; species Cepaea nemoralis. The sequence continues at coordinate 618,650 of JACEFZ010027210.1, read as the reverse complement.
GGACGATTCTTGAAAAAGGGAGAGTATGAAATTTGAGGCTACGACATCCAGCTTGAGAATGGAGGTAGAAGCAGCCACAGCAGCATTCCGTTTGTTAGAGGAACCACTGCAACACACATTTTCTTCATCACGGATTCAAGGAGTATGCTTAGTAAAGAGGAGAAAGGAATGTTTCGTGCGGAATAGCTCACCTCGCTTCAGAGGTCACAGATTATAAGAATTATATGGATTTTTGCCCTGGTCATGCGGGAGTGCGGGGAATGAGCAGGTTGATATGTTGAAAGGGAATGCATTTCTTGGTGGTCGAATACATATGGACAAGGGAGATGTGGTCGCGGGCCTGTGGGACCAAGTCAAGAAGGTGGAGGAACAGATTGAGAACCCGTATGTAGAAAGGATGAGATTCCAGGGGATTGCAGAAGTTCTGGTAAAATCTCAAAACTGAAAGGAAAGATCAGGATAACTTTCAGTCAGATAGCGGTCAGAAAGATTAGTAGTGTGACTCTTCGCTGGCTGTTGAACGAAGGGACGGAGCGCGTATGGGAATGTCCTGAGTGCAGTGGTGTCGGTTCTTAGCTCAATATCATCACAATTCTACACTGTCGAATGGTCCCACACGTGAATTATCTAACAAATACAATGTCATATTTTCTTACACGTGAGTTATCTAAAAAATACAATGTCATATTGTCTTACACGTGAGTTATCTATCAAATACAATGTCGTATTGTCTTACACGTGAGTTATCTAACAAATTCAATGTCATATTGTCTTACAAGTGAGTTATCTAACAAATACAATGTCGTATTGTCTTACACGTGAGATATCTAACAAAGACTCTGTCATATTGTCTTACACGTGAGTTATCTAACAAATACACTGTCGTATTGTCCCACGCGTGAGCTATCTAACATACACAATGTCATATTGTTTTGCAAGTGAGTTATCTAGCAAATGCAATGTCATATTGTCTTACAAGTGAGTTATCTAACATATACGATGTCATATTGTCTTACAAGTGAGTTATCTAACACATACAATGTCGTATTGTCTTACAAGTGAGTTATATAACATATACAATGTCATATTGTCCCACACGTGTGTTATCTAACAAACACAATGGCATATTGTCTCACGAGTGAGTTATCTAATATACACAATGTCATATTGTCCGGAATTAGGAATATATACACTGTCATACTGCCTCACGAGTGAGTAAAAATAAATGCAACGTGACATGTAGCTTGTGTGTTATTTGTTGATGCATGTGTGTCTTGACATGGTCAACAACATGACGCGACTGCTCGTGTCTGAATTGGTGTGTTGCGATTACAACATAGAATGACTTAGTGTCCATGTCTTGTCACTAGTGTACAACATAGAATGATCTAGTGTCCATGTCTCGGCACTACTGTACAACATACAATGACCAAGTGTTCATGTCTCTGCACTACTGTACAACATAGAATGACCAAGAATTCATGTCTCGTCACTACTGTACAACATAGAATGACCAAGTATTCATGTCTTGTCACTTGTCACCGTCCTAGAAATCTAGGGGAATGAAACTCGGGCTCATACAGGCAACAAACTCCGTTCATATGCAATCTAACATCATTTATTATTATTATGTTACAGTAAGCTGGCGAAGAGATTTTTCGCAAGCCAGCAATCTGCAAGTTGCGTATCACAGGAGTTTACAATAAACATGATTATCACAACATTTCGATCAGCTATCTAACATATGCATAAGACCCCTAAATACACTTGGGTCTGAAACTATCAAGTCCCCCTTAAGGTAAGCCCTGTTGCTTCCTCGATGTCCAGTCCGTGTCTGCCTTTCCACACGTGTCGCAATCCGACACGGGTGGTAACTCTCTCTGAGTTTCTCGTGGACCCCGCAATCGGCGGGCCCCATCAGTGTCCACGGGGCTGTGGACACACTGACCGGTCCTTCGAGAAGGCTCTGGATTATTCGAGCCTTCGAGTGACTCGGTCCTTTCCCTTTAGCTGGAGTTCTATCCCTTCTCTAGTCTCTCTTACGTTTATGTTGGTACCGCCCTTATGTGAGGCTGTGACATCACTATTGTCTGGTGTGTCCTCTAATATCTGCTTCTTGCATCTACTTCTAATGTCTTATGTGTCCTCTAATATCTACTTCTCTCCTCTACTTCTATTGTCTGGTGTGACCTCTGATATCTACTTCTCTCCTCTACTTCTATTGTCTGTTGTGTCTTCTAATATCTATTTCTCTCCTCTACGTTTATGAGTGTCGATCATCACATGTGAATGTATTTCTGGGGACGCCGTGTCTGAGAGGTTACGTTGTCCGCCTTTAGCTCAGAAGCCACCGGGTTGGAACCATAAATACGAATGGATTATTTCCAACAACCATATAAAGACATCACACGCCACCCTGATCTCTTGGGTAGTGAGATGATCAGATACCTCGCCGTACACGTTAACAATCACAAGGCAGTTGGAAATAGCAAAGAGTAGGCTATGAAGCGTCAGCTCTGGCACTTGTATTAGGAGTAGACCCACGAATAGACCGAACCCGTTGCCTCGGAAACAATCTGTCTAGGGGGAGTAAACGTGACACACATGTTGCCTGGGGTCGGACACTGATTTCTGGGGTGGGTAACTCGATGTGACGCTATCCCATAGAAAGAGGAACGGCGAAGAAGAAGACACAGAAGAAACAGAAGAAGAAGAAGACGACGACGAAGAAGAAGAAGTGTATTTCTGGTATATCTCACAACGGGTGTGTACATCTCACAGGATTCGTCAATCAAAACGTAACACTGTTGTCATTGTATAACTGTATTGTTTCTTATCTATACGCATGCCTGCCGACACGGAGGTCATGTGCTCAAATTCCCATCAGATTTAAAATGTGACCTAGTCTCCTAGTTCGGCCTAACCTATAAAGCGCCCCAGGAAATGTCTGAGCAATAACAAGTGGCCGCCGTAATCTTGACCACGTCGCCTATCGTGTCCCGACTGGTCTATACAACCGTCCGACAAGCACCATATGGGCACAAGACCCCCGGGAGTGTTATTTGTGATTTGGCCTGAATTCTCTGCTTGTATCTCTACTAGTGAACTACGTTATGCCACGTGACCCTTGTTTTACCACTTCTCACTTTAAATGTAAATGTGTATATATGTATAGTATATGTGTCAATGTAAATGGGGGGCTGCATGTTCTCGAGGTATGGTGTCCGCTCGAGTGCTGGAGGTCCCGGGTTCAAGCCCCGGTGAGGACCGAGATTTATTTCACGTGGACTTCTAGCAATAAAATGCTCCCTGGTCTCTGGGTAGTGAGATCGGACGCCCGTGTGTATTGTTGCGCACGTAAATAATCCCTTGGCAGTTGGAAATCGAAAAAGAGTAGCCTAACGGCGCTGCCCGGGCAAAATTTCGAGTTAAACATCTACCCAAAGTATTTCAGGAACCTCGCCGGTGCTACGGAGTTCGTGCACTGAGCTGAGTTTCTCCAGACTCAGGTTTGAGTTAGGAGGAAAAAGGAGCACTTATGGGTTATACCCGTGTGCCGTGATGTTGATCCAACGACTAAACTAAACTAAACTAATGTAAATAGTCTACCTGGTTGTGCTTGTTTATTCGGGACTGGTAAAGCCAGTACAATTTATCTGAGGAAATCAACGTCAGGATAGTTTAGGACAGGTAAAGCTGTATCATTTCTGTATGCAAATCAGAGTCAGGTTAGTGACGTGACAATTGCTGTAGGTGAAGCGGCCTTAAACCTACCAATCTTAAACAACGATCCAGGTGACACCAGTGCTAATGGAAATGTGGACCACCTGATGTTGTGTTTAGAAATCATAGACAATGTGTTTTTCCTTTTGTTCACTCACTTTCAACTGACGAGTAGTCCATGCACGCAGCGCACTGGACTGATTTTTGCGTGTGGATTAGCTTTCCCTGTTACCAGTGTCCCTCGCCATCAAGCGAACCCTCTCCGACTTCAATGGACGATCGAGAGGGACTGGACCTGAATGCCAAGGCTTGAATCTTTGAGGAGGTCAAGGCTGATTAATATATGTTTCAGTGTTGTGCCAGGGCACGCTGGTGTAAGAAGACATGAACTGGCAGACATTCAGGGAGCCTGGCTGCTGTAGGGGGCAGACGAGCACTGGACCAGGCTGACATCCTGAACGCCCTGATGGAGGCAGGACAAGTAAATGACGCAAGGGATGGATGTGATTCTGTAACTTTGATCACACTTCGCGTCAAACAGAGTCAAGCTGGACTGAGAGCGCCATGTGGGAAGCCAAAACATAATCGTCAACCAACACAGAACTGATGTCGTCTGTCACTACACGCTGCGGGAGATGTTGAGGAGAGGATCTGGGCAATTGCGGACTAATAGTTCCATGTACAATGAGGATGATCTGGTGATTAACTAACTCACATAAGTTATTACTAACAGACTCAACGATTTAATTCCAGGTTCGCTAGTGTTTCCGCCATGTTCCACAAGACATCTCTCCTGGTTGTTGGGCTCATCTTGTGTCCGCTGGTGTTTGCCGATTGTCCTGTCCAGGTGAGAGAGATATCTATCTCAAGGTGTAGCTAAGCAACGGGAGCCGCGATGGCGCAGTAGCAAGCACGTTTTATCAATGACATGTGTTGCGCTAATTATGTCATCAAGCTGTCGGACCAGGGTTCAACCCCTGGGTTCATCATCTGCTAAGTGTGGCAAAGGTTGGTCACCTATTCCTCGATGCCTACAAAATGTGATAGCAATGTCACATCACGCACCGATAACGGGAAACTGTTTGGGGACACATGTGTCAGTCGTCAGTGTATTAATTAATTTATTGATTTATGTTTCACACCACTGATGCATGTAAACTAAGTGGTATTAATTAATTTATCTCTACACCATGAGACAAATCTGGTAAGTGATCTTAATGCCACATTTTAGACAGATGATTCTTCCATGTGTAATGTGATCAATAGGGAGTAATCCGTCGAAACTAGACATTATCTTTCCTGATGTCCAATATAGAGTGTGCCCACTTGGCTTACAACGGTTACAGGGAATGTCCTGATGTCTAATATAGAGTGTACCCACTTGGCTTACAACGGTTACAGGGAATATCCTGATGTCTAATATAGAGTGTACCCACTTGGCTTACAACGGTTACAGGGAATGTCCTGATGTCTAATATAGAGTGTACCCACTTGGCTTACAACGGTTACAGGGAATATCCTGATGTCTAATATAGAGTGTACCCACTTGGCTTACAACGGTTACAGGGAATATCCTGATGTCTAATATAGAGTGTACCCACTTGGCTTACAACGGTTACAGGGAATATCCTGATGTCTAATATAGAGTGTACCCACTTGGCTTACAACGGTTACAGGGAATATCCTGATGTCTAATATAGAGTGTACCCACTTGGCTTACAACGGTTACAGGGAATGTCCTGATGTCTAATATAGAGTGTACCCACTTGGCTTTCTTCTCCTGGATACCGTCTTCTCTGGTTTCTTGTGTCGTGGACCGCTTGATAGCTTGATCTTGATGGAGAGTAAATTTTTCTCCTGGATACCGTCTTCTCTGGTTTCTTGTGTCGTGGACCGCTTGATAGCTTGATCTTGGTGGAGAGTAATCTCTTCTCCTGGATACCGTCTTCTCTTGTTTCTTGTGTCGTGGACCGCTTGATAGCTTGATCTTGGTGGAGAGTAATCTCTTCTCCTGGATACCGTCTTCTCTGGTTTCTTGTGTCGTGGATCGCTTGATAGCTTGATCTTGGTGGAGAGTAATCTCTTCTCCTGGATACCGTCTTCTCGTGGTGGTTGTCATTTTTGGTTATCTGCATCCTCTTCTACTTCCTTTTCTGTTGCTTCCTCTTTTGTCTGGGATCTGATGTCTTCTGTTTCCGAGGTTTAATTTTTTGTCTTGAGCCTTTCTATCTTTTCTCTTTCTTCTTGGTTCTTTGTCAGTCTCCTGCCTCGGCTTTTATTGCAGCCATTCGAGCAACATCCTGCCCAGTCTTATGCTGTACTTGCTTCAGTTCATCCAGGAAGAGCGAAACGGGTCTGTTATCTTCGTCTCTTGTGCCTTATCTCTCTTCTCCTCTGTGCTGGCAAACTTCGATCTCAGATCCTTCAGCTGGCTTTCCAGTTGTACTTTGTCGCACTTTGGTCACCTCGTACTGCCTCCTAGCCTCTTTACAAGATAGAATAGCTTTGATGGCAATCGTCATCGCTTCCATTTCTGTCCATTTGGCGAGGGCAGCCGAGGCTCCTGGTCTGATGAAGCCATGTGGTGCTTACATTATTATCTGCTGCCCAACGTTTAAGTTCCCAACAAGCCTCTTTCTGAGTTTGTGGGCGTACATGTGTGTGTGTGTGTGTGTGTGTGTGTGTGTGTCTGTGTGTCTGTGTGTCTGTGTGTCTGTCTGTGTGTCTTTGTGTCTGTGTGTCTGTCTGCGTGTCTGCGTGTGTGTTTGTGTGTGTGTGTGTGTGTCTGTGTGTGTGTGTGTCTGTCTGTCTGTCTGTCTGTGTGTATGTGTGTCTGTGTATATGTCTGTGTGTCTGCGTGTCTGCGTGTCTGCGTGTCTGCGTGTGTGTTTGTGTTTGTGTGTGTCTGTGTGTCTGTGTGTCTGTGTGTCTGTGTGTCTGTGTGTGTGTCTGTCTGTCTGTCTGTGTGTGTGTGTGTGTCTGTGTGTCTGTGTGTCTGTGTGTGTCTGCGTGTCTGCGTGTCTGCGTGTCTGCGTGTGTGTGTGTGTGTGTGTGTCTGCGTGTCTGCGTGTGTGTGTGTGTGTGTGTGGGTGGGTGTGTGTGTGTGTGTGTGTGTGTGGCAGTCTCGTCGACACCCTGGGTTATATCCTCCTCTCCATGATCTGGTCAAATCTCGTGCTATTGGACTCCTCACTGCAGGAGACAGTGTCATACACCTACCTGGGTAGCAGCGAGAACAAAGATGGAGGGACGGATAGAGATAGCATTGGTATACAGGAGACTGGAGGAGCTGTTATAGACACCTGAGAATAGAATAACTAGGAAGAACTTTGTCTGGAATCCACAGGACAGAATGAATTGGGCAAACATGGGCTGTGCTGCTTGGGATAGCTAATGACAGCAGTGCTAAGTGAGAGGTGATTGAGGGCTCGTATCCCCATAGGGGACAGAGGACAAGGGAAGAAGCACTGACAATAAACATCCCAACCTATATATCTCAGAACTGTCTCCGTGAGCTTTATACAGTACTTCAACGACACATGCGACTTAAAGGGTGGTTTAATCTGTACTATTTAATTAATGTACAACATATGTCTGCTTCACGGGCTGATAAGGGGTGACAATATAAATTGCTGACTTTTTTGAAACAAAATTACTTTTAGTTGATTGCATCTTATTCTATAGCCGGACTAAAGCAAATATCGGTGTCTTTATAGACTTTATGTTACGATACCTGGTTGCAAGTTTGTGAATACTACAGACTCTAGGTTTGAATACAGGACAGTTTCGTGTCTTGTGTAATCTGGTAATTTCAGGGTAAGGTTGTAGTTTGGCTTTACTAGCATGGTATATATATATATATATATATATATATATATATATATATATATATATATATATATATATATATATATATATATATATATATATATATATATATATATTGCCCGCTCCGTGGCGAAGGTTTACCGACGCAGTTCGTATTCCCGCATACCCACGTTCGAAACACAGCTGTCTTGATTTTTAATGAAATGGTATTAATGCCGGTCGTTCAGAAAGCAATGGCAAACTACTGAACGTAAACTTGCCCCAAAAATCACGAACAGCCAAATAATGTTGAGGTTAACTACTACGTTCTGTAAAGGACATGCAACTAACTTTATTCTTATAGGTATGAATTAGCAACATAATTACAGCAGTAGAAGTTGCTAAGGTTATTAACACGATGAATACAATTTTTCATCGACAGATTTGCTGCTGTCTCTAACATGGGTCAAGCAGGCCAACTGACACTGCTCCTGGTCGCTGGATTCTTCTTGTCTTCGCTGGGGGATGATCACTGTATTTACAAGGTGATCACTTCATATATTTATGTGACAGTGATGAGGGGAAATCGTCATCATCCATTACCTTGCAGGCTGGCGTGAGCGATCATGCCTCTCCACAAATTACGATCTCCGACACCATAGTCAACTTTAAGTCAAAACGTGATTATCTTGTGAAAATACAGCGCGGTTTTCCCTTGCCTTCTGTCGGTTTGTGTATTGTTGCTTCCACAGAACTATGTCTGAAGAGACAGTCCCTGCAATGGCAGCATGGGGAACAAGTTATAAATGGCGCCTCTTACCCGCCGATGGCCACGTCATATGAGTTTTGAGGGGAAATACCACTGTAAGAACTAAGAACTGTAGTATGACATCTGAACTCACAAGCCTCACTTTTCTTAGTTTGCTGTCCTTGACTTACATCAACATGTTGCTACAGGAAAGATGCAAGCCCTCAAAGATTTCACTGTCACGTGGTTGCTGATGGGGTTCTGACTACAGATTAATCTCTGCAATAATATGACCAGCTTACATTTGATGTAATTTTACCAGTTGCCAGTGTTGCTGGTTGTCGAGCTAAGATATTCAATGTTTGTGACGTTTGAATTGACAAGAGTTAATTGCGTGTCCGTACAGATAGTGGGAGTCAACCCTAGCTTTATTTGACGAATTGTGATTTCTTGGCAATTTTACGTTCAGTAGTTTTCCATTGCTTTATCAAAGACAGGCACTCCACCTTTGTATGGGAACTAACGCACTTTGCTTCCCAATCGCCCCGCTGTGCTTCGAACGCGGTATGCGGGAGTACCAACTGCATTTGTGACACCTTTGTCACAGAGACGGTTGTATTGATAACTGATTATAAATAAACGGAGAGCCGCTTCTGTGGCGATGGGATAACGAATGCAAATCGTAATCCAGCAAATCGTAATCTAAGCACAACTGTGGGCGATTCGGAAGCAGACTGCCTTGCGTTGGTGTCACTACAATGGTATGAGTGCCAGTCGTTCTTAAAGCAATGACTAAATACTAAAATTAAACGAGCCCAGGAATCACAAACAGCCAAATATGATTGAATAGACTGTTATGTCCTGTAAAGGATATGCAAGTAATTAACAGTAAGTCCACTTGGTAGGGCCCTGGTACTGGGTAAGAAGTGGGATATGAAACTGAGAGAGTCATTATACCTGGTGCAAGGTCAGATGTGGCATATACAATTGAAAGAGTCATTATGCCTGGTGCTAGGTAAGATGTGGGATATACAAATGAGAGAGTCATTATACCTGGCGATAGGTAATATGTGGAATATTAAGTTGAGAGAGTCACTATGCATGACATATAATAGGATGTCCGTGGTGCTAGGTAAGATATGGGATATACAACTGAGAGAATCACTATGCCTGTTGCTAGGTAAGATGTGGGATATACAACTGAGAGTCATTATGCCTGTTGCTAGGTAAGATGTGGGATATACAACTGAGAGAATCACTATGCCTGTTGCTAGGTAAGATGTGGGATATACAACTAAGAGAGTCATTATGCCTGTTGCTGGGTAAGATGTGGGATATACAACTGAGAGAATCATTATGCCTGTTGCTAGGTAAGATGTGGGATATACAACTGTGAGAATCAATATGCCTGTTGCTAGGTAAGATGTGGGATATACAACTGAGAGAATCAATATGCCTGTTGCTAGGTAAGATGCGGGATATACAACCGAGAGAGTCATTATGCACGGCATATACCAGGATACTCGTTGTGCTAGGTGTCATGGCCTGAATGACAGCCAGACAGAGTTAAAAGAGTAGGCAAGTGCACTAGAAGATGAAAGTGGAAGAAGAGCACCATATAGCACTTTGACGGAACAAGGGCGACGTCACAAGTGCGTAGATTAACAACCAAACGGTTGTCGTGAGTCAGTTTATGGCCGGCCACGACACATATCACACGCATGAGCTTAGATTGCCTTCAGCACAGTTAGTTTATGATGTCCGGCTTTAAGCTGATTAGGTTAGACACGAATAACAAGGATGACAGCAACAACGCAGGCTTACGCATGTGGTTCTACATCGCCAGCTCGGCGGCTTGAAGAGTCTGGTGCTCAGCATCGTATGTGTTCACGAAAGTGCAGATGAGTAGCTTCTTCTCACATCACAGACACAGGTAACGAATTAACGATAGTCACCCAACACCCGTGCCCAGTAGGAGTAGATTTGTCGGAACGAGTGAGACTGTGTCAAATGGATGAAAGCACCTGAAGGTTTTATCATCATTATGTACACGCTATGTCATCACCTGTTGCCGGCCAGTTGTAAATACATGACTGATCACTCAACTGATGCGCATTGGAGTCGTTGTTAAGTGTGACAGTCGTCTCGTCTTGTATAAGTGAGTGCAGAGTCAGAGGCAAAATATGCAGCTTGCGGGGAACCCAAGAACGAGCTAAATCACGGTGCGCTCTCTGAACGCTAAGTTAATATGGCGGTTGAGTTACAACCTGGAGGACGAGAGTAACGCATTGTGACACTAGGGACGATGTGGGATATACAACTGAGAGAGTCATTATGCCTGACATATACCAGCACGGCCGTAGTGCTATACTATCCGTTCTTGGAACCAGGATATTAACTTGTTCAGTTCCGAAGGAAAACATATCGCTAAGTGTGACCTCCAATTGGATAGAAGGACGATATATCGCCATATAAGGGTCACCGTGGTATTTGTTTTGTTTCGTGGCGTATTCCGCAATGTCAATTCTCCGTGAATGGAACTTAACTTTATAATACTTGTTCATTTGGTTGTGTAACATGTTTGGTCCACACTTAAATTGTGTTTAGCATTGAATCGGTTGAGAAGTCATTGGCACCTTGCTGTCTTGACAGACGATAGTTTGTGCTTTAAAAAGGCATAATAACTTTTACCTATGGCGGTAGCGAATGTGACTGATAAGGCCAATTTGCGCTGTAAATGTCCGTTCACAGTGGGTGCATGTGAACACGTGGTCATTTGCACCATCATGCACCATCTTACGTCTCACACGCTCGGTGTGTGACTTATCTGCAATAATTTTCTCCTTTGTCTTTATTCCATTTCTGATGTTTGCCCTCCATGCAACACGTTCAGCGGCGACTTGCTCCCAATGTGCATTATCAATGCCTGTATCAATCATGTCCCGCTTACACACATCTTTGTATCGTAGTAGAGGCCGACCCTGAGATCTCTTACCCATCTGTAATTCACCAAGAAAAGATGTCCTTTGGTATTCTACCATCATCCATCCTCCTAAGATGTCCTATCCATCTAAGTCTACGAAGACTGAGCATGGAATAAACCGTCACACAACCTGATCTTTCCAATACTTCAGTATTTGTGATTTTGTCTTGCCACTTAATACCAAGAATTCTTCGCAGACACCGCATATGAAAGCTGTTTAAACGTTTCTCTTGATGTGAGTAAGTTGTCCAGGTTTCACTGCCATAAAGAAGAGTACTAAGGACACAGGCTTGATAGACAAGGACTTTTGTTTTGGCAGTAAGCTTCCTGTTCTCCCAGACTCTTTTTCTTAACCTGTTCATTGTTGTTGCTGCCTTACCAATCCGGATGTTGATTTCCTGATCTAGGGATAATTTGCTATTTACCACTGATCCTAGATATGTAAAATGGTCTACTATCTCTAGTTCGGCGTCGTCAATAAAGATTGATGGTACCCCATGTGCACCTTGTGACATAATCTGTGTCTTCTTTTTGCTAATTGTTAAACCAAATTCAGAACAAGCATTGGAGAATGCAGATAGTAGACATTGCAATTCTTCCTCAGAGTGGGTCGTAACTGCAGCATCATCTGCAAAAAGCAACTCTCTGATCAGTACCCTCCTAATTTTGGTCTTGGCCTTCAATCTCTGAGCATTGTAGAGGCCGCCATCTGAGCGTGAGTGAATGTATATACCACCATCCTGATCACGAAAGGCATATTTTAGTAGAAGTGAAAAGTATATTCCAAAGAGGGTGGGAGCTAGTACACAACCTTGCTTAACTCCACTCTTGATTTCAAACTCTTCAGAAGTTGGACCATCAAACTTGATTATACCCTGCATGCCTGTGTGGAACGATTCCACAATGGGCAGAAGAGTTGGTGGGCAGCCAATCTTCTTTAATCCCTTGAACAGACCCTCACGACTGACCAAATCAAATGCCTTTGTGAGGTCGATGAAGGCAATAAACAGTGGTTGATTCTATTAACGGCATTTTTCTTGCATTTGTCGCAATGAGAATATCATATCAATGGTTGACCGGATCTGTCGAAAGCCACACTGTGATTCGGGGTAGATTTAATCTCCTAGGACTTGAAGTCTGTGCAGAACAATTATGGCAAATACTTTTCCAACAATACACAGAAGTGAAATACCCCTATAGTTGTTATAGTCGCTCCGATCGCCCTTGTTCTTGAACAGTGTTATGATGCTTGAATCTTTGAAATCCTGCGGGACTTGTCCTTTTCGCCAGCATAGCTCTATTAGCTGGTGGATCTGTAGAGTGAGTGTGTCTTGCCCACTCCTGATAACCTCTATTGGAATCCCATCCTTACCTGGAGCCTTGCCGGATGCAAGTTCATTTATAGCACACTTAACTTCTGTTATGGTGGGAAGTGTGTCCAGGTGGTCAAGAGTTGGTAGAGCCTCTATGGCAGTGGTTCTCAACCTTTTTTGGCCCGTGCCCCCCTTCACAATATTTTTAGAACGTCATTCCTGCCCCCCCCCCCCTTCCTATCAAACATTTTTCCCGTGCCTTCTTCACCGTATTTTCAGAACGTCATTCCCCCCTTTCATTTGTCCTATCTAAAATTCCCCCTCCCCTACACAATATACGTAAAAATGGAAGGTAAATTTCATAGCATATGCTAAAACAAGTCTAGACATCCACATAAAACATGATTTGTGGGTCTAATTACTTTATAAAATGAATTTTAGAAGGCTGAGACATACATAACTGTAACGTATGAAGGGAAAAACAATATCAAGTAATCGGTTCTTGTATTAACGTGATCTTGAAATGGTCTTCATTACCCCCCCCCCCCCCCCCCCCCTGGAAACCCTAAAATTCCCCATTCCCCACCTGTTGAGAACCACTGCTCTATGGCGCTGAGGGCATCATCCGCTAGTTTGGTCTCACTTGAGTAAAGCTCCAAATAGTGCTATACCCATCTTTCCATCTGCTGTTTCTTATCAGTTATGATTTTTCCAGTCACGGTTTTCTGCACCGTGCACTGCATTTGATCATTGGACCACAGGCTTTCTTTATTCCTTTATGCATGCTTCTTATGTTTCCCTTATCACTTGCGATTTCAATGGATTCACATAACTTGATCCAATAATCATTTGCACACTGCCTGGCAGCCTTTTGCACATCCTTCGTGCTTGCCTTAGCTCACTCAGAGTGTTACGCCTTGGTCTTTCCTTGTTTCTTAAGAGAGCTATCTTCTTCTTATCAATCAAGGGCTGCAGAGTCTCGCTTTTTGCCGCAAACCGGTCCTGTCTCTTATGATCCACAGTGCCGTAAACCCCTACAGCAGTTTTATAAATAGTTTCCTTAAGTTAACCCCACTTTTCATTTACTGTACAATTTTCTGGTGTATCAGTGAAAGCGTCTTAAAGCTGCTGTTGAAACTGAAAGCACTTTTAAGAGTCGTGAGTGTTAATAATATTAATCCTGGGGCTAGATTTGTGTTTAGCTGTGTAGATTCTCTTTAGTCTCAGTCTAACCCTTGCAACAACCAAAGAATGATCCGTATCACAGTCATCACTGTGGTAACTTCGAGTCAATGATAGTTTAGTTTAGTTTAGTAGATGGATCAACATCACGGCACACGAGTGCATCCCATAAGTGCTCCGTTCTCCTCCTAACTCAAACCTGAGTCTGGAGAAACTAAGCTCAGTGCACGAACTCCTGGTGTCATTGTTTCTGTAGAGGCATACGGATGTGAGGCACGGACACTGGCAGTATGGCTCTACAGAAACAATGACACCAGTGGGCTTGCTGCCAGTGTCCATGATTCACATGCGCATGTCTCTACAGAAACGATGCCTGTTCTCAACAAGTCACTGTCATGTGGTTGCCGGTGTTATATCACTGGTTCTTGCAACTGTTCAAGCTCTGCTTGCCATGGCCGGTCCACATATGATTTCTTGTCAGCATCTCCCATTGTTGTTATTTATGCATTCAAGATATTCTCATTATTTGACATTTTACTTTTCTTCAGTTTCAATTTCTTCATTGTTGATTGTGACCTCTGGTTGGCATGCAATATTTCCCTGCACATTATTTTTGTTGTACGGTCATGACATGATTTTGATTGTGGCCTTGTCCTTGGACAGACAGGGTCAGCTCTTCAAATCCCTTAGCACTATTTGAGAATAGGACCTTGTCATCTGCATATCCGACTTCTGGGATTGAATTTTTACCAATTATAAATGGACCACAATGTCCGTAGTCTCATTATTCTTCTGCATAGATGAACAGTATGGGGAGATAATGTAGCCTTGACTTACACCCCTTTGCGCCTCAAAGCAGGTTAATATTTCATCGGATCCTTTGATAACTGCTTGTTTTTCATGGTATAATTACTGGAAACTCCGCATCTCTCAAGACGTTCCACAATTAGTGACGTTAAACATGGTGGATCAGTGATGGGAAATGCTATTATTTCCTTATATAACCCGATAATCACAGAACATTGCTCTCTCTCTCTCTCTCTCTCTCTCTCTCTCTCTCTCTCTCTCTCTCTCTCTCTCTCTCTCTCCCGTCCCCCCTCTCTCTAACATGGCTTTAGTGCTAATACATGGCAGAAACAACAAAAGACCTCATCCACACAATGATAGGTTGATGGGCAATTTGAGACAATACAAATATGTGTTATCTCTGTCTATTTCTCTCTCATGAACCTAATACTTAATGGCAATAAAAGGAATGAACGACCGAACTTTATTTTTAAAGGGTCACAAATTTGGCACGCAGGCCCATCTTACATTCGTCCCCTTTAATCACTCATCTTTACTACATCAAATAATTATTTTGCATGCTACATTCACATAGGAACAAAAAACATTGCCAAATTAGAGTTGTGAACATAAACAATGCATATGGCCATGCCAGGAAACAGGCGGGCAGCCCTGAGTCCAGGGTCCGAGTCCATGTTGGGAAAAAAAAACAACTTTCCACCAACGTTCACCTAGCCTCTCTGGCATTAGTTATATTTGTGGTGGTTCATTGTGCGGAATGAGTTTGTTTAGTTTTATGAGCCAGTGTTAGCTGGCTTACCAATTTTGAAGCGTTTATGCATGTTACGTCAGCTGGCGGGTTCTCCTTTGTGTCCATCTCCTCTGGTGGTTTCTTTTGTCAGTGTTAGCTCCTTGTGCGTTTTGCTTGACTGGGTGCAGTTCTTATAAGGACTTTTTATTTGGTCTTTTTGCCTCCTTGTTTGTGTATTGCCTGTAGAAGCTTTACGATGGCTTCATTTTCTTCCTTGCGCTTGTTTTCTCTTTCGAGTTTCAATTTGAGTTGCCTTTTCCTTTTGTGTTCTACGTCCCGCTATATGTATTCCTCCGTGGTCACTTGTGGGGAGTACAATTCTAGGTTTACTTCAGAGTACACATCTAGGCTTTCTTAGAGGTCTGGCGGGATATTGAATTTCTTGGACATCGTGGTTGGGCTTCTGGCTTCAGCTTGCGGTTTCTGATTGGTCTTTGGTTTGGTTTCATCTTTCTGTTTCTCTGTGGTCTTTTGCGTGGCTTCTGCTGGTTTGCTTTGGATTAGTTCCCTTTCAGCTTTTAGCAGGTCTCTCTCTCTCTGATTTGATGGTTTGTAGGATTGCTTCGTTCTCCTTTTTTATCAGTGCCATGCGTTCCACCTCTTGTTTGATGCTGTGCTGGATTTCCTTATGTCAGCCAGCAGTGTTTCGTTGTCGTTCGTTTGTGTCGGTGTCTGATGTAGCTTGACTTATTTCTTTAGCTCGTCTATCTGGCCGTGCAGTTCAGATTTTTCAGCTTGTGAAATGCACGTGGCTGTCTCGCACCTCCGTATTGCTTCCGTGTATGGTGTCTTTGTGGTAATGGGGATCTTTAAGACGTCTCTGTGTCTTTGGAGGCACGGACAGCCCAAGTATCTTACTATATGTTTGTCAAGGCATTTGGCGCACTTTCTCTTATCATTGGGCTTTCGGAAGTCCCTGTCGTGATTTGCAAGCGGACATTCCTTAAATGCATAGTGTTCGGCGCAGTTGCGGCAGATTTCTGTCTTGCTGCGGCATGTTGTTCTGCTGTGGCCGGCCTGCTGGCACCTTGAGCATTGAGTGATTCTTACAATTAATCTTTCAGGCTGTTGTACTTTTTTGTTGATTGATACTTGGACGTTCATCTCGCTCCCCTCTGTTGTTACCACCGCTAGAGTAGTAGCTATCTTTAGTACGTCTGAATCTGCTCCGCCTTCAAGATTCGGATATAAAGATTTTCTTGTTGTAGCTGCTTCAATATTTGGTCATCTGTCAACTCCACTTGGATACGCTTGATCACCCATCTGATCGTCTGTGAGTCAGTGTTTCGACAGAATATTCTGGTTATGGCACAGAAGGTTGAGAGAGAGAGAGAGAGAGAGAGAGAGAGAGAGAGAGAGAGAGAGAGAGAGAGAGAGAGAGAGAGAGAGAGAGAGAGAGAGAGAGAGAGAGAGAGGGAGAGGGGGAAGACGGTGACAGAATATTCTGGTCCATACACAGAAGGTTGTCAGCACACTAACAGATACATGTTGTTATAGATCACCGGATGTGGAGAAACACGATGGTCAAAGCCAGCGGACCAGGCAATTGATGTTGCTTCCCTTACAGAGCCTGATTACAGACTAGAAGACTAATCCCCTGACAGTGGGGTGACTATAGTCAATGTAATGCTATTGTGTCTGTCCGGTTGTAATATGTTGTTTTAGTTATCTTGACAGATAGATCACTACAGTCCATGCAATGTCTGTCCGGTTGTGATATATTATTTCTCTGTGATTGGACACAGGTGGAGATGATGCACGGCAATCAGATCTCAACATCAAGAGAGATGTCCTAGGAGCTGACGTGGTTGAGCTGCCCTTCTTGAATAAGTGTTTCTCTTTCTACATAATCCTGCCTAAGGCGGTTGATGGGATTACCGATCTTTGTAAGAAACATGCCTGTACTCTTTATCATTTTTGGGCACCTTGCCATCTTGTCGTCATGTCCCACTTTATCGAAAGCCCCTGTGTAGTCAATAAAGCAGTCTAAATGGCATTGCTAAATGACCAATGTGTAAGGCAAGCACATGACCTAAAAGACAAGTTTCCTAGGCCAGTCCTCCATCCATCCATCATGTGCCATGCCGGTAAGCGTGGGCGGTCATGTTCTGCCATCTCACTCGATCACCAGAGTCATGGATCAGCTCGGTGTTTCTGTCTCGACCATGCCACAAGGCCAAGCCATCCAGGTACTTGCTTCTAGGTCTTCCCCTTGGTCTGTTCCCCTCGATCTTACCAGTTGTCACCAAATTCTCCAATACATTTCTTCTCACAACATGCCCAAAGAATTTTGACTGTCTACGTCTAATTTCTCTAATCAATTTACGATCTTCATTTGTTTCTTGAAGGACTTGTTCATTGGTCTTTCTGGCTGTCCATGGTATTCTTTGTATTTTCCTCAGAAACCACATCTCTACAGCCATCAGATGTTTTTCAGCCTGGCTGCTCATTGTCCACGCTACGTGGGTGATATCTCTCGGTCCAATTTGTGCAACAAAAGATAACGCTGCAGGCGGTGTGGGGTGGGTGAAAACTAAATCACCTGTTCCTGTGTAACAACAAGAGGAACCTCGTGACACCGCTTTACAGTCATATGACTTGTGTCGCGTGGTGTCCACTGGACTCTTTAAATGCCTGAGTGTTCAGTTTCTAAGCGTCTGTGATCGTTCAGTTTGAGCGGACTAGTTGTTAGCTACCAGTTGACAAATGTAAGTTATAGTTGTATTTAATGTTGTGGTGTTCCTTTAGATACGTTTCTTTCTTATTATTAGGTTTGTAGCTAGAATTAGTTAGTGCATAATAATAATATTAACTTAGTCTTAAGTTTACGAACTATTCTTTCTTCGTTCTTTGTTTGAATTTTCCGATTCCGATGTTGGTACGAGTAGGCTACCCCCTTTCAGCCTTCGTTTTCCGACTTGGCTATGTAGGATTGTCAAGTCGGAAAACGTTTGAATGAAAATATTTGAATTTTTCAGGTCTTTTCTATTTATAGTCTGAACGTGAAATAATCTTTCACGGTTATAATGCAACTATTAAAGTGAAACTGAGTTTATTTAGTTTAGTGTTTAAATTTAATCATTCTTAAGACAAAGAGATTAGTTACAAATCGCATCAGGTCAACGGGTAAGCAATAAATAATAAATAGTGTTTTGATTACTTCTAAACCAAACAACATAGAAGTGTCTGTTCATACCTGGAGTATGTATAAACTGTTCGTTTATTCAAACCTCAGCTATGTATAAATTATCCGTTTATTCATAGCTGAACTATCACGTGATTTTTCCCGGTCCTGGAAACCCTGGCTGGTCACGTGACGTTTCCTTGGCGATAATTTCCTTCCTGCGGATTCCCTTCCTGCTTCCTGCGAACGATACTGAGCGAACTTCAAAAAATGGCGTTAGAGAAAGGAGCCTTGTTTTCAAGTTACCAGGAGTTCCAGGTTATTCTTAAAAAGCACGAATACAGACAACATCCGTCTCAAGCGAGGCCTCAGCAAGAGCAGTGCCCGGTATGTTCTATTGTTCTCTACCGACCTGTCCCACTCGCTAATTGAAGTAGTCACATAACAGATACCTGGTAAATGAAGAACAAATAAGTTGGTATCAACCAGTGCTGGTCTGATGATGTCGCTTTTGGCAGCAAACAGTGTTTCCTAGGGGTTTTGTGTTGGTTACATGTGTCTTTATCTTGCTGCACAAGAACCTGCACACTTGTCTTTCTGTTCTTATCTGTCCTCTACTTTTGTTGTCTTGGGAAAGGCGCTTAGCCAACCGAACACGAGTTCTCTCTCTCTCTCTCTCTCTCTCTCTCTCTCTCTCTCTCTCTCTCTCTCTCTCTCTCTCTCTCTCTCTCTCTCTCTCTCTCTCTCTCTCTCTCTCTCTCTTATTTGTTATTTCATGAGGCCAGTCAGTCGGAAGCCTGGTGTTTGAATTGCCTAATCATGTCTCTCCAAGGTGACGCATATTACTGTCAGCTTGGACCGGAATTATGAGAACATAAATAGCAGGAAATAGTAGGTCGGTAATGTAAACAAAGATGGAAGCCTGTAAACAGTAAGTGTACAGAAACGCAAGTTAACCATTCTTGAACTCGCCTGGGGACACAATTATTTGTATTGGGGATACCAATCTGGAAAATTATTCTTGATATTTAAACAGCCATACTTCAGCTATGTATAAATTATCCGTTTATTCATACTTCAGCTATGTATAAATTAACCGTTTATTCATACTCCAGCTATGTATAAATTATCCGTTTATTCATACTTCAGCTATGTATAAATTATCCGTTTATTCATACTTCAGCTATGTATAAATTAACCGTTTATTCATACTCCAGCTATGTATAAATTAACCATTTATTCATACTTCAGCTATGTATAAACTCTCCCAATAATAAGGCAAGATGGCTGCCGATTTTTCCGCCAGAGACTGAGTGAAGTGATCCACTTCAACAGCTAATTTTAATCAATCCCAATCATTTCAAGTAATGAAATTGTACACAGAGATATAAAACTGGATGGAGAATTCAGTTATTACTAATAGTAATTATTGGGAGGCTTTGGCAATATTCTGTACATGTGTGAACATTAAATGAGCTTGGAAAGTTGACCAATGTTCTAAGAGAGATGGACAGCATGAAAATGAATATATTAGGCGTTAGTGAGATGAGATGGAAGGGATCGGGCAAAATTATAGCTGACAATCATACAATAATTTATTCTGGAGGGGATACACATGAAAAAGGTGTAGGAATAATATTAGATGAAGAAACAGCCAAGTCAATGGATACTGGTGTATTTCAGATAGAGTTATTATGGTACAAATCAAAGGCAAACCAATAGATATACATATTATACAAGTATATGCACCAACAACAAGCAGTAGTGATGAAGAAATACACCACTTTTATGACGAAATAGAAATGGTGATGGCTCAAATTGGATCACAAGAAATAAAAATAATACTTGGTGATTTTAATGCAAAAGTAGGAAAGGGAAAAATTGAGGATGTAGTGGGGAATTATGGTTTAGGTACAAGAAATGAAAGAGGGGAAAAGCTAATAGAATGGGCAAATATCAATGATATGATAATTGGAAACACATGGTTTAAACACCATAAAAGACGACTGTACACACAGAAAAGCCCTGATAAGAAAATACGCAACCAAATTGACTACATAATCTTATATATAAAAGGCAATCTCCGTCTGTATGTCCGTATGTCCTTTATGCGTTCGCGAACGGCCCATCCGATTGAGATGAAATTTTCTACACGTCTTCCTTTCATTACACCGCAGCCGACTGTGATATTTTTTTTTGTGAAAATGGCTGCTTACTGAATACTATTTCATTTTCCATTTTCCATTGTAATTTCTATACAGCAAGGGGACTTAACTCTGTAAAAGTTATTTCAATAGGAATAACTTTTAATAACTTTTCTGTATAATTTATAGTCATATTGTTGCATCGTTTTCAAAGATGTATAAACTCTGTGTCTATAGTTATGTACCGGCATATGAGTTATAATAAATAATGATACAATCTTTAAGGCATTTTCAAAGTTTTCATAAAAATAATGCACAATGCATAACATTGTAACTCATCTTTTTATGCTTAAGAAGTTACTGTAGTCATGCAGGTGATTAGAAAGAGTTTTCATTAAAAATAATGGATGGTGTGTGGAAAGACATTCTTTTAAGTTACTTTTTTTGTTGTATGAATTTAATGAGACGCTACCCGCCAGGAGCTGGGCAAAGCCACGCAGGGTCAGATAGATAGACAGACCCACCTTTTCGCTGCAGTTGTCTTCAGGCATATGCGTTAAAATCCTCCTCCTCATCTCCCCTCCTCATCCTACCCTCTTCCTCTTCCCCTCCCCCTCCTCCCTCTCCCTCCTCCTCCCTCTTTCTCCTCCTCCTCCTTCCTCCTCCTCCTCCCTCTTACTCCTACCTCGTCGCCCTCTACCCTCCTCCTAAACACTCCTCTTCCTTCCTCCTCCCTTCTCCTCCTCTCTCCTCCCACTCCCTCCTCCTCCCTCCTTCTAATTCTACGTCCTCCCCCTCATCCCTCCTCCTCCCTCCTCCCCCTTCTCCTCCCTCTTCCTCCCTCCTCCTCCTACCTCCTCCCCCTCCTCCTTCCTCCTCCTCCCTCTCCTCCTCCATCCTCCTCATCCCTCCTCCTCCCTTCTCCTCCTCCCTCCTCATCCCCTCTCCTCCTCCCTCCTCCTCCCTCTACCTCCTCCCTCCTCCTCCCTCCACATCCCTCCTCCTCCCTCTTCCTCCTCCTCCCTTCTCCTCCTCCCTCCTCCTCCTTCTCCTCCCTCCTCCTTCTCTCTCCTCCTTCTCCCTCTTCATCTTCCCTCCTCCTCCCTCCTCCCTCCTCCTAATCAATCCTCTTCCTTCCTCCTCCCTTCTCCTCCTCTCTCCTCCTACTTCCTCCTCCTCCCTCCTCCTACGTCCTATCCCTCATCCCTCCTCCTCCTACCTCCTCCCCCTCCTCCTCTCTCCACCTCCCTCCTCCTCCTCCCTCCTCCTCCTCCCTCTTCCTCATCCTCCCTCCTCATCCTTCCCATCTTTCTCCTCCCTCATCCTTCTCCCTCTTCCTCCTCCCTCCTCCTCCCTCCACCTCCTCCCTCCACCTCCTCCCTCCACCTCCTCCCTCCGCCTCCTTCGTCCTCCTCCTCTCTCCTCATCCTCCCTCCTCCTCCATCTCCCTCCTCCTCCCTCCTCCTCCTCCCCCTGCGTTCTTCTCCTCCCTCCTCCTCCTTCTCCTTCCTCCCCCCTCTTCCTCCTCCCTCCTCCTCCCCCTCCCTCTTCCTCCTCCTACCTTCCTCCTCCTCCTCCTCGCTCCTCCTGCCTCCTCCTCCTGCCTCCTCCTCCTTCCTTCTCCCTCCTCCTCCCTTCTCCTACCTCCTCCTCCTTTCTCTTCCTCCTTTCTCCTCCTCCCTCCTATTCCTCCCTACTCCTCCTCCTCCTTCCTCCTCCCTCCTCTTCCCGCCTCCTCCTTCCTCCTCCTTCCTCCTCCCTCCTCCTCCCTCCTCCTCCCTTCTCCTACTTTCTCCTCCTCTCTCCTCCTCCTAATCCCTCCTCCTCCCTCCTATTCCTCCCTACTCCTCCTCCTCCCTCCTCTTCCCTCCTCCTTCTCTCTCCGCCTATCTCTTCCTCCCTCCTACTCCTTCCTCCTCCACCTCCCTCTTCCTCCTCCCAGCTCCTACTCCTCCTTTTCCTTCTTCTCCTGATGCTGCTGCTTCCGCTCCATTTACCCAAGTTAATTGTTGGGGAAGATGTAAAGATCTTTCAAGTGCTCTTTCTAATGTTTTTTGTAAGTTGGTCTTCGTTTATCTAAGGTTGTTCTAACTGCAACCAATAAATGATTAGTCAGACAGGCAAACAGACAGACAGACAGACAGAGAGGGACAGACAGACAGACAGACAGACAGACAGACAGACAGACAGACAGTCGGGAACGGGAACTTATATGACTACTTATATGAATTAAATGAGATGCTCGCCATCAGGGGCTGGGCGAAGCCGGGCCGGATCAGACAGACAGACAGACAGACATATAGACAGACAGAGAGACAGATAGATAGTCGGGAACGGGAACGGGAGCTTATATGGTTACTTATATGAATTAAATTAGATGCTCCACACCAGGAGTTGGGCGATGCCGGGCCGGGTCAGACAGACAGAAAGACAGAAAGACAGACAGACAGACAGACAGACAGACAGTCGGTAACGGGAACGAGAACTTATATGACTACTTATATGAATTAAATGAGATGCTCCCCACCAGGGACTGGGCGAAGCCGGGCGGGTCAGCTAGTAATTAATAAAAGAAATGCTTTAATTAATGTAAAGACAACGCCTGGTGCTGACTGTAATAGTGATCATGTACCACTACGTGGACAAATAAAAGTAAGATTAAAGAGAGGGGAAAAAAATGTTAAGAACATGAGACTTAATAAATAGGTTCTGAAAATTGATAAAGAAATGCAAGTACAATACAGAGTGACTGTGAAAAATGGGTACAATGCAAAAGCTAAAATACAGAGTATAAATGAACAATGGGAAATGTTAAGGGACTCCATTCATCAAACTAGCAAAGAAGTATTACCAGAGAGAAGCAAAATAGCTAAGAAAAAATGGATGAATTAAGAAATCTTAAAACTGATGGACAAAAGAAAACAGAGTAAAAATGACAAACAAGAATACGCTAAGATAAATAAAGAAATAAAAGATAAATGTGGGAAGGCTAAAGAAAGTTGGTTAAACGAGCAATGCAAAAGAATTGAATTAAATTCCATTAAAGATACAAAAAATATGCACAGACAAATCAGTGAGCTTACAGGAAGAAAAATAAGAATACATACAGAGTGTTTAAAATCAAAAACAGGAAAGATATTATTAGAGGAAGGTGCTATAATGAAGATGTGGAATGAGTATATAAGCGAATTATATGATGGAGAAAGGGAAGAATTAACAGAAGATAGTAACTTAGAAGGTCCACCTATTCTGAAAGAAGAAGTCGCTGACGCTATGAAACGTATGAAGAAAGGAAAAACAGCTGGGCCAGATGAAATCACAATAGAAGAATTAGAAGTATTGGGAGAATTTGGAGTAGATATATTAACCAAAATGTTGAATGATATTTACAGCAGTGGATATTTACCCAGTGATATGCTGAAATCTGTATTTATAGCTATACCAAAAAGACCAGGAGCAATTGATTGTGAAGATTTTCGTACAATTAACCTTATAAATCATATCACTAAGCTTCTACTCAGAATCATAATGAGAAGAACCAAAAAGAAAATAAAAATGGAAATTAGTGAAGAACAGTATGGATTTGTTAAAGGAAAGGGCACAAACAATGCAATTTATACATTACGGACACTAATAGAAAGGTCAATAGAGAAACAGAGAGACATATTTGTGCTTCATAGATTATACTAAGGCATTTGATAAAGTAAAACATGATGAACTGATTAACATGTTGGAAGATATCAACATTGATGGAAAAGATTTAAGAATAATAAAGAATGTTTACTGGAACCAAGTAGCAGCAATTAAAATGGGAAATAAAGAGGGTAGTTACGAACAGATAAAGCTAGGAGTACGACAAGGGTGTGTCTTGTCACCAGATTTTTTCTCCCTGTATAGCGAATTAATAATGAGAGAAATCAAAGAGATGCCAGGAATACTAGTTGGAGGTTATAATATAAATAATATACGCTATGCAGATGACACAGTATTGGTGGCGGACAATTCAACAGACCTACAACAATTATTAGATGTTGTAGTAACAGAGAGTGCAAGGAAAGGACTCCTTGAATATCAAGAAAACAGTAACAATGGTAATATCAAAGAAAATGGTGACACCAAAATGTGACATAGAAATAGAAGGGAAAATCCTTAACCAAGTGGATAATTTTAGATATCTAGGGGCATTTATAACATCAGATGGAAGATGTACAACAGAGATTGGGAGCAGAATAGGGCAAACAAAAGCCGCATTTCAGAAAATGAAGAGTATCTTATGCAATAAGTCGCTATCACTGAATGTAAGAAAGAGAGTGCTGAAATACTATGTAGAACCCGTTTTGCTGCATGGCAGTGAATCTTGGAATGTAAATGAACAAATTAAGAAGAAATTAGAAGCAACAGAGATGTGGTTCCTGAGACAAATGTTGCGAATTCCTTGGACTGCGAGAGTAACTAACGACGACTGCCTGAAACATTATATACAACAATAAGACAGAGACAAACATCTTTCTTCGGTCACGTGATGAGAAGAGAGGCATTGGAGAACGTAACAACTGGAAAGATCGAGGGGAAGAGAGGCAGAGGCAGACCAAGAGAAATGATGCTGGATGGATTGAGACGGTGGCATGGAGGAATATCAGCAGCAGAGTTGATCCAGAAAACCAAAGACCGAGATCTATGGAGAGCCATGAACGCCTACGCCAGCTGGCACGGCACTTGATGATGATGGGTGTGAACTTACCTCAACACTTGAAACTACACAGCAATGATAGTTATCAACAAAAAGCTTTTAGAGCACATGTGCGTGAAACTAGACCGCATGGTACACAATACTGGCCTATTTATAGCCCGTCAAAGTCCCGTGATTTTCGGAATTTAAGAAAAAATATGACCACATTAGGAATCAGGTCAAATTTTCGGGAGCAAGCAACGAGGTCAGCAGGTCACATGATCTAGGTCACGAATGTCCAGTCACGACATTGAATTATAGTAAGAGCAAAATCATGTTGGAGTTGATTGTGACGTTGTGTAAGTGACGTGCAACAACCTTATAATTAACAAGTGTTATGCATTGTATTGAATGATGTAACTGTGATCATGTTTAGTTTAGTTGTAGTTTAGTCGACGGATGAACATCACAGCACTTGGTTGTAACCCATAAGTGCTCCGTTCTTTGGGCAGATTTTTACTCAAAATTTTGCCCGGGCAGCGCTGTTAGGCTACTCTCTTTTGATTTCCAACTGCCAAGGGATTTTTTACTCGTGCAACAATACACACGTGCATTTGCTCTCACTACCCAGAGACCAGGGGAAATTGCGTTACTAGAAGTCCACATGAAAAAATCCCGGCCCTCACCGAGGCTTGAACCCAGGACCTCCAGCACTCGAGGCAGACACCATATCTCGAGACTACTCAGCCCCCTGTGTGAGCATGTGCAATATCAGTATTAAATATTAACATATTTATTGTCAGTAACAAAGTACATACCAGTTACTCAGTTGATTGATTGATTGATTGATTTAAGAATCGACATCACAGCATTCGGGGCATTCCCATATGCGCTCCGTCTCCATCCTCAACAGCCAGCGAAGAGTCCCAACACCAATAGGACCAGTAGCAATCTGATTATATGTCCGTCTCACCTTTCCTCTGAGCGTCGGCCAGATCCCCTCGTCACTCCTTGCTGTCCCATTCCCGCCAGACCATGGTAATCCATTCGCTCCTCCGAGGTGTGCACGTGCTCCCACAAGGCCGCAACCACGTCTGCCTTGTCATGTATCAATACTCCACCAAGTTCTGCAGAGCCAGCCAATCTGTCCGCCTGTTCATTTTCCAGCACACTGACATGCCCGGAGAAAAGATCCAGGTGATGCCTGTTACCTGCGAATTCTGACTTAGTTGTGACAGCTGAAGCTCACACAGTAAAGCTGGCCCCTAAACTGGCATTTTCACTATTTCGTAATACCTTCATTACTGAATGCAGTATTTAACATTTGTATTTTATTATGTTTTTCTTTATTTTTGAGAATTGTGTATTATTGAAAGGAATTACTGCTTTGAATTATAAAATAATTGTGTTGCTGACTATACATATTTGTTTCTTCTTTTCAGTGTTGACCACCATGATTGGAGCTGTTGCATTGTTCCTAACTTTGGGCTGTGCCTTGGCCGGGCCTGCCGATCTGAAGTATTTTAACATTGGGCCTGCACTGAATTACCATGCACCAGAATATTCTGACAATTTGAAGTCTGTCGTTGCTAGTGGATCAGCTGTTGGTGCTGTGTACAAGCTGTCTTACGCCGACTACCAAGAGACATGGCAATACTTCAAAGATATTCACAGTAAGTAGGCTAGGTTATCAAGGTGATATATGGAACCAATCTTAACCTATGGTTGTAAATCATAGCCAATTTGTAAACAAGCAAGAGAATGTATTTCAGATACACAGATGATTTTACAGAAATAAAACACCATGAGCAAACACAATGAACATTGGTCTAAATTAGTTCAAGACAAAAAGAAAACCTAACACAGAAATGCACAAAGGCAACAGGGAAGAGAAAAAGCCAACAATATTTGGCCATGTCATTAGAAGAGCACAGTTGGAATATATTGAAACAGCTGATATGATTAATGGGAACTGAAATCTTGTACATTTATTTGTTGCCTGACATGTTCTTGCTGAAGGACTCATCAATTTGTATAGGTGTCTTCCTTTCAACTATTATTTTAATGTTAACGTGCATTCTTCTGTTATCTTTTAATTGCCATTTGAATGTCATGTTTTCTCAGAGATACATATTATGTGTTATTTACATTGCCTTTTGTTGCTTCTGTCCAATTCCCAGCACTCCTTCATGTGCTGGTGTCAACGCAATCGGCACGAACACCCATTGCTTGGTTATGCAGTAGCTAGGAAGATCTTTTCTACAATATCTGGTCTACTACAAGCCACATTCTGCTTTAAACATATTCGCATATCCATTCAAATAGTGGATCTCTGGTGATCGAGTGAGATGGCAAAACATGACTGCTCATGCTTATTGGCATGACACATGATGGACAGATTAAAATAGTGTCCACACAGTGGAACAATTTCCAGCTATCACAGTGCACTCAAGACAGTATAAAAATATGTGGACATGTGCAAACATGGCACCCATGCATGTATTGCAATATTGTACAAAGTTTGCATACCACATAAAAGGAATACATTGAGATAAAAACAGTCATGAAAATATGAAAATAACTTATTTTTATTGTTATTATTACTTGAGTATCTTTGAGACTGAAGAGCACAATTTGCTTTATTTCCTTGAAATCAGTCTTGACTCAAAAGTTTGGCTTCGTGCACTGCAGTTTTAAGTTTGTGTGTGTGATATTAATTACTATTTTCATTACTAATTTCTTTTCCAGACAAACAGTATGCAACTGAAGAAGAGGAGAGAAAGAGATACAGCATTTTTATGGAAAACGTTAACTTAATTGAGTACCAGAACTGGAGGTACCACAATGGACGTTCTACCTTTTACATGGACATCAATCATTTTACTGATCTCGTGAGTTTCAGATTATTATTGCACATCGGTTCCCTTCATCATAGTTCATTATATTTTTTTTTGGAAATTGAGTTGCATATGAATGTTCTGTTAAGAATTAATCTGAAGTGTTAGAGAAAATAATTTAACACAAATGAAATCCCTGCATTTATAAATTACATTAGTACATCTTAAATGCTATTGAGAGGTATACCTTGATTCCTAGTCCCCACCATGGGTTGTAGTTATTATGTCTTTTTTGTAGCACAATGCAACACAGTATCTGTCGAGATGGCAAGGTGCCGATACAAACATGAATGAATGAAAACACTGCAGTTATAAATTACAATTGAAGTCAAGAGTGGATAAACAATTGAAATCACTTTTATAACCATTAGAATTATGTTATCAATGACTCTCAACTGTTACTCATCATTCCAATGATATAAGTTAATTCAGACATTGTCAGTAAAAACATTCTATGTCTACTGATTGTTAGTATTCTTAATGTGATAAAAAAAACTCTGCCGCTGAGCAAACACGGAAGGGGACTTCTGATCGTCACAAGTAGTCCCCCTTCCCCGAATGTTTCGGCCCTTTTACATACTTAACATTCTCCAGGGGCGGGCCCGTCTGGGTCATGACGCCGGGTGTCTTTCTCCCGCCGTGCCAGACATTCGGTCACTTTCGTTGTCCTTGTTGTTTGTGCTTGTCCCTTAGCTTTGAACATGCCCACTCTCAAGCCTCCCCTCCCTCAGTGAGGAGAGCCTGTACAGCCAGTGCTTTGTGCCCTCACACCACCTTAGTACTTGTTATCGTGGGGAGCCAGCTTCTTCCCCAGCCAGTCCCTCTATCTGTCTTTCGTTGCCATGTTCCTTCTTTGTGATCCGTTCATGGCGCCGCACTCTAGGAAGTCGGTTCTTCCTCTGAGTTTCTCAATCCACCTCTTGGTCTGTGCTGTTCAGTACAACAGATGACTACCGCCCTGGTATGGAGGTTGGACTTCGGCTGACATTCGCATGACTTGACGACTGCTACAGTGCGGCGATTGCTCCACCGAACAGTCCTGTTCTTAGATGCACTACCCTCACTCGGAGGGAAGGCTATGGAGTTAACATGAGACAGTGCAAGTTCTTCCTCTTAGTTGAGAGATTGTTAGATGTTACCGCTTTAACCATATTATTATCGAGACATGTCCCAATCCATATTTTGGCAGTTCCACAGCCAGCACGAGCCTTTTCGGCTGCCTCATTCAGTTGCTTTTGTGTCTGAGTTCTCGTCGTTTTATGCCAATTTGCTTTGGCACATCATACACGGAGTGAGAAACTAGACCTCTTGCATCCACCTCAACTGTGCATAGCCTGACAGTGTTCCCATCCTGTCTGAGACTAGCAACCTTGTTACCGTACTTCTCTATCATGTACACGTACTGCTCCTCTATATTTGACTCATATGGGACTGTCAGCTCACTCAGCGTTGGCTGTTTGGCCGACAAGGAGTGAATTATGATGTCAGGTCACAAGCCAAACTGTCGGATCACCTCAGGGTACTCCCACAGCCTTTTAGGCCCACGGTCATCTCCCAGTCACCCGCGACATCGAAAACGGTCGGAAAAAGTAAGTCGGTTTCATAGCCTTCCTTGTCTCTGTGTTGCTGCCCGGCTCGGACAAAGTAAATTCCCAGCGGCCTCGGTCTGGCCCCTCTGTTCGCTTGAATTCTGGCTACATCCACTATGGCTGCCAACTCAGTAAGGACTTTGTTGTGGTGCCATGTGAATCGGCCTTAGCATAGAGCTACTTTGCATGCGGACAGTACATGCTCCACTGTCTGGACCTTTTTACAGAGGGGACAGGACGTGTCAGTGGCTTTCCCCCACTTGACCAGTTGGCAGCTGATGGCAAGACATCGTAGAGGGATCGGACGACGAAACTTAAATGCAGTGGTGCCATCAGCCATATTTTATTCTAGGTAAGAGACTTCTGCACTATCCCTTCCCATGACATCCACTGGCCCTGCTGCACCTGTTGGGCAGCCATTTGCACTCTCTCATCGTCCTCTCCCTCATAGATCTCCTGAACCACCATGTCTCTGCGTTCCTTACTCTTTGCCCTGGATCACATCGGGGGTCTGTTGTGGTTCCCGAAACCCCTTCTGTCCGACTGGGTGTGCCCCATGACCTCCTTCAACTTCAGTGCTGACTGGGCATCTTCGACTGTGCTGATGACTTTCCACTTCCTTCCAGTTTTCATGGTGGGCTGTGAGGTACTGACTGCATCATCTGGAGGCTCACGCAGCATCATAGCGAGTCTGGCTTTCCGACTTTGAATTCTTCAACGAGGGACAGGAATGGGAATAGGAGCTTACTCTGCTTACAATATAGTGCGACAGTCGGGAGGCATGGTGGTTCTCCAAGCCACGTCTTTATGTACTTGCTTATTTTCATTTCCATCATCTTCACTGTGGTTGTGCCTATATCATATATCAGCAGTGGCCACAGGAGGTTTGGAATAAGTATGAATTGGAGACACCAGATCTTGAATTTGCCTATCAGCCTGCTTTGGTCGATGGTACTTCTTGTATCTTGGATGTAGTAAATTTTAAATGCTATTGAGCGGTATAATATGATTCCTAGTCCCCACCATGGGTTGTAGTTATTATGCTTTTGTTTTGTAGCAGAATGCAACACACTATCATCTGTCAAGATGGCAATGTCCCGGTAACATTATGAATGAGAACACTGCAGTTATAAATTACAGTTGAAGTCAAGAGTGGATAAACAAGTGAAATCATTTATATAACCATTATAAATATGTTATCTATGGCTCTTAACTGTTACTCATCATTCCAATGCTATAAGTTAATTCAGACATTGTCATTAGAAATATTCTATGCCTACTGATTTTATTATTCTTAAATGTTATCATTTTACTGCATGTCTTGTCATTTAGAGATGTTACTTTCTTCCAGACCATCCATGACTAAATAAGAAATAAGCATGCCCAAAACAACAACAATAACATAGCTAGGTGAAAGATGTCAGATCTTAGGTGTCCTAAGAAGAAATGGAGAAAGCATGACAGTGTGTTTGCAAGCTAGTGATAAAGTCACATTATTATTGATAGGTTCAATGTTTCTCTTAAAACCCTTCGGAGGGAAGCGTTGACCAAACTTGGTTGAACATCAAGAATACAATTCAATCTACCGCAGAAGACTGTCTCGGTGTGTTAACCACGCATAGAAAGAACAGATGGTTCAATCAAAAATGTGAAGAAGCAGTCATTAGGAAGAAGAATGCCAGACATGTATGGTTAAATTACATCAATAACATCCAAAAGGAAGAGCATTATAGAAATGAATGTAAAGAGGCTACGAAAATAGTCAGACAGCAGAAGCGAGAATATATGAGTAATATAATCAAAGATATGGAAACTAATCACCAGAAAAATGAATCCAGAAAATTTTTTAAAGAACTGAAGTCAATGAAACGAGGCCACCAACAAAACACATATGGTGTAAAAGACAAAAATGGGAATATGATAAATACCAATGAGGAAATGTGCAACACATGGAAAGAATATTTTATTGAATTACTAAATTGTGAAGCTCCAAGTAACATTTTCCCACAGGAAGAGGTTCTAACATGCGAACCACAAATTGAAGAACCTACATTTGAAGAAATCCTATATGTAATCACACGACTTAAAAACAATAAGGCAACTGGGACTGATGGAATTGCTGCTGAATTTATAAAGGCAGGTGGCCATGCATTACATCTAAAGCTATACGAACTAATAATAAAAATCTGGAGGACATAAGAATTACCCCATGACTGGAAAGAGTCATTATTGATACCTGTGGGATAGTAAATGAGAATACCATATGAAATGGACTAAAATAGTTGTCTAGGGTAAATAATTATTAGGTCCTCAGGTTCGCCGCATAAAGGCAGTTGATCGAGACAGTTTATTTCCTAAAAGACTCCAGGAATATAGAGTAGTTATTGGCTCTATTGAAGTAAGACTGGGGTTATGGTCAGATAGACTCCACCCACTGTATAGGATAAACTACCTTCCTGAAGAATAAAACAGAGAAAAGGTCACTTAACCACATATCTCTATCAAGTTGTTATTCGTGGATAAAATATCTGAGACTGTGTGTTGGTCGACCTCCCACTGGATTCTCTGCCCATATAAACATACAGTAGCACAGTTCTCTACAACAACAAACAGTGTAACACTGGTCACTAGACAATGAAAACTCTCCTGACGAACATATATCTTTTATTGACAGAATCTAGTAACATGGAAGTACAAGACTCTGTCTCCACTACAATCTATCAAACATCAAACAAAACAAACACATTATCAAGTAATGCATTCAATTCTAATTTAACAACTCCCTCCTCCTCTTCTCTTCCCTGCACCTAAAACCCAATCATCCGCACTTTGCTTGTTGTGCCCTACTCGGGATGACTGTTTCTACTATGTGCCGTTTAATCACTACTCGGCATATACTCCACTACATGATGTCTATCACACGGAAAAACCAACCAGAACATAAATCAGGGATCTGACTGGTGATTGTGTCCTTATTGTAACTCAGTTCGTGAAGTCACCAATGTTCAAAATCAGGAGAATGTAGATTCACTCCACACAGGGCTTCTCTACACTGTCTTTATTCTCCCACCACAACAGTTCTATGACGACAATTCTACTGTTCTGACCTACTGCTGAAATAGATGGGCTCCTCCCATCCTAACTTGACCAAACACCACAAGGTGCCACTGAGAAAAACAAGGTTCTCTGGATACTGAACACGGTAATGGGGATACGGCTCATTGACGTTGATAAAATACAGTCATAATTCACCAACAAAAGGAACTGTCCTCAATTGTCCCTTCTATAAAAATGATTATGGTGTGACTGGATGTCTGGACTACTCGATCTGGCATTGGTCTTGAGAGGAAAAAATGTCTGCACAAAATAGGGATTTCCCCCTTTGTATTAATGTCCATCATTCTGGAAAAGTGGAAGCACGGACTCTCAACGACGTACTGGGGTTGTTGGTGAAGGAAGGACTCTCCATGAGCATGGGTCACAGCTAGTTGAACCTCTCTAGGCGATCTACCGAAGATTGTAAGACTTGCATGTTTCATCGTTAACAAAGATGAATTCTCAAATGTCTCAGTACGACATTTAAACAAACGTAGCTGGGTTCATATCTAAGTAAAATTATGATGACTTCTCATAAGGAAAGTACCATCCCATCCGTGACTTCGGCAGACCTATGACTTCCATGATTCACCAGGAAGAATATTAGTGTCATCTCTCGTCAGACGCCAGTGATGAATATTATAAGCTTTTCAATAGCACTTGGCTAAATTGATGTCATCAGAGTTGCAAAACCCAAAAAAAGGAGATAACTCCGTCTGGAGTTTCTCATTGTTGCTAGAATAAAAACACGGGATTACGTCCCCCGCCTCTGGTTTTCTAGGAAAGAATGCCGCTGGCCAAAAGTACTGCGAGATGCATACTCTGCATATCAAAGCCAATATTTGTTGACTCCGCCAAATTGTTCTCACTATGCCAAATTGAGCCATCAGTTTCATACTCAGCCAAAATTTGTCCACTAGTTTTAGACTCAGCTAAATCAGCTAAGATGTCCCACGCCTCTCCTCAAATGTCTGCAATCAAAAATGACAAACTTTGAATAATCTAGCTCATGAGGCAGGTTCATAAGACTCACAGAGACAACAATTAGACATATAGTCCGAGGACAATCAGCATATCCTAAGTTGGGGTATCACCTGTGGGCCTGTAACGCAGGAGTCTTTTTGGCGGGAAGGTGGGGTGGTAATCTGAACACTCTACCAACCTCACGCTTCTACCTATACAACAAACAGGACCTCACAGATACCAAATGGAGATATTTTCTCACACATAAAAACACTCCTCTCTATATGGGAGTCCAACAATCTGTTATAGAACATGACCAGGGTGTGACTAAGGTCGGGGTTTTGTAAATATTGGCTCCAATGTCTTGTTATTTTGGCAAGCACACTGCACGATTTACGGCAGGTGAAGATGAGTATTTAGGTATGTGAACCGTTCTCATAAATATGATTGAGCCACGACATACAGTATCCACCAAATCCGACAAAAGCAATGGGGTGTCTTATCTAACTGTGTCCCCAGGCTGTCATCCACACAAAATATACGCTCCGTCCCCGGCATATTCTGTACACAGATAAAGTAAAGATTCACACACAATATATATATATATATATATATATATATATATATATATATATATATATATATATATATATATATATATATATATATATATATATATATGCGTACAGGTTCTGAATCTTTAACAAAGGCATTATGTAACACCGGAATACTTTACCAAGAGTCCGGTAAAGATAGGCTCTTCCCTAGATGAGAGTGAACCAAAAGTGAAGACAGATTGAACTCTGCAGAAACAGTACAGCATTTACAGAGACACCAAAGTCTTCAAAAAAAGATGAATCAGTAATCATAGCATGATAAGAATTATAAGCATAGGAATATAGGACAGTGGTATAGACGTTCAAATCTCAGGCTGTCTTTCTTACAGAAGTTACGGTGCCGTAGCAACTCCGCTAAAATACATACATGACATGTAGTATTACTTCTCATATCAA
Organism: Cepaea nemoralis; assembly: GCA_014155875.1. Taxonomy (NCBI): domain Eukaryota; kingdom Metazoa; phylum Mollusca; class Gastropoda; order Stylommatophora; family Helicidae; genus Cepaea; species Cepaea nemoralis. The sequence goes on along the minus strand of JACEFZ010027210.1, from coordinate 583,802 downwards.
ACAAAGATTGTATTAAATATCTAACACCAATCTTATCATTAAAAAAACATATGTATGCTCACCAATGCAACATGGGGACACATGAGGCAAAAATGGGCCCACATTGGGCCTACACCCTCTCCCTAAAGAATTCACATCTTACTCTGTGGCTGGCCAAGACTCAAGTGCCGTCCGGTAACACCCGGGAGTTTTACCAAACTATTAAATTCTATATGGAGCTCTGGCACAAGATTCCTCGCCTCGTTCTCACTCTGGCAGTCGTTACCATATAAGGCAACCGCCAATCCCCCACACGTGAAATTCTCTTTTCCAAGAAAAGATATTTATAATCGTCTGCAAGCTGGAGTAAACTGGGACATTATGTCACAATACCTATCTTTAAGAAATGAGACAAGTTCCAATGTGGAAATTATAGAGGAATATCACTACTGTCCACAAGCTATAAGATACTATCCGCAGTATTACTAAATAGACTAAAACCATATTCAGAAGACATATTAGGTGACTACCAGGCTGGTTTTAGACAAAACAGATCAACAATAGATCAGATATTTATCTTACGACAAATAGCCGAGAAACATTGGGAATATAAAAGAGATCTCCATAACATTTTTGTGGATTTTAAAAAGGCTTATGATAGTGTCCATAGGAATGGTCTATGGAATGCTATGCAGGAATTGGGAATACCAAGGAAGTTAATCAACATGACCAGACTATGCATGGAAGATACTTATAATATAGTAACATATAAAGGCAGGAAATCAGACCCCTTCCAAATAACATCTGGCTTGAAACAGGGTGATGCACTATCGCCGCTACTCTTCAATCTGGCTCTAGAGAAAATTGTAAGGAAGATAAAGGAGGAATGTGATATTGGAGGAACATCCAAGCTGCTTGGTTATGAAGATGATATAGATATTATAGGGCAAAGTGGACAAAAGACACTGGAAATATTGACTCACTTAAAGGAAAAAGCCCAACAGATGGGGCTGGTTATCAACCAAGATAAGACAGAATATATGGTAATATCAAGAGACGGAATGGCTAAAAACTCTGGTCACATACAAATAGATAATATGACCATTAAAAGAACGGAAACATACAAATACCTGGGTACAATCTTCAACTGCTCCAACATCATAAGGGAAGAAATACAAACTAGAATCACCTCTGGAAATAAGATATACTATGCACTACAACATCTACTAAAATCAAAGGCGCTATCTCGTAACACCAAAATCACAATATACAAAACACTGATCAGACCAGTTGTGCTGTATGGCTCTGAAACCTGGAGTACAACGAAAGGAGATGAAGCCTTGTTATAAACCTTTGAGAACAAAATTTTAAAACGCATCTTTGGACCCATTAGGGATACACAAAGTGGAGAGTGGAAAAGAAGAAGTAACAAAGACATTTATGATCTGTTTAAGTCCCCGCTAATCACTGGTATCATGAAGGCTAATAGACTACAATGGCTGGGGCATATAGAAAGAATGGAAGATAATAGGGAAACAAAACTCGCTTACACTCAGGAAATAAATGACCGTAGACCCCGAGGTAGACCAAGAAGACGGTGGAGAGATAATACATGTACAGACCTACAAGCACTTGGAATCAACAACTGGCAAGAGAAGGTCCACCAGAGAGACGAATGGAGACGGATTGTATTTGCAGCAAAGAACCTCAATGGCTCCGTAAGCTGAAGAAGAAGAAGAAGAATAAGAATGTTTCTCTTGTTATAGACCATGCCAAATCATCTTTGTTAAGTCTGTTTCATTTCTTCACATTCCCTCATACCATGTTGTCACTCTAACAACTTCTGCCTTGTCATGTTTGCCTTCTGCTCCAACATTCCTGCTATCACAATCTATTTCAATTTTACGCCTTTGGGTGTGCGAAGCACGTGGACTATATTTTCAAGATAAGCAAACAGCTCTTCTTGATTAATTTACTTTCAAGCTATCTTGCCATTGGCACTTGCCGTCTGACAGACGATAGTTTGGTACATTGTGCTTCAAAAAGGCATAATAACTACAACCCATAGTGGTAGCGAATGTGACTGACAAGGCCAATTCGCACTGTAAATGTTCGTCCTCAGTGGATGCATGTGAACACATGGTCATCTCCACCATCATGCACCATCTTACGTCTCACACGCTCGGTGTGTGACTTATCTGCAATAATTTTCTTCTTTGTCTTTATTCTATTTCTATTTGCCCTCCATGCAATACGTTCAGTGACGACTTGCTCCCAGTGTGCATTATCAATGCCTGTATCAATCATATCGTGCTTACATAATCTTTGTATCGTAGTAGAGGCCAACCCTGAGATCTCATACCCATCAGTAATTCACCAAGAATGATGTCTTTTGGTATTCTACCATCCTCCTGTTGTTTGTCCATCAAGAATGATGATGACCATTCATTTCATCCAGTGGGGTTGAAAGTATAGACCTGTGAGTTCTAATATGGCTGATAAGGCCTATTTTGGCTGGAAATGTTCTTTTACAATGTGGGAAAAGAATGCTTGATGTTCCTGGAGGAGGATCTCCTGCAGTGGTTTTTCTGTCCAGCCTTTTATTCACAGCTCGTGCAGTCCTGGTTGCCTCACAAGTGACTGCACCCTTATGTAATGATGTACGCCATTAATTGCGGTCTTTAGCAGCAGTCTCCCAGGTGTCAGGATGAATTCCAAAAGCTTTCAGTGAAACTTTCAGTGTCTTTAAAGCGTTTCCTCTGGCTGCCTTGGAAGTTTTTACCACAACGCAGCTAGCCATAAAAGATTTGTTTAGGGAGCCTGTGATCTGTCTTACGAGTTAAGTGACCAGCCCAGCGAATCATTAATAGAGTGTGGATACTGGGCATGGATGACCTTTTAGAACTTCAGTGTCTGGGATCTTGTCTTGCCATTGAATCTTCAATAGTTTCCTTAGGCAGACTGTGTGGAAGTGGTTTAATTTCCTAGTGTGTCGCTGATAAACAGTCCAGGTTTCACAAGCATATAGCAGTGTGAATATTACAACTGCTTTGGAGACTGTCAGCTTTGTTTGCAGGCATATTCCATTTCTTTCCCATACATTCTTGTACAGTCTGCCAAAGGCCGCGCTGGCCTTGGAGATTCTTGCATTCACTTCATCATCAGTTGTGGCAGTTTGTGACACATTGCTGCCAAGATAGGTGAATTTGTCCACAACACTTAGTCTATGACCGTTCACCTTGATATTCGGCATGGTGTGATTATTCCCTGGAGCTGGCTGGTACATAACTACAATCTTCTCCAAGTTGATACTGAGCCCAAAGATGGCACAAGCATATGATAAAGCTGAAACATTGTGTTGCATGTCTGCCACTGCGTTGGCATACAGAGCGCAATCATCAGCAAACAACGGTTCTCTGACGGTGTCGCTGTTAGTTTTGATTTTGGCTTTCAGCCTTCTGAGATTGAATAACTTTCCAACTAGTAGTTGATGTCTATTCCAATGTCACTGTTCTCGAAGACATTCACCATCATAGCTGAAAACATGAGGCTGAACAGTGTTGGTGCCAGGACACATCCTTGCTTCACTCCATTAGTGACGGGAAAGGGCTCAGACAGTTCACCATTTTCATGTACTCTTGCCTGCATACCGTCATGAAATAGCCGCACTATTTGGACAAACTTTCGTGGACAGCCATATTTCGCCATAACCTTCCACAGTCCTTCTTTGTTGACCATATAAAAAGCCTTGGCAAGGTCAATGAAAGTGGAGAACATTTCGCAGTTCTGTTCCTGACATTTCTCTTGCAGCTGCCTTGCAGCAAAAATCATGTCAACAGTTCCTCGTTCTTTTCTGAAGCCACATTGACTCTCAAGAAGAATACCTTGATCAAGATGGGCCGTAAGGCAAATGAGAAGAATTCTGGCGAGTATCTTCCCTGCGATTGAGAGCAAGGAGATGCCTCGGTGGCTGTCACAGTATTGACAGTTTCCTTTATGTTTGTAAAGGTTGGACTATTGATGCATCCTTGAAATCTTGTGGCATGGTCTCGTTCACCCATATGTTTGTAAAGACTTGGTGAAGCTGCTCTATTAGAACCGGCCCATCTGCCTTGTATATCTCTGCTGGGATGTAGTCAGGACCAGGCGCCTTTCCATTGGAAAGTTGCTGGATGGCTTTGTTTACTTCTGCTATGGTTGGCGGGTCATCAAGTGTATCTTTAGAGGGAACTTGAAGAAGGCAGTTGATGGTTTCATCATCGAAGAAAGAAGTTGCATTTAAGATGTTGCTGAAATGCTCTGCCCATCGTTGTAGGATTTCTTTCTTCATCTGCACTGAGGAGGGGAGCTATGCCTGGTGGTGTAGGACCATAGACCGCTTTCAGCGAGTCGTAGAAGTTTTTCATATCATGTCTGTCAGCAAAGCCTTGAATTTCATCAGCTTTGTTGCTCAGCCAGGAGTCCCTAATGAGCTGAAGTTTCTGCTGCACTACTCTCTGAATGTTACTGAAGACATTTTTATTTCTAATGTTGACTTCAGGTCATTCAGATGTGCCTTGAGGAGAAGATGTTTCTTGGCCAGCGATTGGTTGATGTCTTCAGAATTTTCATCAAACCAGTGTTTATGCTTTCGGGGGGGGGGGGGGGGGGGGGGGGGGGCTGGACCCAGGATTTCCATAGCAGTGTTGTAAATTATATCCTTTAGGGCTCTCCACTCTGTTTCTGCATCCTGTTTAGCTGAACATTTGGCTTGAGGCGGTTTTCCAGCATATTTTCAAACGACAGCTGCATTTTTTTTGCTTTTTAGGCGGGTGACATTTAGTTGGTTTTTCTTTTGCATTTTTACCACTTGAAGACTCCGTGGTGGTTTGATGTGTATGTTTATTTTCAAGATAATGAGACGATGGTCTGTCCAACATTCGGCACTAGACATGGATTTTGTCACCCAAACGTTTTGTCTGTCACTCCTCATGACGATGGCATAGTCAATGAGATGCCATCCATCCTTCTAACGTATCCTATCCATCTAAGTCTACGAAGACTGAGCATGGAACCATCACACAACCTAATCTTTCCAATACTTCAGTATTTGCAAGATATCTTACTGCTTATGATATTATGCCTTATATAGAACATCTCTGCAACCTTAGCAATTTCTCATTAATCTAATGACTGTCCTTCTGGATGAGTCCGATATTTAAGATACAATTCTTGTACAGTGTTTATGCAGTCTGATCACAGCATAGCTGTAATATTTGTCCTTTTTGGTTAATACGCCAGACTTCTTTTTTGGCATTGTGTTGATAGTTAGCCTTTCCTGGGTCGACCTTTAACTTTCATGTTTGAAAATTAGGTTTGTATAACTCTTAAGAAATGTTTATCACCTTCATTGATACATTTTGGTGTTATTTATTGTCATAATATTATATATTAAATTCCAGTGTTATCATATTCAATTTGTTTTTGGTTTTGTTTTGTTTACAGACAAATGAGGAGTACCACATGCTGAATGGATTTGGTGCCAACACAACCCGTGTCTCCGAAACTAACTGCCATGATTACCACCCAAACACCACAAATGTTCCAGATTCAGTCGACTGGAGAACCAGAGGTTACGTCACACCTGTTAAAGATCAGGTATTTTATCTTTTTTTTAAAATATTCAAATATGGTTTGTAGTACACAATTGTAGCCATTGACTGACCATTGCCATCATATTTTTGTTGTGTAAAGGTATATGTGCCATATAATTATAATTTTTGGAATTCTGTGTTAGGCTTCTTTGTGCTTTGCAGCTGTGATGAGTTACTGATTCTTTCTCTGTGCATTACATTGATTTAATTATTATTTTATTTTCCTGAATTTTTCAGGGAGATTGTGGATCTTGCTGGGCATTCAGTACTGTAAGTATTTGTTTTAAATTCGTGTTTGTTTTCTGGTTTTTCAGTATTTTAGTACCCCCAGAACGCTTACAACAAATGCACAAGGGGAAAGACCTATTATGGAAAAATAAGTGCATTACTTTCAAAGAGATTAACTACATAGTGGAAGTTCTTCTTCTTTCGTTCGCTAGAAATATGTCTATATCTGCAATTGCGTCTCTTGCATGAATTGAACTGGTTTTTTTCAGTTCACACAGTGGTCCATAGAGTTTATCTTCCACTGTCGTCTCTTTAGGCCAGAAGGATAGAGGAAGTGACGAATGGGGAGTCAGTTTCTTTAGTTTGTTCTGACCAAATGTAAAAACTGTAAGAACACATTGTGGGGTGACTGGGATTAATGGGGAAGATTCCATTACATGTCTGGCTTGGACTCAAATGAGTTACATGTAGTTACATCCCATAATATAATTACGGGGTAAATGTATAATACATATGAATGTTGAGAATTGTGTGATGCTGTGTTAAGCATATATTGATGTTCTATTACATAGCCGTTGGACACAGTGAACAACTGATGAAAGTTCTGAACAAATGATACAATTTCTCTTCTCCCCCCAACCCGTCCCGTATGTGTTATAGCTGAATGTGTCCATGTGTACAAGTAGAAGAAAATGCACGTCTCTACAATGATCACAGTGAAATATGTTGTATTTGCTCTTTCTGTATCCACTTCATGGGTCAGCAGTATCTTGTATTGCCATTTTAAAGACATGAATAATTTTGGAATGTGATTGAACAAATTAGGAAGAGCTTGGAGATGGTCGGGATGTTGTTCTGAGATCAATGTTGCAAATACCCTGGACTGCAAGTAACTAATGATTGCCTTGAAGAGGCTCACGAAAGTACAACATTAAATATGATGATAAGAAAGAGATAGTGTTCTTTGATCACATAATGTGGAGAGAGGTGTTGAACGTTGTAATGGCTGGACATGTCCGCAGTAGAAGAGACTGGGACAGGCTGAGAGAAATTATGTTGGATGGTCTCAGATAATGACATAGAGGGATATCACGAATAGTATTGTTCCTCAACACCCAGGACTGAGATCTGGGATGAGGCATGAATACTTATGCTATTGGCAAGACATAATAATTATTATTTGTCTTAAGTAAAGTAGATCTAGAAATTCTATTTTGATATAAGCAGAATACAGTTGATCATTGCTCTTTTGCAGGCTGGCTCAGTTGAGGGACAGTGGTTCAAGCATACCGGCAGTTTGATTCCAATGTCTAAGCAGCAGCTGGTTGATTGCTCCACTAGTTATGGTAATCTTCGTTGCTATGGTGGTAGGATGGATTATGCTTTTGAGTACGTTATTGATATCGGAGGCTTGGAGAGTGAGGAGGCTTACCCATATGAAGCTGAGGTATTGGAAATATACTCTTAAAATAGTTATTCTTGTATATTGTTACTATATGCTATTTATACTCAATACTTGAGAAAAAGCAAGACTAGCTTCTAAACAGATTATTCTCTTCATGATTGGTTATATTAAGACATTTGGTCAGAACAAACTAACGAAACTGACTTCCCAGCGGTCACTTCCACTATCGGGGGCTGCGTGGTCTCGAGGTATGGTGTCCGCCTCGAGTGCTGGAGGTCCCGGGTTTAGGCCAGGGTGAGGACCGGGACTTTTTTCTCGTGTGCTTCTAGTAATAAAATTTCCCTTGGTCTCTGGGTAGTGAGATCGGACGCCCGTGTGCATTGTTGTGCACGTAAACAATCCCTTAGCAGTTGGAAATCGAAGAAGAGTAGCCTAACGGTGCTGCCCGGGCGAACTTTTCGAGTTAAAAATCTGCCCAAAGTATTTCATGATCCTCGCTGGTGCTACGGAGTTCGTGCACTGAGCTGAGTTTCTCCAGACTCGGGTTTGAGTTAGGGGGAGAATGGAGCACTTATGGATTTGCACCCGTGTGCTGTGATGTTGGTCCATCGACTAAACTAAACTATATTAGGCATGAGAGTAAAAACACTGTGTCAGTTGGACTAAAATGTTGACTTCTCGTCCTTGACTTGACTCATGGAGGAATTTGGAGGAAAGGTGTTGAAGTTAGTTGACAAATCATCCTTATTACATATTGAACCATTCTGTCCATACGTGCTAGGATCCCCTCCTCAGTGAATCCTTCCTGTGTTGGTAGTAGTATAGTAAATCAGAAAGCCTGTCCTTTTTTGTGGTGCACATCCTTTTGCACCACAAAGGGAGATAACTCTTCGGGTTTTTGAAAAATAAAGGCGTGGTCAGAGTAGGTGTTGGGAAGTGACTAATCAGAGTGGGTGTGGTCTAATGACCCCCTTAATTTGTAGCTACTATAACAACATTCTAAATAACAATCAAATGAGTCAAGTAAGGTATATAATCATTTTTAATAAACCATGTATAGACAAAGTTATAAATTGTTTTTTTTTTCTTGACGGGGAAGTGTGGGAAAGTCTGGAAGGTAGTACCGGGAAGTTATACGTCGGCAAGTGTGGGAAAATCTCGGGCGGGTGTGACGGTGGTCGTTTCATAACAGAACGGGGTGTATGAGGGGTGTAAAAAAAGTCATTAAGTAAAGGGTTGTAAAAAATGTTGGTGAGTGGTGTGTTAAAATATTTTGAACTGCTAGCACATTGGCAGTGTACATTAGTAGGAATAGAAGGAATAGTTGCGGTGGCGATAGTAGTCATAGTTGGTATGGCTTAATGAAATTAGTTGATAAGGGGTGGTTATTAGTTCTATGTAGAGAGTCATAGTGGCTTATTCACTAGCAGCACACGTGTTACAAATGAAACCGTAATAAGTAAAGTAGTTGATTGTAATGGATATGGTGTAGTGTCATTGACTGTTGAGTGGTAGGTAGCAGGTAATAGTGGCCAAGAGGTGGTCAAGCAGTGGTCAAATAGTGGTCAAGCAATGGTCAAGTAGGAGTCAAGTGGTCGTCTGACCACTTAAATTATCGAGTAAAGTATGTATAGTGAAACGGTAGTGGGTAAAGTGATCGATGACGTGGTCAAGTAGTGGTCGAGTGATCACTTAAATTGTCAGGGAAAGTATGTGTAGTGAAACGGTAGAGGATAAAGTGATCGATGACAGGGGCAAGAAGTGGTCAAGTAGTGGTGAAGTGGTCAAGTGACCACTTAAATTGTCCGGCAAAGTATGTGTAGTGAAATGGTAGTGGTAAAATAAGTAATTACATGGTCAAATAGTGGTCAGGTAGTGGTCAACTGGTCGAATGACCAATTAAATTGTAGGGTATGGTACATGTAGTGAAATGATGTTGGTTAAAGTGATCGATGAGGTGGTCAAGTAGTGGTCAAGTACTGATCAAATGGTCGAGTGACCACTTAAATTGTACGGTAAGGTACGTGTAGTGACATGGTGATGGTTAAAGTGATCGATGACTTGGTCAAGTAGTGGTCAAGTCGTCGACTGAACACTTAAAATGTAGAGGAAAGTACGTGTAGTGACACGATGATGGTAAAATAAGTAATGCCATGGTCAAATAGTGGTCAAGTGGTCGAATGACCACTTAAATTGCAGGGTATGGTACTGTAGTGAAACAGTGTTGGTTAAAGTGATCGATGAGGTGGTCAAGTAGTGGTCAAGTACTGATCAAATGGTCGAATGACCACTTAAATTGTACGGTAAGGTACGTGTAGTGACATGGTGATGGTTAAAGTGATCGATGACGTGGTCAAGTAGTGGTCAAATAGTCGAGTGACCGCTTAAATTGTCTGGGAAAGTTGGTATAGTGACATGGTGATGATCAAGAGATGGTCAAGTGGTGGTGAAGTAGTGGTCAAGTAGTGGTCACCTGGTCGAGTGACCGCTTAAATTGTCGGGGAATGTATGTGTATTGAAAGGTAGTGGATGAAGTTATCAATGACGTGGACAAGAGGTGGTCAAGCAGTAGTCAATTAGTGGTCAAGTAGTCTAGTGACCACTTAAAATCTAGATGAAAGTACTTGTAGTGAAACGATGATGGTAAAATAAGTAATGACTTGGTCAACGGTGGTTAAGGGGTAGTCAAGTAGTGATCAAATGGTCTAGTGACCCCTTAAATATTTGGGTAAAGTACTATTAGTGACATGGCAGTGGATAAAGGGTAGTAAAACAACAGTAATACTAGTAACAATAGAGGTAGTTGTAGCGACGGCAATAGTAGCGGTCGCATTGGTAGAGATACATGTCTCTTTATCGGCATGTGTAAATCTCACACACACACAAGAACAAAGGCAAGTACGGCCGCATCACAAGAATAGACAAACGTATACACACAGAAACATTCAGACAAGTACAGAGACATCACAATTACAATGACACATACAAACTCACAAGAATAGATGAATAAATACACACTCGAACACAAGGGTACAGAGACTGCGATCAACACATCCTTCCCCGTGTTTTGTAAACGGGTGCGGATGTCCGAGAAAATTTCCTACCATTACTACTACTACTACTACTACTACCACCACAACAACCATACTATTATCTTAGGTTGTCGGGTCCCTGCTGTACGTCATCGACGCCATATGCAAAAGTCATTATGTGGCCGGATGGTTGCTGGGAGATGTGATTCATTGGTCTCACGGGGGTAAGTTCATAACTATTAAAACACTCACACGCTTAGTCAGCGGGTGTTTACGAAAAAGTCATTGCTATGTGTCTATATAAGCTTCACTTAATATACAGATATAGACTGAGTATAGGTATAGGTTAGATATAGGACTATATCGAGCTTACCTTTTGCGCAATAAAATTGCGATTTATTAGTTTTAAATTGTAATTAAAATTTAACTTCTTCCCTTTCTAACACTGGTTTGTGTCTGTCTCTTACAGAAAAAGTTTTTTGTGTCTGATGTTTAGTTAGGGTTAGGGTTAGTAAGAAAGAGTTTGCTGTGTTTGATGTATATAATCCTTTATTTTCCTTAGGCTCTTCTTAGGCTATCATATTTAGTTACTGTGGTAGTCCAAGGAATTCAAATAATTCGTCTCAGGAACCCCCCCTCTCTGTTGTTTTTTCAAGGTCTTCCTGGGGGTGATGATCGATGACCCTATTCGTTGTCTAGAATAGCACCTAGTAGGTTCAGGGGGACAGATGCTTTACCTCCATTAGGTTGGAAAATCTGCCTAGTCAGCAGATATTATGCTGTTCTGTAATCAAAAAGAACGTTAGTGTTATTTGTTATGAAACATGGGAAGTCGGTTAGAAGATGTGGTAGCTGGTATTCAGGAGTTCACTAAGGCAGGCGTGGTTTTAAGAAAGGTCGACTTTATAACAGACAGTGGTGGTTGCTTGCAGCCTTGCTCGTTATTGCGGATGTGAAATGCTAATGTGAGCTAGGAGTGGACACCCTAAGAAATGTTATTTTAGGCAGACTTCGAGAAAAAACCGTTGTATTGTTGAAAGATGGAACAATGAAAGGTTAATGTAGCAGACATTGTGGTATGGAAAGTTAAAGATGGCAGCCATGGGAAATGGTTCTGTGATGACTGAATACCTAGATGATACAGAAACTATACCAGGTGGAACCATAGACGACCTTACCATAAATGTTGTTAACTGTCATGGGTGTTTCAATGGAGCATGTGTACAATGGCGGTTTGAAGTTCTTGGTGATGTGACCACTTTGTGTTAGAAAGAAACCAAGAGTGTGGAGAGATGAGTGATTAGTCTTTATAAGGGTTTCTGTAGCAGATACGCTGAAGTTGGAGCTATCGGTAATGTAAAATCGGGAAAGTGGTGACATTGATAGTGACTTTTCAGATAAAAGTTCAAGACACGTTTGACATAACTACAGAAGTTACATTTTTTCATAATTTGGGTACCACATTTTTTCTTAACTTGGTCGACATAGTTCTTACTTTTCCATAGCTATTTCTAAGACTGGGTGACAGATTTTCCTAGTTTTTATCACTTTGGACGACAAATTTATAAGTTTGTTTGAAATATGTCTGTACTTGGTCAATATGTTTTCACATTTGGTTAACAAAGTTTCCTACTTTTCTTAAGTTTGGATGTGATATTTATAACTTTGGTCAACATTTTAGTTGTGTTGGCTAATATTTTTTCCTAGATTTTTATATTTTTGGTCGAGCTATTTCTGTATTTGGCCAACATTTTTCTCATTTGGCTAACAAATTTTGCTATATTTTATAAGATTGGATGATATATTTATAAGTTTGGTTGAAACATGTCTTTACTTGGAGAATATTTTTCACCTTTGGTTTACAAAGTTTCCTACTTTTCATAAGTTTGGACCAGATATTTATAAGTTTAGTCAACAGTTTTGTCAATTTGGCTAACAAATTTTTCCTACATTTTATAAGTTTGGATGCGCTATTTCTTTACTTGGCCACTATTTTTAATCTTTGGGTAACACATTTTCCTGCTTAGGTCGACATATTTTTCTAAGTTTTGTAAGTTTGGTTGAGATATTTTGTAACTCGGCCACTATTTTTCCTACGTTGGGTACCATATTTTCTTATATCAGTCGACATTTTTATAAGTTTGGATGAGATATTTCTTTACTTGGTCAACATTTTTCACATGTGGCTAACAAATTTTCCTACTTTTTATAAGTTTGGTGGAGATATTTATAAGTTTAGCCGATAATTTTCACATTTAGTTAACAAATTTGCCTACTTTCTATGAGTTTGGACATGAAATGTCTTTACTTGGTCAATAGTTTTCACCATTGGCTAACACATTTTCATACATTTTATAAAATTTGGATGCGGTATTTCTTTAGTGGGCCATTATTTTTTCATCTTTGGCTAACCAATTTTCTTACTTTGGTCGACATGTTTTCCTACTTTTTGTAAGTTTGGTTGAGATATTTCATACCTTGGCCAATATTTTTCCTAATTTGGGTAACACATTTTCTTATAACGGTTGACATATTTATAAGTTTGTCCATCGTTTTGCCTATTGCATTACTTCGGTCGACATATTTCTTGATGTTACTAGCATGGTTTCTTACTTGTTATAAGTTCGGATGAGATATTTCAATACTTGGCCAATATTTTTCACCTGTGCCTAACAGATTTTCATACATGTTATAAGTTTAAACGATACGTTTTCCTATTTGGCTAACATGCTTTCTTAGTTGGCCAATATTTTTTTCTCATTAGGTTAACACATTTTCCTAATTTTTGTAAATTTGGTGTACATTTTTCTTTACTTGGTCAATATTTTTCTCATTAGATTAACAAATTTTCCTAATTTTTATAAGTTTGGATGTATTATTTCTTCACTTGGCCAATATTTTTCATCGTTGGCTAACACATTTTCCTGCTTAGGTCGACATATTTTTCTAAGGTTTGTAAGTTTGGTTGAGCTATTTCGTAACTCGGCCACTATTTTTCCTACGTTGGGTACCATATTTTCTTATATCAGTCGACATTTTTATAAGTTTGGATGAGATATTTCTTTACTTGGTCAAAATTTTTCACATTTGGCTAACAAATTTTCCTACTTTTTATAAGTTTGGTGGAGATATTTATAAGTTTGACCGATAATTTTCACATTTAGTTAACAAATTTGCCTACTTTTTATGAGTTTGGACAAGAAATGTCTTTACTTGGTCAATAGTTTTCACCGTTGGCTAACACATTTCATACATTTTATAAAATTTGGATGCGATATTTCTTTACTGGGCCACTATTTTTCATCTTTGGCTAACCAATTTTCTTACTTTGGTCGACATGTTTTCCTACTCTTTGTAAGTTTGGTCGAGATATTTCATACGTTGGCCAATATTTTTCCTAATATGGGTAACATTTTCTTATAACGGTCGACATATTTATAAGTTTGTCCATCGTTTTGCCTATTGCATTACTTCGGTCGACATATTTCTTGATGTTACTAGCATGTTTTCTTACTTGTTATAAGTTCGGATGGCGATATTTCATTACTTGGCCAATATTTTTCACCTTTGCGTAACAAATTTTCATACATGTTATAAGTTTAAAAGAGACATCTATAAGTTTGACCGATACTTTTTCCTATTTGGCCAACAATTTTATTACTTTGGTTCACGTAATTTCCCTCTACGGTCGACACGTTTCTTAGTTTGAGCATTATTTTCACCATATGGCTATCAAATTTTCCTATTTTTCATTAATTTGGATGAGTCATTTATAAGTTTGACCGATATTTTTCACATATGGTTATGAAAGTTTCCTACTTTTCATAAGTATTGTTGAGATGTTTTTTTTTGTTTTGGCCAACATTTTAATAATTTGTCTAACACATTTTCTTATTTGAATGTTGAACGTATACATAGAACCTGTACTTTTCTCTGGGTGTGAAACATGCCAATGAGCAGACAAGTTGTAAAACAATGGAAATATGTTTCTGGGGAAAGATGCAACGACTCGTATATAGACACATAGCAATGACTTTTTCGTAAGCACCCGCTGACGAACCGTGTGAGTGTTTTAATAGTTATGAACCTACCCCCGTGCGACCAATGAATCACATCTCCCAGCAACCATCCGGCCACTTAATGACTTTTGCATATGGCGTTGATGACGTACGGCAGGGACCCGCCAACCTAGGATAATAGTATGGTTGTTGTGGTGGTAGTAGTAGTAGTAATGGTAGGAAGTTTTCTCGGACATCCGCACCCATTTACAAAACACGGGGAAGGATGTGTTGTTCACAGTCTCTGTACCTTTGTGTTCGAGTGTGTATTAATTTGTCTATTCTTGTGAGTGTATTTGTTATTGTGATGTCTCTGTACTTGTCTGAATGTTTCTGTGTATATACATTTGTCTATTCTTGTGATGCGGCCGTACTTGGCTATGTTCTTGTATGTGTGTGAGTTTTACACATGCCAATAAAGAGACTTGTATCTCTACCAATGCAACCGCAACTATTGCTGTCGCTACAACTACCTCTATTGTTACTAGTATTACTACTGTTGTTTCACTACCCGTTACCCACTACCATGTCACCAATAGTACTTTCCCCAAAAAATGTAACTGGTCACTCGACCATTTGATCACTACTTGACCACCCCGTAACCACCGTTGACCAAGTCATTACTTATTTTACCATCATCGTTTCACTACAGTACTTTCCTCTACATTTTAAGTGTTCAGTCAATGACTTGACCACTACTTGAAAAGTACTTGACCACTACTTGACCAAGTCATCGATCACTTTAACCATCAACTTGTCACTGCACGTACCTTACAGTACAATTTAAGTGGTCACTCGACCATATGACCAGTACTTGACCGCTACTTGACCACCTCATCGATCACTTTAACCAACACCGTTTCACTACACGTACCAAACCCTACAATTTAAGTGGTCATCCGATAACTTGACCACTATTTGACCATGTCATTACTTATTTTACCACTACCGTTTCACTACACATACTTTCCCCGACAATTTAAGTGGTCACTTGACCACTGCTTGACCACCTTTTGACCCTGTCATCAATCACTTTATCCACTACCGTTTCACTACACATACTTTCCCCGATAATTTAAGTGGTCACTCAACCACTTGACCATTCCTTGACCACTATTTGACCACTGCTTGACCACCTCTTGACCACGTCAGTGATCACTTCATCCACTACCGTTTCACTACACATACATTCCCCGACAATTTAAGCAGTCACTCGACCAGTTGATCACTACTTGACCACTTATTCACCACCACTTGACCATCTCTTGATCATCACCATGTCACTATACCAACTTTCCCAGACAATTTAAGCGATCACTCAACTATTTGACCACTACTTGTCCGGTACTTTACCACATCATCGATCACTTTAACCATCCCATGTCACTACACGTACCTTACCGTACAATGTAAGTGGTCACTCGACCATTTGAACAGTACTTGACCACTACTTGACCACCTCATCGATCATTTTAACCAACACCGTTTCACTACAGTACCATATCCTACAATTTAAGTGGTCATTCGACCATTTGACCACTACTTGACCACAATTTGACCATGTCATTACTTATTTTACCATCATCGTTTCACTACAGTACTTTCCTCTACATTTTAAGTGTTCAGCCAATGACTTGACCAGTACTTGACCAGTACTTGACCACTACTTGACCAAGTCATCGATCACTTTAACCATCACCATGTCACTGCACGTACCTTACAGTACAATTTAAGTGGTCACTCGACCATTTGACCAGTACTTGACCGCTACTTGACCACCTCATCGATCACTTTAACCAACATCGTTTCACTACACGTACCAAACCCTACAATTTAAGTGGTCATTCGACCACTTGACCACTATTTGACCATGTCATTACTTATTTTACCACTACCGTTTCACTACACATACTTTCCCCGACAATTTAAGTGATCACTCGACCACTTGACCACCTCTTGACCACGGCATCGATCACTTTACCCACTACCGTTTCACTACACATACTTTCCCCGATAATTTAAGTGGTCCCTCAACCACTTGACCATTCCTTGACCACTATTTGACCACTGCTTGACCACCTCTTGGCCACTATTACCTGCTACCCACCACTTAACACTGAATGACGCTACACCATATCCATTACAATCAACTACTTTACTTTTTACGGTTTCATTTGTAACACGTGTGCTGCTAGTGAATAAGCCACTACTACTCTCTACATAGAACTAATAACCACCCCTTATCAACTAATTTCATTAAGTCATACCCACTATGACTACTATCGCCACCGCAACTATTCCTTCTATTCCTACTAATGTACACCGCCAATGTGCTAACAGTTCAAAATATTTTAATACACCACTCACCAACGTTTTTTACAACCCGTTACTTAATGACATTTTGTTCCACCCCTCATACACCCCGTTCTGTTATGAACCGACCACCGTCACACCCGCCCGAGATTTTCCCACACTTGCCGACGTATAACTTCCCGGTACTACCTTCCAGACTTTCCCACACTTCCCCGCCAAGAAAAAAAAACAATTTATAACTTTGTCTATACATGGTTTATTAACTATTATTATATACCTTACTTGACTCGTTTGTTTGTTATTTTGAATGTTGTTATAGTACCTACAATTTAAGGGGGTCACTAGACCACACCCACTCTGATTAGTCACTTTGCAACATCCACTCTGACCACGTATACATTTTTCAAAAACCCGAAGAGTTATCGCCCTTTGTGGTGCAAAAGCGATGTGCACCACCAAAAAGGACTGGCTTTCTGATTATCTATACTACTGTTGGTTTAGAGTTCTGTGTTCTTCTGTGTTGGTTTAGTAATCTTCTTTGGCTTCCTGCAGTGTTCTTGTTTGGCCACACCTCTTTTAACTTGCTGTTATCGCAGTCTTACCTGCTTTCTGTTAGTGTCGAATGTTGGGCGGCACTTACTAAACCCACCACCCCACATTGTGCCAAGAGCTTCGGGCGGAGTGGTGCAATTGGGAGGGTACAAGCCTTATCCTTGTGCGAGGAAATGCAACCTAAAGACAAAATGTCATGGTAGTGCAGACCAGGTCCTAAGCCTTGTTTGGGAGCTGGTCTAAGATTAAAGCTCTGACAGGTGGATAGTTAGAGCATTGCCTTGCTGATGCGGTAGCTTCTGTAGCTTGTCTTGTTCCAAATGTATTGGTGTTACCTTTATTCTGGAGAGAACTAGGCAGTCCGAGAGAGGGATCATGCTGCATGGGCAACACATGCTCTCTATATTTCAGCCCAGGCTTTGTACTATGGAGAGGTATAACTCCATCCCTGGTCTTAACCGGTCTCGGAATCAAAGTGGGAGGTAGCTTTACGGGTTATAAGTCCTTGTCAGTTGACATATTCATGGGGCACCACAGGTTTCCTCTGATGGTGGGAGACACGTACATGTGTCACTGATCAACTACTGCCCGCTTCAAGTTGGGCAGCCCCTGGCCATTTGGGCACTGATCCGACACAGCCTGATTGCTTCAATGGATGCTTGGGGCTAGGACAAAATTTGAATTGCAGACTGTAAAACCAATGCACCAGGTACTACTAAAAAGAAAAATAGTAACATCAAGCTATGGCTTGCAACATGGAACGTAAGAACCATGTGCCCAGAATTTTCCACTGACCTGACAAATATTGATGATGTGAGAAAAATGGCTGTAATTAATGCCGAACTCAATCGTCTTAACATTGATGTTGCCGGCCTTCAGGAGACTCATCACCGAGAAAGGGACATTTAGAGAAAACTATTACACCTTTTGTTTTTGTAAAGATAGAAGGCAGGAAGTAAACAGACAACATGGAGTGGGCTTTGCAGTGAAGAAGTCACTACTGGGAATGATTGAAATTCCAGCTGGCGGAAATGAAAGATTATTATCCCTGCGCTTGGGAACCACTTGTGCTTTTGCCACCATTATTACTGCATGTGCATCTGCACTCACTTTCTCTGATGATGTGAATGATTTATTCTATGAGGAATTAGTCTCTGTGAAAAGGGCAGTACCAAAATCTGACTGCATGTATATACTCGGTGATTTTAATGCTTATGTGGGCAAGGACTTGAGCTCACGGCCAGTGTGCCTTAGAAAATACAACATCAGTCACATTAATGACAATGGACAAAGGCTGCTGGAGCAATCTATGTATAACAAACTCTTTTTTAAAACAAAAGAGTGGCATAAAGTCACATAGAAACATCCAAGATCCAGCCATTGGCATCAGCTGGACTTCATTATCACACGGAGACAGCATCTGAACCATACATCTTTAACTCGAAGTTACCCCAGTGCTGATTGTGATACTGATCATTCTTTAGTTGTTGCAAGGGCTAGACTGAGACCAAAGAGAATCTATATGACTAAACACAAATCTAGCCTCAGGATTATTATTATTAACACCCACGTTCCTGATAAGTGCTTTTGAGTTCCAACAGCAACTTGAAGACGCTTTCACTGTTACATCAGAAAATGTACTGCAAGTAAAAAGTGGGGTAAACTTAAGGAAACTTTATTAAACAGCGGTAGGGGTCTATGGCACTGGATCATAAGAGGATAACTGATAAGAAACAGCTGATGGGTAGAGCACTATTTGGAGCTTTACTCACGCGAGACCAAACTAGCCAATGATGCCCTCAAGGCCATAGAGGCTCTGCCAACTCTTGACCACCTGGACACACTTCCCACCACAACAGACATCTTCTTCTTCTGCGTTCATCCGGATTTTTTTTTCTCCGGATGTGACTGCGTTGTGCCTGTTTACAGCAAAGCTGCGTTCCTGTGCCGTTAGGCTGACACATCTGACTTCTGCGGGCATTTGTTGACCGGGTTAACCTTCCCGGGGGTTTCTTAGGACGTTTGTATCTCACTGTTGTGGTGTTATCCCCCATCCGAGCTGGCCCATACAGAACAGCCAAAGACATCCTGGTCAGCCCTCAGGGAAGGCAGGGGCAGACCATTGGCATTCCCCGCCATCCAAGGAGGCTTCCATACTTGCAGAGCCATCACACAGCGCTCTGGTACTGGTCTCACCTAAGGAATCGTCACGTCCTGCACATGGCTGCTTAGCCTCACTTCTGTATATTGGGCCTTCCGTTCACCATAGGCTGTTCCTCAGGAAACCAGAAGAATGCAGTCTGCAGATGACATCCACACAGTGAGCTTTCGATTAAGACTTTCCACATAATGGATTTGCTATCCAAGCAATAATCCATTTCGTGTCACTAGGACACTTTTTCCACCTTTTATGAAGCCCACACGGTGAGCTTTCGATTCGGACTTTTCACGTAATGGATTTGCTATCCAAGCAATATTCCATTTCATGTCACTAGGACACTTTTTCCACCTTTTACGAAGCCCACACAGTGAGCTTTTGATTCAGACTTTCCACGTAATGTATTTGCTATCCAAGCAATATTCCATTTCATGCCTCTGGGACGCTTTTGTAACCGACATACCTATGGTATGAAGTGTGGCAATCTAAATACATCTTCATGCACCTTTAGATGTCAACCTGAATGTAGTTAAAGTAAGCTGTAGTCAACTTGAGAATGTTGATATCTCCATAGAGCTTGTCCTCAAACGAAGCAGGCGTGGGCCAAAATATCTTTCTCTGTTCTGCATATATTGGGCACTCCTACGGCAAATGTTTAGCTGTCATTTTACCAGTTCCACAATTACATTCATCGGCATCTCCTATCTTTAGTTTATTGAACAAGTGGTGTTTCAGCCTGTTATGTCCTGTGCGGAGTCTGAAGATTGCTACTTGTTCTCTTCGGTCGAGTTTGTAATATGCATCATCCTTCTGGTGGCCTGGATGCTCTGATTCCCATTTGGTTCTATATGTGCTTTTTATAAACCTTTTTGCCTCATTATAGGTTATGTCTGTGTCAGGCTGTGCTAATCGTCCACCCTCTTTTGCTAGTCTGTCAGCCACTCAGTTACTGCAATGTGATGGGATCCACTGTATTACAACTTTTTTTGGATTTCTGGCATAGACTATGGAGTGCTGCTCTTAGGTCAGCTAGTTCTGTGCTGCTTTTGCTCTTCAGTATTGAGACAGCTGACTTTGCATCAGTGAAGATAGCTATTTGCTTCTCTTTATTTTCCTCCATCAAGAGCATTTCTGCTGCAGTTTTCAGAGCCTCTACCTCCGCTTTGAAGATACTTGAAAAGTTTCCAGTTGCCACTGACTCTGTTTTTATCACTCCATTTTTTAAATTAAGGAGAATTCCTCCCCCTCCATTTTTAATTGAATCTTTGGCTGATCCATCTGTATATGCATGGGTCCAATTGCTGCTCTTTTTCTCAATACCAGGAATGTTTTCTATCAGCTCAGGGAGTTGCTGCTGTCTCCAAGCAATGAAGTTGTGTGCATTGTAAATGGGCTTGACTGTTGATATGTTAAGTATTGGATCTGCCCTAATCTTTCGTTTTGCAGTTTCTACAAAGTTGCTACGCTTCAGTCTTCCTTTTCCAAAACCATTAAACCTGTTGTACATAGGGTGGTCTGTCAATCTTCTAAATTTTTCTGCTTGTTGCTGCGCTCTGCAATCTCTTCTATCCTGCATTGGTTGTAAACAAGTGATCTTTTCTAGTTCATTAATAGGTGTTGTCTTCAGGCTTCCAGTTATGATTCGCATTCCTTAGTTCTGGACTCTACTTATTTTGTTAAAGTTTGACTTAGCTGCTGGTGCCCAAGCTGCAATGCCATATTCCAGTACTGGCCTCACCCGTCCAGTATATAACTTCTTGAGAACTTTCTCATCTGCTCCCCACGTTGTACCAGCAAGCTTTTTCATGATTGCCATTCTCTGCCTTGCTCTTGTTCGATTTTTCTCAACCTGTGTCTTCGATGTCAGGCGACGATCAAAGGTGACTCCTAGATAGTTTGGATTTTCTTCATGGCGCAATATTTTTCCATTCAATACCAGCTTAGGTTGCTGAGTTTTATTTGAGAGGGAGAACACTGTACATGTTGTTTTCTCCTCACTTATCTTCACTAGCCATGATTTTGACCAGTCCTCTAGCGCTAATAAGGCTTGCTGTATTCTGCTGTTAGCTGTACTAATATATTCTTCAGATGTCCACATGGCTAGGTCATCTGCAAAGGACGATGTGTGTACTCTGGCTGGAAAATTTTCCGCGATGTCATTTATATATGCTAGGAATAATGTTGGTGAAAGAACTCCTCCTTGGGGGATACCTTGCTCCAACAGCATCATTTTGCTTGTTTGTCCTTGTACTTTTGTCCTGGCAGTTCTGTTCTCAAGGTAGTGGCTGATCCATTTATACATTTTTCCACAAACATGCATTTTTTGCAGTTTTACTTTCAGTCCTTCCTTCCATACTTTATCAAATGCTTTGTCTACATCTATCCAGACTGCTAGTGTGTGCTTTTTCTCTTGGAAGGCATCCTCTATTTCCTGAGCTATATAGGTTATTTGATCTTCAGTGGATCTGTACTTTCTGAATCCTGCTTGGTGTGGTGTTAAGAGTTTGTTTTCTTCTAGATGCCATATTAGCCTGTCATTTATAATGTGTTCCATTAATTTTCCTACACAGCTAAGTAGACTGATAGGTCGATAGCCATTTGGTTCTTCCAGGTCTTTTCCTTTCTTTGGGACTGGTATTAGTATAGCTTCCTTCCATGCCTGTGGGACTATTCCTCTCTTCCAGCTGTTATTTAGGACTGCTAGTAGTTTCTTCTTTGCCTTGGTGCCTAGTCCTATTAGCATTTTTTTGTGTGATTCCATCCTTTCTTGGTGATTTCTTCTGTTTTAGGGTATTCATTGCCTGTTCCATTTCTTCCATTGTTAGATTTGCCATCATATATTCTGCTGCTGTCTCTGTATTTCTATGATGTATCTGTTTGTTTTTGATTGCTTTCTTCTGTTCGGTTGTAATATCAATGTGGTTTGCATTTGCATAGTGTTCCATTAGTGCATTTGCAGCCTTTTTTCCTGTAAGCAAGGCATTTCCTTGTTTAATTGTTATTTGTTTGTTTCTAGGTCCTTCATTGTTCATGGCTTTCACTAGTTTCCATAGTTTGTTTCCATCTCTGTCAAAATTTAAGTTTTCTGTTTTTTCCCTCCAACAATCTCTTGTTGTTTGATTTACTGTTCTTTTATATTTTTCTGAGATGGCTTTGAGAGAGATGTTCACTTCAATTGTTTGTTCTCTCTCTGCTGTCTTCCTGGCATCTTCAACTTTGTCCTCCAAACTTTGTAGTTCTTCAGTCCAGTATGGTTTGTAATTTTTCCTCGCTCCTCTTGGAATAGACTCAGTGGCTGCCTGTATTATCGCTCTGTTTAGACTTTCCACCATTTGCTACATGTTGCCATATCATGTATTTATGTTTTCACAATATTTGTCTGTTAGTATGGCAAATCTGTCCCAATCTGCTCGTTTGTAATTCCAGCGGGGCAAGGGCTTTTGCTCCTGTGGAACATACTCCATATTCATTACAAGCTTGATTGGTCTGTGGTCACTACCTGCTAATTGGTCCAGCACATGGCGATCGATTTTGTGGAAGATGTCTCCTGTGCAGAAAGCTAAGTCTGGAGTAGAAGTGGTAAGCCATCTTCTGGAGTAGAAGCTCGGTGTGTCATCCGCTTTGTTGAGTAGATGGAGATTTGAGTCTATTTCCCAGTCCTCCAATTCATCTCCTCTTTTGTCAGTATCTGCGTATCTCCATCTTTCTGAACGGCTGATAAAGTCTCCGACAATAATGCAATTTGTGTCAGTTATTTTCATATTTGAGAGTGTAAGGTCCTTATCTGCTGGGCTATACAGATTGTAGATTCTTATTTTCACGTCCTCTATCATTATATCAACACCTATAATTTCCGTTTGGTTGTCAGAGATCACAAATACTTCGCTGCAAGGTATTGTATTTCGTGTAAGTATTAGAACTCCTCCTTTGTGTCCTTCGCGGTCGAAACGTGTGGCCTGATATCCACTGACTGAGAATTTGCGATTGGCGTTGAGGTGTGTCTCTTGAATGCATGCCACATCTATTCTCTCTTTATGAAGACGTTGTGTTAGGGAGAGTTTCTTCTTATAAACTCCTTCGGCATTCCACTGTAGTATGTTGAGTGTCCGGGGTATTTGGCCAATAGCTCTTAATCTACTCCTCTGTGCCTTGACTCCACAGCACAGGGGAAGGTGACCACCAGTAGTCATGGGTGGACCCCCTCGAGGCAGGGGGCCCGGCACTATCACCGCCTGATGGGACTTCACTGGATTAGCACCATAACGATTAATTTTTATTTGTGACATCATGAATTAAGTTACGTTGCACTGCTTTGTCAAGCCTGTGGCTCAGTACATCTGATTTCGACAAGCATTTATTCGGGATGCTTTCCCTAGCCTTTGACTGTCCCCAGTCTACCTACAAGGCAGCAGGTTTTATGTTGCACTGCTTTGTCAAGCCTGTGGCTCAGTACATCCCTTTTCGACAAGCATTTATTCGGGGTGCTTTCCCTAGCATTTGACTGTCCCCAGTCTACCTACAAGGCAGCAGGTTTGTGTGTCTCTTCGTCTGGTCCCTCTCCCTTGACCTGTCTGACATGGGTGGCCCTACCAGTAGCTGTGCTACCGTCGGCATAGCTCTTGGGGTCATTGGGACGTGCAAGCCCCTCTACCTCGTCACGGTGGACACATAGCAGAGGGGCAACAGACATCTGATGTTAATGAACTTGCATCTGACAAGGCTTCAGGTAAGGATGGGATTCCAAAAGAGATTATTAAGAGTGGGCAAGGCAAACTCACTCTACAGATCAACAAGCTAACAGAGCTATGCTTGTGAGAAGGATAAGTCCCACAGGATTTCAAAGATTCAAGCATCATAACACTTTAAGGAACAAGAGGGATCGGAGTGACTGTAACAACTATAGGAGTATCTCACTTCTGTGTATTGTTGGGAACGTATTTGCCAGAATTATTCACTTGATGGCAGTGACCATCGACCAGTCTTTCTAACCTTAGAAAATGAGCTTGTAAGTGAAAGCAGCACCCTCTCGAGGTGGAACTACAAGAAAGCAGACTGGGCAATGTAAAAGCATCGCACCAGCATACTGGTTAGAAACCTGAACACTGAGAAAGACATACAAAAAGTAGTTGAAAAGTTTGGGAAATGCATACTACAGGCAGCGCGAGAAACAGTACCAAGAGGAGCCCGTAAACAATATAAACCCTACTGGAGTAGTGAACTGGAACAGTTGCATAATGATGTGGAAGTGTGTAGAAAGCAAGCAGAGGCCACACCAGCCAAGAGCACCACAATAAATTCCTGTACGTAAAAGCCAAATTTCAAAGGGCCAAGCTGCAGGCTAGACGGAAAAGCTGGCAGGAAAAAAAAAACAGCCTCTGAACTTTGAAAGAGGGTCAAGGAAATTGTGGAAGCTAATAAAACAACTTAACGATGAGGACACAGGGAGAAACTCAAAAATTGCACTACATAAAGATGGAAACATCTTAACAAGAAAGCAAGCAGCTGACCATTTTGTGGACTCATTCGCACAAGATAACAATATCAAAATTAGTCAAGAGAAACAACAAGAGATTCGAGAGAAACGGCAACATACAGGACAGAAGGAAATAGTACATGAGGTTCTGGAGGCACCCATCACAATCAGTGAACTGGAGCTAGCCATATCAAAATTGAAAATGAGAAAATCACCAGGAGCTGATGGTATCTCCAATGAAATGATCAGGAACCTAGGAACAGAGGCCAAAGCAAAGCTGTTGCAGATCTTCAATAACAGTAGGACCTTAGGCAGTGTTCCACAAGCCTGGAGAGAAGCAATCATGATACCCCTCCTAAAATCAGGGAAAGATAGTTCCATTGCCTCTAGCTACAGACCAATTAGCCTCACCAGCTGTCTGCAAAACACTGGAGCGCATCATCAATCACAGACTGCAGTGGTACATTGAAAGTAAAAACATCCTTGTGTCACAGCAGGCTGGTTTTAGACAGTGCTACTCTACTGAAGATCAGACAACCTACCTCTCTCAAGAAATTGAAGATGCATTCCAACATTCCAAGAGAAGCTGGTGCTTGCGGCATGGATAGATTTGAAGAAAGCCTTTGACAAAGTCTGGAAAGAAGGTCTGATGAATAAACTGAGAAACTGCAAAGTCAATGAAAGAATGTACAAATGGGTGAAAGCATACTTGCACAACAGAAGAGCCCGAGTACAGATAGACGGACTAAAGAGCAAGAAAGTACTACTGCGTCACGGTGTTCCCCAGGGCGGAGTCTTGTCCCCCACACTTTTTCTAATCTTCATCAATGATCTCGTTGCTAATCTACAGCTTGGAATTAAAGCGGCAATGTACGCCGATGACCTGGTTCTATGGAGCACAAATGAACATGCATCAGTGGCCACCAGATTGCTACAAAGAGCTGTAGATACATTTGTTGCATGGGCAAATAGATGGTGTGTCAGCATAAACACTGACAAGTGCAGCATCACCCTATTTACCCTCTCTCCAAAACAAAAGGCAGGGACCATCCAGATAAATGGAACACCCCTAAGAGAAGATAAAGAACCAACATACCTTGGAGTAACATTTGATGACAGGCTGACATGGAGAAAGCACATCAACAAAGCAGTAGCAAAAACCAGAAGGAAAATATCCATCCTGAGAAAGCTAAGTGGAACCACATGAGGAGCCAGTGGGAAAATACTTAGCAAAGTTTATCAACAGAGCATACGACCACACCTGGAATACGGGTCAACTTGCATGGTGTTCGGCATCAAACACCACACTACAAGAGCTGGACAAAGTGCAAAATCAAGCACTTAGAGTCACCACAGGAGGGATGAGATCAACCCCTATAGTGGAAATGGAGAAGATGGGGAGGACACAAGCACTGAGAGAGCACATAGATACGAAAACGCTAATACAAGCAGAAAAGTTCCTCAGCTTGCCAGGCCACCCTATGAAGAACAGATTTGAAAACCTAGCTATGGGGCGGTTGAAAAGAAGTAGTTTTATCCACCAGGCCAAACGACTCTGCAGAGAAACCACCGATCTGCCCACAGTTGGTATCCCCCTAACAACTATTCCAGAGTGAACTCCATGGAAAGATGAGCATAGACTATCATTACAAATCCAGACAAAAGTGAGAGGAATATTTGACAAGGAAGAACAGAACATAGTGCAGCGCAGAACAGCCATACTCAGCCTCCTTGATGAAGAATACCCACAGGACCTCTGGATCCGAGTCTACACGGATGGGTCACCACAAAATGTTGTTCGAAATGGAGGAGCGGGAGTGTACATAGAATACCCACATAATACTAGGGACACAGCTAGAGTACCCACAGGAAAGTACTGCCATAACTATGATGCTGAAATTGAGGCAATCAAGATAGCAACAGAGAAATTACTAAATACCAGCAATGGTACACAACCAGTGGTGCTGTTGACAGATGCAAAATCAGTACTCGAGGCGCTCCTGTCTGGGAAATTGCCAGTACTAAGGACACTACTTTCTGAACTTAGCAGTCAGCATAAGGTCACCATACAGTGGATACCATCCCGCTGTGGAGTACCCGGAAACGACAGAGCTGATTAATTGGCTAAGGAAGGAGCCAAAGAAGAACAGCCTGATGTGCCCATTACGTACCACCAAAAGAAAAGAATGATCAAATCAGTCAGAAAGCCACAAAACCTGCTCAAGATGACTACCACATTATGGACAGACCAGAACAAGTCATTATTCTGCTCCTCAGAACGGGGCACAATAGATTACGCAACCATATGTATACAAAATTCAAGATTCGCGAAACAGCCATGTGCACATGTGGATTGGCGTCGCAGACAGCAGAGCACATACTTCAAGACTGCTCAAAATATAACATATCTAGGCAAACCTTCTGGCCTAGAGAGACGACAGTGGAAGATAAACTCTATGGACCGTTGTGTGAACTGAAAAAGGCAGTTCAATTCATACAAGAGACAGCATTGCAGTTATAGACATAGTTCAAGCGAACGAAAGAAGAAGAAGAAGAAGAAGACACATCTTTGGACCCATTAGGGATACCCAGAGTGGAGAGTGGAAAAGCAGAAGTAACAAAGACATTTATGATCTGTTTAATCGCCCACTAATCTCTGGTATCATAAAGGCTTATAGACTACAATTACTGGGGCATATGGAAAGAATGGAAGATAATAGGGAAACACAACTCGCTTACACTCAGGAAATAAATGACTGTAGACCCCGAGGTAGACTAAGAAGACGGTGGAGATATAATATATATACAGACCTACAAGCACTTGGAATCAACGACTGGCAAGAGAAGGTCAGCCAGAGAGATGAATGGAGACGGATTGTATCTGCAGCAAGGAACCTCAATGGCTCAGAACATTGAAGAAGAAGAAGTGGCTGTTGTGTGTTTGCATTGACTGAGGTAGGCACGTGCTCGTCAACTTTGTATTGTGTCCCCTATTGTTGGAAAATTAAGAAGGTAGCGCATATAAATTGTCATCTAAAAAGTTAATATAAAAGTTGTTTTTTCTCAATTGTTTATGAGGCATGTGAGTGAAGACATTACATCAGAAACTAGTTTCTTTATATAAACATCTTCATTCTGCACTGATGCCAATGAAACCTGTATTAGCTTTTAAAGGATGCAAATATACATGGTTATAAGTATTGAGCATTTTTGTGTATTTTTAAGTTACATTACAGCTTATTTTGTGCTCCTTTAGTCTTTGGCAAACCATACATTTCATTCTTCTTTAGGTTTCTTCCAAAAAATTTCCATAAAACGCAACTTCCAAATGCAAATAGAATCATTTTTCTAGGTAAATTTAAACATTCATGGCAGTCATCAAAGAGAGATCATAATGTTCTTTTTGTTCACAGAACACACCAGATTACATCATGTATAGTACAGGTTCAAGACTGTAATGACATATGTCTATAACACTATGACGAGCAAACATCTCCTGCAGTCCTTCCAATATATGGCAGTGAAACGGCTTATTTAAGCAACCATATTTCACTTCATTAACTGGAAATATCACACATCTTCGGCTGGCTCACTATTGCTTCATTCATTCATTCATTCATTCATTCATTCATTCATTCATTCATTCATTCATTCATTCATTCATTCAGTAGCATGTCCTTTGCAGAACCTCGCTCCCATAACAACCTTCCCGAAAACCTCTCAATCATAAGCAAGATGTCCAGCGTCCGATCTGGAGATCATCCGCCACATCCTGCACCCATCTTCTCTTTGGCCTTCCTCTTCCTCTCTTCCTGGGCATATATCCCTCCATTATTGTTCTCTCCAAACTTTCGTGATGTTTCAAGTGACCAAAATATTTCAATGTTTTGTTTTATCGTCTTTAATAGCCAACCTTCTTCAGTATTCAGCTCTTGAAGTATGGATGCATTTGTTCTCTTCTTTACCCTTCACTACTACAATTACTATTAAAGTAATTGGGGAAATCATATGTGCACTAGGAAATATTTCAATAAATGTTAAGATGTGAAGGATAACTTTAAAAGAAAACAAGCTGTTTAATTTGCGTGAAGAACATGTTAAATATACAACTGCTTGGAAATTATGAGAAAATATGTTTCTGAATTCTCAAGAATATTTTTCTTGTCACAGGATGATGAATGCAGATTTTCTAAAAGCAAAGTGGTTGCCACAATCAGTTCTTGCTCAAATGTTGTTCCTCATGCTGATGAGAATGCATTGAAAGTAGCCATTGGAAACATTGGTCCTGTCTCTATCGCCATCGATGCTAGCAGGCCCACGTTCAAGTTCTACAGCGGAGGTAAGAAAACAGAATGTTAGCAGCAGTAGGGCATGACAGTTTTACACATAATTTGTTTTATTCAAGGATTTATTTGCTAGACTACTCTGTAATGCAGTTGTTCTCAGTCGGTGGGAATTCCCCCCCCCCCTGGAATTGGGGTGGGGGGGCATTAAGATTTCAAGATCTTTATATTATTTTTTCCTCAATACTTTACGGTTCTGTTCTTCTTGCGGTTCTGAAACTGAAATTCATTTTATAACGTTAGTAGACCCGCAAATCACATTTTATGTAGACGTCTAGACTTGTTCTAGTATGTGTTATTAAAGCTTAAATGTTTACATATACTGTGTGTGTGTGTGTGTGGGGGGGGGGGGGGGGGGGTTATAGGGAGGGAATATGAAAGGGGGCAATGACATTCTGAACATATGGTGAAGGGGTACATCTGCCAAAAAAGGTTGAGAACCACTGCTCTAAGTGAGTGAAGAATGTGTGGCTGAGCATTTGGGATGGTACCTCTCATTTAAGGAGGCACTGGTACCAATTCTGTCTGGCACACAGATTTACCCTCCAGGAGATGAAATAGTGAACAAAGAAACTCTGTACACTGCATGGCAGTTGCCTGGACAAGTGGAATCTACATCTGTCACATAAAATCGTGGAATGTCGATCGATGACAGAATGACACGACATACGTCTACAAAAAGCCGGCATTTCTTTGATGTGTGGTTGATCGAGGAGGGACTGTCGCGCCACAAGTCTGCAAGCAGCAGCCATCCTTTTGATGTGATAGACAAAATGTCTGGGTAAAAGTCGTCAGGATCTTTTGTTCTGGGGACAAGACTTTTCTGGATTAAAGACCGGCGGGACTTTTTGAAGTGCCGGGACAAGTCCCCAGATGAAAGGTACAGACAGTTGTTGACATTAAGTCGGAAACGGAGAGAGAAAAATAACTTCTAGACATCTAGTGTCTAGACAGCTATGTGACGTCACTCAGACCCAGTATTAAACCAGTTGAGGTAAACAACTTTGGGGAAGTCGACCCAGGGACGTCACATTAGATATAATACGACAACATCTCAGTCCTACAGGAAGCCTCCATGTAGACACCAGCAACGGCGTACCGTGTTGTAATGGGTTTATTTGTCAAGCCACTCTTTTTAATGTAATGATCCAACCAAAAGCCATTGACAGCACCAGCGGCCTTAGCAGAATATAATAAGCTGACTTTCCAGTTTCAAATAGGAGATATGCTAGTCACTAGCCACAAATCATATCAGTTCCTAACATCCAACAATATGTTTTCTCTTATTAAATGATTGATCAGTTTCTCTTTGAGTGCCCTGGCACTTTCATTTTTTTTTTTTTTTTGCAATTGGGGGGAACACTAGAGCAGTTTGGATGTGAACTTCATGCTTAAGAAAAATGGCGGCCATCAAGTAGCTGAAATAGCTGGTTTTGCCTTATGCAGTAATTTGTATACAACTGCTGGTTTTCTAATGACTGCCGCTTCAATTGATAATGAAGTGCAATTTTAGTGGCAGACTTGTGTTAGCATTCTGGCAGGTTACTTATGCATGTATGTCTGTGCGTGCTGTTGGTTTGTTGAGACTGCTGTTCCACTTTTCACATGGAGCAGTTGGGAGCATTTTGTGTGATATTCGCTGGCACAAGAACTGCGCTTTATGAGATGACCCTTTGCCATAAAGTTGGAACCGCAACTATAGTATATCCACATTTGTTTGCCTTCATTCACGAACAATTATTTTGAAAACTGTCTGTTGCATCATTATGAAATTTTTCCAGCCGTCTTATATTTACCCCCACCCAAGGAATATGTCTTTGATAGGTCCAAAAACAACTTAAATAATTGAAAGCGTTGACATTCCTTTGGTGTTTTGCTTAACAACTATTGATTTCTCGCTAAAAAAGTTATGTTTACGGTAATGTGGACCTGCAAATTCAGATGACAAACAAAGGCGTATCCGGATTCATATGGGAGTGGGTGCAATGAAAGAAGTAACTTACAATCGACAGGGTCGGCTGCATTGCACCGGGTGTTTATCCCATATGGCTCAGTTTCTTTCCGCAGCGCAGAAAGCGTCGCACAAAGCACGAACTCCGTAGCTCCAGCGACGACCCTCGTGTCTCCGAAAAATAATGCACTCTTGAAATGAATGACGCAGCCCGGAATCGAACATACAATCTTTGGAGCCCGAGTCAGACGGCTTGACCACTTCACCACGGAGAATCCCGAGAGGGGTGCAATGTGTAATATTAGTAAAGAGAGAATTTACAGAGGCACGGGGTAAATAATTTGTAAATTAACAGGAAAGTAGAAGGACTATATTTCTTACCTTATTTTTCATTTCCTTCTTGTTTCTTCAGCTGATGCTGTAATGTTAAGGGTCTGCAATTTGTCTGAATAGTTGAAGCAAAATATCCCAGTAAGTGTGTACGTAGATTAAGTTCTGCGATCTGCTCAGACCTTAATCTGTGTCGGACGATTCCAGTAGGTTGATGATTGCTCTCGGTTGCATAAAATTCAATCCATCCTTTCTCCAATAGTCCTCTTCCTCTTTCAACACATGGTCCAGACGTTTTTTCCAGTACCTATTATCAATATTTAATAGCGCGGACAGACAGACAGGCAGGTAGGTAGATAGGCAGAAAGGTAGGTGGGTGGGTGGATGGCTGGCTGGCTGGCTGGGTGGGTCGGTCGGTGGGTGGGTGGGTCGACCGGCAGGCAGGCAGGCAGATAGACAGACAGACAGATAGATGTCGGTCGGTGGGTGGGTGAGTCGGCCGGCAGGCAGACAGACAGGTAGATAGATAGATGGATAGGTAGATAGATAGATAGATAGATAGATAGATAGATAGATAGATAGATAGATAGATAGATAGATAGGTAGATATATAGATAGATAGATAGATAGATAGATAGATAGATAGATCCATGTACTCAAGCCCAATGCATGCATTGTTCTTTTTTAGGAATTTGTAATAGTATAAAACAGTATTACAACCACACGGAATGACACTATCCAGTGCCGTCCACCGGGCGCTAGAACGCAAATTATTCCTCCCCACGACGCTTGACGGCAGAAGTGGAAGATGATGATGATGATGATGATGATGATGATGATGTTGATGATAAAACAGTTTCTTGCGATCAGCTTCATGACAAAAATATGTGTACAACTTCATAGCGATTCTTTGAAGTGTACAATTTTGCATTAAAGCCCATTGAAAAATATTCACACATTTCAATGTTAGCGATAAGTGATAAGAAAAAAAACATATTAATCAGGTTTCATGAAATAACCCACATTTTGAGACACCTCTGAACAGTCTGAGTTTGAACAACGCGGGATGGGGGGGGGGGGGGGGGGGGGGGGGTTGGCAAAAGGCCAATCCCTTGAAAACACGTACAATATTCAAAATTGAGCCCTGATTGTCTGGCTACGCTGTAATACATTTAAAATGATGAATTTCATGTCAGACTAGTAAATTATATATGTCATATAAACAAACTTCGAAATCTGCTGTAAAATCTCCAGAACAAAAATTTTGTTGTTGGGTGGACATAATGATAAGGTTATATACTAAATTGCATAACTTCCCCTCAGTTGGTTACTGAGATATTGATGTTTTTATTGCGGCAAACAAATGTGGACATACTATAACTAATGATTAACTACAGTCAACCCCGACAATTACTCACTCTAAGGATCCCTGAAACAGTTGCAGTGGACCTGCACCATCATAGAAATTGCATTTGGGCTGCTAAGAGTAGACAACATCCATCCATCCATCATGTGCCATGCCGGTAAGCGTGGGCGGTCATGTTCTGCCATCTCACTCGATCAACAGAGTCGTGGATCAGTTCCGTGTTTCTGTTTCGACCATGCCACAAAGCCAAGCCATCCAGATACTTGTTTCTAGGTCTTCCCCATGGTCTGTTCCCCTCGATCTTACCAGTTGTCACCAAGTTCTCCAAATCATTTCTTCTCATAACATGCCCAAAAAATTGTGACTGTCTACGTCTAATGTCTCTGATCAGTTTACGATCTTCATTTGTTTCTTGAAGGACTTGTTCATTGGTCTTTCTGGCTGTCCATGGTATTCTTTGCATTTTCCTCAGAAACCACATTTCTACAGCCATCAGATGTTTTTCAGCCTGGCTGCTCGTTGTCCAAGTTTCACATCCATATAAAAGTACAGGTTCTATGTAGCATCTCAACACTCTTTTTCTCGTTTCAATTGACATCTTTTTATTGGTCAGTATGTTTTTCATCTTGCTAAAGGCTACTTTTGCCATGGCGATCCTTGTTCTAATCTCTTCAAGGCATCTCCCATCAGATGTTATTACTGTTCCGAGATAATTGTACCTATTCACTTGTTGAAGAATATTCCCATTTACTTGTATATTACACTGTGGTATTTCGTTCTTCCTAGTGACGACCATAATCTGTGTCTTTTTACAATTTAATTCTAACCCTTGTTGTTCACTGTGTGTAACAACCGCATCTACTAAATTTTGCAGATCCTGTTCATTGTCTGCAATCAAGACTGTATCATCTGCATATCTAATGTTATTGATGCATCGTCCCCCAATGTTGATTCCTTCCATATTTTCAATATTTCTGAAAATATTTTCACTGTACAGGGAAAACAGATCTGGAGACATTACACATCCCTGTCTCACACCTCTCTTAATAGGCTGATCAAGATAAGCACGGGGCCCACGTTGAGGATCTGATTACGACGCCAGTGATTACGTTACATTTGTACCGCAGTAAAAATAGACTCATGACACAGGGCAGTAATGAAAACATTAATTCCTGGCTAAAAGTAGATTTTGTTGAACTTGAAAACTCGACACAGACATTCACCGAATCTACTCATACGATGAGTGTACATGACAACATCAACACGAGGCCTGCCAACCCACCAGCGCTCTTGGCTATTGAATACCCAATGGAGCGTATCCAAAACAACATAGAACCCAATGTTGACATTGTTGAAGAAGTACCTGCCTCAGATAACAATAGCATCTTAACTATCAATGGACATTCGTGCGACTGTAAACAGCGCATTGAGGAACTAGAACAATCACTAAAGGCGCTCATTGTCACTGTTTCAACCAACATTGAAGCAAACAACAAGATAAGCAGTGATTACAATGCTCTCAAGACAGAAGTCGCACTCCTGCGAGACGAAACTTTGCTGCTGAGAAATACAGTTCAAATCTTACAGAATGCGTCCTCTACAAACCAAACCGAAGAAGCATGTAATTCTCAAGCAACCGCTTCATCCTTGGGAAATCTTGGGGAAGCTCAATCCCACCCAGAACAGATAATCACAATGAAAACAACTCAACGCGCAGAGGAAGATAAAAAACAACAAACACCTCAATGTGCAGAAGAAGATAAACAACAACAAGCAGTCTACCCCATTGACGTCAAAATAAGCAATAGGTTTGAAGTACTTCAAGAAAAGTCACCAGAAAACTTACAGTGCTTTAACATGCTGCAAACGGGCAAGACAAGCCAACAAGATACATCGGGAGAACCACATGGCGACATAAAGACTGCTGACAATCGGAAATGGATGAAACAACGGTCGAGACGTGCTGAAAACCAACATGTACAGACAGCACGACCTGACTGTACACATATTATACTAGGCGATTCCTTAATGAAAGGTTTATACAGCGACAGGATGGCCACATCAGACAAAGACATTGTTTCAATAATCCCACTGCCTGGGGCTGGTGTAGACCGGCTAACAGACAAGATTAGCAGGTTGGCTGTTAATCATAGCGTCAGAAGGGCAAGCGTACATATTGGCATCACCGACACCATGAACAACCAACAAATCACAGGGTCTCAACTGCTGGCACTCTTGAACGGATTACGTCACACTTTTCCTAACTCATCCATTTTCTTCTCCTCCATTATATCACCGAGTTATGGACACCAGCGCCGTCTAGCTGACATAAATAACAACATGTTGCAGAAGTTCTGTTCTCAAAACAAGATACAATTCATCAACAATACAGCATCATTCACTTCACAGGCTGGTGCACCAAAAAAGAGTCATTACAAGGATCAAATACATTTATCTACATTGGGCACCAGTTTTCTCGCCAAGAATTTAAAATATCCAGAACGGACATACCATACATCCAATACGGGATCGCGCCGGACACTTTTAGCTGCTCCTGAAACTCAAGCCAGACGACATACTCCCGTCACATCAAGTACCAAGAGGACAGAAGTGTGCAGACCACTCATAACCACTGCACCTGAAATCCAAGCCAGACGGGACACTACCACAACACCAAGTCCGTTAAATACGTCGTCTTTCACACAGGAGGGTAATAATTACGAAGATATGATTCCTATTCTCCCCAGAAAGGATCCGACTCTCAGCAACAACGACGTGCCAGCACAACCTCCTGTTAGCCACCAACCAGAGGCTCTAGTTGGTAGTCATTACATACCCATGAGACATCATCAGTACCCATTTAATTGTAATCCAGAATGGTTGCACCTCACACGGTATAGCCCAGCTACACTTCGTCAAGCACTTATAATGTCGCTATACCAACAACCAACACAACCTGGTATTTACTAGCAACTTAGGACAAAGCTACACCGGATCTCGGTACAAGAAAGAGCCTCTCCTTAAACGTTTATCTGCATATTTGGTTATAACTTGATCTAGTAACGTATTAGGTTATAAGTTATTACAAACATTGACTGGTTTTGACTTTATATTAATTGATAGTACTTAGCTGTATAGCTTTTATAATAATTCTAATTGTGTTTTCACGGTGAGTGAGGGGGTCTTCACTGCTCTTCCTTATGGATCTGTGTACGTATTTTTATATATTTACAGAGATATTACTGTTTCTCTGTACTTTAGAGTGTGTTTTGTATTAAGGGACGTAAGTTTTATTCACTTTGTGTGTGTGTGTGTTTTGCTTTTAAACTTGTGATTACGCATTGTTGAAATGTCTAATAAGTACGAACACTGGCTCAGGAATAATGGGCTCAGAATCGGGCATGTAAACATATGCCATCTATTAGGGAAGCTGCCCGAACTATCACTTATACTTAATCAAAATTTTCACATGTTTGGCGTTAGCGAAAGTCGATTAAATGGCAACATCTCAGATGATGACATCGCTATCAGAGGTTTTAAAACCATTAGAAGAGATCCCTATCAGAAACAAGAGACGGGTATTGCAGTTTATATTTCCAACTCGCTTAACGCCCACCGCAGGCTAGACTTTGAAACCTGTGAGATTGAGTGTGTATGGATAGAGGTTAAACTTCAAAATTGCATACCGTTAGTAGTTGGCTATCTTTATCGAAACCCCAGTGCAGGAAATATCTGGTATGAAAAGTTCACCACTATGATGGATGTAGTCTTTAGTAATGCTAGGGAAATAATATTGCTAGGTGACTTCAACATAGACGCTAACAAATCAAACAAACCATGGGAAAACATAATAGAGTCATATAATTTCCAACAGTTAGTCAAACAAGCCACTAGAATCACTAAATCATCTGCAACACTTATAGATCATATTTATACTACGTGTGCTGATAACATCACAGAATGTAGTTTACCTATCAATGCAATGAGCGATCACTATCCAGTATGTTGCACGTGGTCGAAAAGGGGCACCAAAACTCCCAAACACAAACATATAAGCATAAAATATAGAAATTACAAAAATTTCAATCGAGACGTCTTCTTACAAGATTTGGTCAACTCATCTCTAGATTATGTTTACCAGCTTCCTGACCCAGAAGATGCTCTGGACCACTGGCTAAAGACCTTTCTAAGTATATTTGATAAACATGTTCCATTTAAGGAAGTTCGTGTTAAACATCACACAAAGCCCCCGTGGATCACACAGGAGGTAGTTGAACTTATGAGAGATCGCGACAGGGCTCACAAAAATAGAGATCTAACTATGTACCGTAGTCTGAGAAACAAAGTTCAATATGTTATTCGGAAGGAAAAGAAAAACTATTTTAAGAACATAGTAATAGATAAAACCAACACTAAAGATATATGGAAAGCAATTAATACCTTGACAAACAAACACAAATCATCACAATCATTACCATCGAATCAGGTTACATGTGATCTATTCAGTAGATACTTTCAGTCCGACATAAACCAACTGAAGGCTGCAATACCAGATGCGCCTCATGACATATCTTTATTATCATCATTCTGTGAGAACAAATGCTATGGACACATTTCCTCCAACATACCGCTAATGACGACAACTGAAGTATTTACTCATCTCCGTAATCTAAAAAACAATAACTCATCAGGACTAGATGGAATTAGTAGTCGGATCCTTCGCCATGCTGCACCGGCGATCTGCGAGTCACTAACTTTTATATATAATCAATGTCTAACCAGAGGTCACTTCCCATCAGCCTTTAAAATCGCTAAAGTGTATCCTCATTTAAAAGCTGGTCCTCTAGACGATCGTCTCATGAGTAATTATAGACCAATTTCCATATTATCCTCATTATCCAAACCGCTAGAAAAGCACATCCACAAAACAACACTAGATCACTTAGTTCGCCATAAACTGATAGTTGACAGTCAGTCAGGATTTCGGCCAAAATATTCTTGCCATACGGCACTAACAAACATGATAGAAAACTGGCATCACAATATTAACAACAATACTCTATGTGGAGCGGTGTTTATAGACTTTAGGAAAGCATTCAATATGATAGATCATACTATTCTAATTAAAAAACTAGAAACAATGAAAGTAAGTTTTAATATAGTGACATTAATATAATCATTCTTATTAGACAGAAAGCAAGTAGTATCACACAATAAAGTTTTATCTCAAGCCATTACCATTAATATTGGAGTACCTCAGGGGTCTATTCTTGGCCCTCTATTATTTGCCATTTATATAAATGATCTTCCATTAAATCTGTCGTCGTCCTGCGATCTATTTGCTGATGACTGCACAGTATATACAAACGCTGTTGATCGTAATGTGCTAGAATTATCCTTGCAACAGGAAATAAATAGTGTAGTTAACTGGAGTCATGCAAACCGCATGCAAATTAACATTATTAAAACAAAGTCTATGTTAATAGGAACCAGGCAAAGACTTCACACTCTAAACTCGCAGAGAACTCTTCAGCTGCACATTGGCAGCACGCCTGTAGAAAGTGTCACCGAGCACAAGACACTGGGTGTTATCATAGATCAAAATCTAACTTTTAACTCACATGTTCATGCTCTAGTTAAACAAATAGCCAAAAAAGTATACCAACTTGCCAAAATTAAAAATTTCCTTGACGAAAACACAAGAAAGATATTCTATACTTCTCATATACAAACACATATTGATTACTGCTCCACAGTCTGGGATGGATGCTCCAAATCAATAACAAAACGCCTATATTCACTCCAGAAAAGGGCAGAGCGTTTAATTAATGGTGAAAAGCTTACCGACAATTCTAACCAATATAAACGTCTCCGGTTACTGCCACTCCACAAGCGTCTGCTTTTTAATAAGACCAAACTAATTCACAAAATCCTATTTCAAAATGCTCCAAGCTACCTTTGGCCATTGTTTAAATATAACGCTAGACATAGCGAACGACTAAATATACTTCATGTCCCTAAACCTAGGATAGACTTATATAAATTAAGCTTAGCATACTCTGCCGCTCAGTTGTGGAACAATCTTCCACAAGAAATCAAAGACACCACCAATCATGATACATACATTCGCAACCTGTTTGAACACTACCTTAGTACAGACTACATGCCCCCATAACAAATAACACAAAAAAGACAATAATGGTAACTTATCTCAAACGACAACTAGCCAAAAAACATTCCCTTATGTATGGCACGTTACACCCTCCTTAGGTATTTATAATGCCCATGTTAAACACTGCCTCAGTGAGTCATTTGTTATTGATTATTTTTCATGCGTTTTAATGTTCTTTTGTTGTCAAAAGTTGCTTCATAAGTGATGTTGAATGAAAGAATGTATGAGAGGAAATAGAGAAGAAGGGCAGAATGTCAGACGGGCCTGCGTGCCCAATTCTTAACCCTTTGAAAATAAAGACTTATTATTATTATTATTATTATTACTTCATTATCAACTCTTATGGCAGCTTGTTGTTTCCAATTTATGTTTTTTACAAGTCTAAGGTTTTTCCCATCAATTTGTAGATCTTCAAACATCCTTATCATGTTGACATGTCTCACTTTATCAAAAGCCTTTGTGTAGTCAATAAAGCAAAGGTGTAGATCTTTGTTTACTTCTATAGAACGTTCGATTACGGTTCTCAGTATATACACAGCATTTACTGTACCCTTGCCTACTACAAACCCACATTGTTCTTCTCCTATTTCAGGTTGTATTTTCCTCCTAACTCTTTGCATGATAATTCTTAGCAAAATCTTCGTGATGTGACTCATTATACTAATTGTTCGATGTTGATCACATTCCAAGGCTCCTGATTTCTTTGGGATTGCAATAAATACAGAATTACTTAACTCATGAGGTATATTTCCAGTATCATATATTGTATTAAGCAGACTGGTAACTTTATCTATTCCATATTCTTCTAAAGCATTCTGAACCTCCGTCTTCAAAATTGCTGGCCCTTCATTGGTATTTTGAACAATATATTGTTCGTCTCTGTTATCGTCATAAAGGTTTTTCACGTAATCTGACCATACATGTAAAATCTGATCTTTTTCTATTACGACTCTTCCATCTTTTGTCTTTAGGCAGTCTGCTGATGTACGTGTTCTTTGATTAGTAATCTCCTGAATTCTTTTGTGCATTAGTTTCGCATTTTTTACTGTTGTGTTGTTTTTAATTTCTCTGCAATTTTTCTCAAGCCATGTTTCTTTAGCCTCCTTACATAAGGTTCTGACTTTTCTGTGAATTTCTTCATATTTGGCAGGATTATTTTTGTTCTGTCTTCTTGTTTCCATTAGTTGTAAAATTTCTTCAGTCATCCATGTCTTACGGCCCACTATTTTTACTTTTGGAATAGTTTTTTCTGCTGCACAACTGATTGAATTCTTCAGCATTTCCCATTGATCATCTACATCTTGAAATAGGATCTCTAGATCAGACAATAAATCAAATTTGTTCTTTACTTCTATGTTAAAATTATCTTGTATTTCTTTGTCAGTTTTCAATCATTAGACTCAGTAGACAACATCAAATCAGTAGACAAATCAGTAGACAACATAGCAGCTGTAAAATTTACAACTATGGTTTATTTTTAAATGGAATTTTATTTTATCACACTTTCCGTTGTAAAACTGATCCTCGGATTGGGAATTACTCTTTCCTTCCTGTTGCTAAGTAGTGGGATTCACAGGTCTTTTCGTTGGTGGAAGATTTGAGGATTGTAGTTTTTCTAAGTCAGTGAGTGCAGGGTACTTTAAAGGATGTTGACTTCAGACTTATTGATTCCTCTTGCTGTCCAGTACAGTTTTTGTAGTTTGATTCATGGTCTGAGTTTTCCCTATTAATACCATGAAATTGTAATATGACATAAGGTGTTTTTTTGTCTTTAAATCAATTAGAAGCTACAGTAAACGTGAGAGATACAATACATTAGTCTTGAGTATTTTTTAATTTCTATTGTGTATGTTAAGTTGACACCTAGTAGTATATTTGTGGTGACATGGTCTACTTTGTTGCACTTCATTCAAACCCAAAAGTAGCCAGTCTTCTAGAAATATGAAAGTGTATGTATGCAAATTCATTAAATGTTATGAAAAGATTATATAATGCATGTAACATGTTTCTATTTCAGGAATTTACAATGACCTTGTTTGCAATTCAGCACCGGAACGTGGGAATCATGCTATGTTGGCTGTGGGGTATGGAAGCCTAAATGGCCAAGATTACTGGATTGTCAAGAACAGGTGAGAATCATGAGGCTCTGTCAGGGTTGAAAGGTCAATCCTCTGGAAGATTGCAACATTAAATGGGAGTCAGCATGCAAAAATCAGTCCAGTGCAAGACTATTACTAACATCAACAACTTGAGAGAGGCATATAGAATGCAGCCAAGTCTTGATTCGGCATGACACATAGACTGCTGGGGATTAGTCCTGGGCTGGTCATGTTTCCCCCATAGACTGCTGGGGATTAGTCCTGGGCTGGTCATGTTTTCCCCATAGACTGCTAGGGATTAGTCCTTGGCTGGTCTTGTTTTCCCCATAAACAGTTGGGAATTAGTCTTGGGCTGGTCATGTTTTCCTCATAGATTGTTGCTATTTTGTCAGCAGACTACGGCTCAATGTCCAGGGGTAGTGAGGCTCTGTGATGTCATCATCATTGTCGTCCAGTGATTTATCTGCATCAAAGTTCAGCAGTAACAGGTCTTCAACACATTATTCTACGTCTTAATAGGATATTAAGATAAGATTCATCTAGTCTGTGATATCTACCCACATGCAACACTTGTCTTCCTCTTGAACACTTTCCCACTACTGTTTTTTTCCATTATATATTGGAATAAAGAAGTGTCTCTCCATATTCCAGTGGTACTGTCATTTCATATATCCTAATGAAATATGTGTACGTATGTATAATTTATTGCATCATATGTTTGTTTTTTAAATGTTATTCATGAATTACTATATATATAGTTTGTTTTGCTGTATGGCAGTGATTCTTGTAATGTAAATGAACATGTTAGAAAGACCTTGGAGACAACAGAGATGTGGCTCCTGAGATGAATGTTGCAAACTCCTTGGACAGCCGGAGTACCTAACAACGATTGTCTGAAAGAGGGTAATGAAACTAGAACATTATGTACAATAATAAGTAAGAGACAGACAGCTTTCTTTGGTCATCTGATCAGAAGAGAGGCATTGGAGAACATCATGACACCAAGAAAGATCAAGGGGAAGAGAGGCAGAAGCAGACCATGAGAAATGATGCTGGATAGACTGAAACAGTGGCATGGAGGAATATCATCAGCCGAATTGATCCAGAACACCAAAGACTGTGATCTGTGGAGATACATGATTGCCTCCACCATCGTTTCTTATTTGTGTAGTATCACCTGCAAAGGAAACATTTATCATTACAAAATCTCATTTGACATACAAGTATTTTAGATTGACCAGTTTTGTACTCTGCATTATTTTGAAACGTGAAATACAAACAACTGGCATATCTATATGTGTGTATTAAAATTTATTTTCAGCTGGGGTTTGTCATGGGGAGATAACGGATACGTCTTGATGTCACGTAACAAGGACAACCTGTGTGGAATTGCCAACGTTGCTAGTTTCCCTACTATTTAACCATGCTTCTCAAGTTGATCAAGAACCAGCAACCCGTTCTTTCAGTTTACTGACAGTTTTTGTGTGTAAAGAAATGAATGTCTAAATGTTTCAGATAACGTTGCTGAGATATGATAATCATATGTTTGTGTGGTGTGTGTGAGTACATGTAAATGTAATATCAAGTAGGTGAATGAAAGTTTTGTCACAGTAATTAATGAGTTGGGTGGGTAACTTTGTTAGTTTATTGTGCACACTAAACCTAGCAGCTAATAATAGTGACAACATCTCTGAGCCAATTACCTGATTGTCATTTAAAGTGACATTTAGGTGACATTATGAGACCATAGCTGCTGGCTGTTTAACTCATTAAATGCTTACTAATTGTTGTTGCCATAGGTACATTGTTTGCAACTTAGGCTAGCATTTGATTAGTTATGCATTCATAAATTGAAACCTTTTAGTTGTGCATCTGTGTGCTACCAGCAACATAATTTTGTTAACCTCATCATGTCCTTACATTAAGATTTATTACCTTATTTACATTTGCAAATGTTTGGCATAAATAAAACTTTTGGTATTTGGTATAAAAAAAGTAATCAAAACACAGGCATCCAATCATATAGACCTCATTATATACAATATTGTATTTTGGTTTTCTGTAACATTCTACAGGTGATCTCTCAAGTTGTGCCTCAGGAAGAGAGAAGCTACTAATTGTATTATGCTGCTTAGCATGATTTTTTATGTGCATATTACTTTATTTTCAAAGTATTAGTTTAGATTTCTAATTATAATAGTTCTTGGAGCTTTTAAAACCATCTGCTTTAGGATGATTTTTCTTCCACTCTCCATGTATAGAAACTTCTTGATGCAAAATGTCATTTTGTTCTGGAACTTGTTTTGCCAATAAAAATATATTTGGTATTAAAAGTTGTTCATTCAGAAATTTTTTGGTTTCATCTCTCAAGGTTTTGATAATGAGAAAACAAACATGAACATCAGAAATGATATGCTGTACACTTTCAAGAAAACCACAAAGAAAATTACATATGAGAATTGTGATCCTAGGAAAATAAACAGTTGAAGGAAAAGAGTCTTGGTGCTCTCAAATAGTTATCTGCAACATAACTGGTTGTTCTCCATCCAATCCAAGATTGTATGGCACTCAAGGTTTAGAGTAGCAGATACGCAGTGTCGTCTTCGC
Source organism: Cepaea nemoralis (assembly GCA_014155875.1). Taxonomy (NCBI): domain Eukaryota; kingdom Metazoa; phylum Mollusca; class Gastropoda; order Stylommatophora; family Helicidae; genus Cepaea; species Cepaea nemoralis. The sequence continues at coordinate 540,103 of JACEFZ010027210.1, read as the reverse complement.
ACATGTCTGTCCTCCACGGTCTATAGGTGGAGTAAAATCTTATTGATTTGGAAATTGACAACTATGTTCTCCCTTATCTTCTGTACATAATTAGTTTCTCTAGATCTGTTTCCCTTACAAGAAAAAGGTCTCATACATTAAGGGTTTTATAAGCATTCCCCATTGCCATGAGTATTTGGTTATAAACAATGCAAGTACATTATGGTAAGGTCTCTTGTATAACCTTCAGGTGAATTCTTTTCTAATCAAAAGTTTCAGGGCGAGTATATTCCCTCCTCTTCGCCATGTATGTAATATGCCTTTACCTCATTTATCATGATCATCATTATCGTCTTTATCATTCAGGACACAAAACTATATGATTGTAACCTGATTTATAAGTAACTAGCTGACCTGGCCCAGCTTCGCCCAGCCCCTGGCGGGGATCTGTCTATCTATCTATCTGTCTGTCTGTCTATCTATCTATCTGTCTGTCTATCTACCTACCTACATCTATCTATCTATCTATCTATCTATCTATCTATCTATCTATCTATCTATCTATCTATCTATCTATCTATCTATCTATCTATCTATCTATCTATCCGGAAGCTGCAGATGTTTGAATTCGAATGGCATATCTGTTGGAATCATTGGGATGCAAGGCAACAGTAGATCTTCTCCTTTAAATTTCACACTTAATATTGTAGCTTCGATGATATTGTTCAGAGTTACAGAAATTAAAATAGATCCATTATTTTTACGAAAACTTTGAAGATGCCTTAAAGTTATCTTTTGTTAGATGATTTGGAAGATGCTATCACTCTGTCAGATACATTGGATCTTCTCATGCCCCGTGCTTGGATTGGTGTACAACAGACTGTTTTCCGCCTTGCATGCCATATTTATCATCGTTTCATCCTGCTTAGACTGTGACGTCACAGCCAATACAAAGTCTTTTTTCATCTTCTCTTCGGCCCAATGTCGCTGTTGGTTGGTGTTGTAAAATGGGGTTGTAGTGGGGGAAACATTAATCACGCTTTTGATGATTGTAAGAATTATAGCACAGCTGGCAAACTTACCAAATGAGGTCTTTATGACATGGGTTGGTCAGTTCTCTTTCTCATTGCCTTCTTCCTTGATGTAAGTTGTCTAGTTCTCTTCTTCGTAGCGTGAGTTGTGCCTGACCATGCATGAAAATTACTTCCGGCAAATCGCGAGATTGCTGCCATTTGTCTGAGCTGATGTGGAGGCGAGTATATTATTGTTATTATGACTGCTGGTTGAGCGCTGACGTGATACATTCCACGCCTGGTTTAGTTTCTGCAATGTCTCATACAGCCAGACAGTGTAATGTACTATGATATACAGGCCACTTTCAAACGCTGTAAAGCGCATTGGGAATTTTATGCTAAAACCATATTTGTATAACCCCCCCCCCCCCCCTTTCCCCCGGCACTCGGTGAATGATCTCATCCATATCGCACCTACCGCTTGTACATCCCCATACATTTTCAGGTACACATTTGAGGCTGCCGGTAACATAATGTTGGTAGTTTCGTTGCATGTTTGTCAACTATCAGATCCCTTGATACTGTTGTTGTTGTGGCAAGTCCAGTGACCAATATTTTTGCTAACAACGGCAAGGGATCGCACAGCAGACAGCAAGTTCTTACTTGAAGTGCGGTGATCGACTCTCTTCCACTTGTTTCCCTCGTCGACTCCGGCACGACTGAACAGACACATAATCGCTAAAAATAAATTCTCTCCCCTTTTAAATGCAGCGAAAACTGAAGTGTGTTTGTTGTTTCGTCTGTGATTGTGTTGCTTCGGTTTGCGAGTGGTCGGGGGGGGGGGGGGGGGGGGGGGGGGAGATGAATGAATAAGTTTACACGATCAGTGTGTTTGGTTCCAAATGTTGCTGTATGTAGCCTGGGCGCAGTGTTGGGGTGAGCGCCCAACCTTGCATAAATACCACAATGGCTCGTGAATACATAACCTCTGCAGCAAAAGTCCAACTCCTGGCCTTCACGTGGCGGAGCTGTTTTAACTAACAGGAGAAGGGGCGACGGCAAGTTTCTATCATCAAGTGCCGTGCCGGCTGGCGTTCATGGCTCTTCACAGAACTCGGTCTTTGGTGTTCTGGATCAACTCTGCTGATGATATTCCTCCATGCCATCGTCTCAATCCACCCAGCACCATTTCTCTTGGTCTGGGTCTGCCTCTCTTCCCCTCGATCTTTCCAGTTGTCACGGTGTTCTCCAATGCCTCTCTTCTTTTTACATGACCAAAGAAAGCTGTTTGTCTCTTTCTTATTGTTGTATATAGTGTTCTAGTTTCATTAGCCTCTTTCAGGCAAAAGCTGTTAGCTACTCTGGCAGTCCAAGGAATTCGCAACATTCGTCTTAAGAACAACATCTCTGTTGCTTCTACGTTCTTCCTAATTTGTTCATTTACATTCTAAGATTCGCTGCCATACAGCAAAACTGGTTCTATATAGCATATCTATATATATAAAAATCTTTGTGTGTATGTATGTATGTAAGTATGTATGTATGTATGTCCGTCCTTCATTCGTTCGCGAACGGTCCAACCGATTGAGATGAAATTTTCTACACGTTTTCCTTTCATTCCTGTGCAACCAACTGTGATAGATTTATCTATCAGCTATCAGCTATTACCTTCCTAACATTTAATTTTGTAATTACATGACTGAACATAAGAAAATATAAGAATATATGACAAAAGGGGATATAACTTTTAGTAGCATTGTTATATCTTAAGTTACGTCCCCTAACTATAGAAATCTATATGAATTAAATGAGGTGCAGTCGGGCCAGGTCAGACAGACAGATAGACAGACTGACAGACAGGCAGATAGTCAGGAACGGGAGCCAAGTTTACTTTAGATAGATCTCTTCCAATCATATTTTCTATCTATTCTTCTATTCTATCTATATTTTGTTGTTATGTTCGGGCCGAACATACATACATAGACAGATAGACAGACAGACAGACAGACAGACAGACAGACAGACAGACAGAGACAGATAGATAGATAGATAGATAGATAGATAGATAGATAGATAGATAGATAGATCGGGAACGGGAGCTTATATGACTACTTATGAGATGCTCTCCACCAGGGCCTGGGCGAAGTCGGGCCGGGTCGGACAGACAGACAGACATACAGATAGTCGGGAACGGGAGCTTATATGACTACTTATATAAATTAAATGAGATGCTCCCCATCAGGGTCTGGGCGAAGCCGGGCCGGGTCAGACAGACAGACAGACAGACAGACAGATAGATAGATAGTCGGGAACGGGAGCTTATATGACTACTTATATGAATTAAATGAGATGCTCGCCATCAGGGTCTGGGTGAAGCCGGGCCGGGTCAGACAGACAGATAGACAGACAGACAGACAGACAGATAGATAGTCGGGAACGGGAGCTTATATGACTACTTATATGAATTAAATTAGATGCTCCCCACCTGGAGCTGGGCGAAGCCGGGCCGGGTCAGACAGACAGACAGACAGACAGACAGATACATACATACATACATACATACATACATACATACGCACGCACGCACGCACACACACATCCCCGCCAGAGACTGGGCGAAGCCGGGCCGGGCAGCTAGTATATATATATATATTTGGATAGGCCTTAGGTTCATACCAGAATACGATCAGCGTTGCCAGTAGTGGGTTGTGCTCAATATTAAAAATTCAAATCCAGAAATAACCAAATTAATCAATTTGATTATTGCTCATTGGATTTAGGAGGCCTGGTGTTCCTTGCCAGTGAGAAGTCCTGATCGTTTCGGGTCCACATCGATTGACGGACGTCAGTCGCGGCGATTGGGCAATCTTGAGCATAGCCTACGATGGGTGACGTTGTAATATTCTGTTATAATTTGGCTGTATGTCCAACGTGTGCCGCGTGGTCACACACCCACTTCACACGCCAGTGATCCGGGGCTTGTTTCAAACGAGAGCGAAACTCGAGTATAGTGCTTCCATATTGACGTGGATAGGCCTTAGGTTCATACCAGATTACGATCAGCGTTGCCAGTAGTGGGTTGTGCTCAATATTTAAAATTCAAATTCCGAAATAACCAAATTATTAAATTTGACCAATATTGACGATGTTAGAAAAACGGCTGTGTTTGATGCCGAACTCAATCGTCTTAACATTGATATTGCTGGCCTGCAAGAGACTCGCCTCGCCGAGTAAGGGTCACTCAGGGAAAACAATTACACATTTTTTTGGAAGGGTAGAGGGCAGGCAGAAAAAAAGGCAACACGGTGTGGGCTTTGCAGTGAAGAATTCGCTGCTGGGAATGACTGAAATTCCATCAAGAGGAAATGAAAGACTATTATCCCTGCGCTTGGCAACCTCTTGTGGTTTTGCCACCATTTTTACTGCATATACACCGACACTACATTCACCTGATGATGTGAAGGATTCGTTCTATGAGGAGTTAGACTCCGTGATCAAGGCAGTTCCAAAAGCTGACTACATTTACATGCTCGGTGACTACAATGCTCGTGTGGGCAAGGACTTGAGTTCATGCCCAGTGTGCCTTGGAAAATACAACATCGGTCGCATGAATGAAAATGGGCAAAAGCTGCTGGAGCATTGCACCAGAAATGACATATATATTACAAATTCCTTTTTCTAAACAAAAGAGCTGCATAAGGTCACATGGAAACATCCAACATCAGGCCATTGGCACCAGCTGGACTTCATCATCAAACGGAGACAGCATCTAAACCATATATCATTGACTCTAAGTTACCACAGTGCCCACTGTGATACGGATCATTCTGTGGTTGTTGCGAGGGTTAGGCTGAGATCAAAAAGAATCTACATAGCTAAACACAAATCTAGCCCCAGGATTAATATTATTAACACTTACGATCCTGAAAAGTGCTTTCAGTTTCAACAGCAGCTTGAAGACGCTTTCACTGATACACCAGAAAATTGTACAGTAAATGAAAAGTGGGGTCATCTTAAGGAAACTCTTTATATAACTGCCGTAGGGGTTTACGGCACTGTGGATCATCAGAGGCAGGACTGGTTTGCGGCAAACAGCCAGACTCTGCAGCCCTTGATTGATAAGAAAAAATAGCTCTCTTGAGAAACAAGGAAAGACCAACGCGTAACACTCTGAGTGAGCTAAAGCAAGCTAGAAAGGACGTGAAAAAGGCTGCCAGACAGTGTGCAAATGATTATTGGATTAAGTTACGTGAGTCCATTCAAATCGCAAGTGATAAGGGAAACATCAGAAGCATGTATGAAGGAATAAAGAAAGCCTGTTTGTCCAATGATCAAAAGAAGTGCACCATTGAAAACGTTGACTGGAGAAATCATAACTGATAAGAAACAGCAGATGGACAGATGGGTAGAGCACTATTTGGAGCTTTACTCAAGTGAGACCAAACTAGCGGATGATGTCCTCAACGCAAGAGGCTCTACCAACTCTTGACCACCTGGACACACTTCCCACCATAACAAATGTTAAGTGTTCTATAAATGAACTTGCATCGGGCAAGGCTCCAGGTAAGGATGGGATTCCAATAGAGGTTACCAGGAGTGGGCAAGACACACTCACTCTACGGATTCACCAGCTAATAGAGCTATGCTGGCGAGAAGGACATGTCCCACAGGATTTCAAAGTTTCAAGAATCATAACACTGTACAAGAACAAGGGCGATCGGAGCGACTGCAGCAACTATAGGGATATCTCACGTCTGTGTATTGTTGAAAAAGTATTTGCCAGAATTGTTCTGCGCAGACTTCAAGTCCTAGGAGATCAAGTCTACCCCGAATCACAGTGTGGCTTTCGACAGAACCGTTCTACCATTGATATGATATTCTCATTGCGACAAATACAAGAAAAATGTCGTGAACAGAATCAACCACTGTTTATTGCCTTCATCGACCTCACAAAGGCATTTGATTTGGTCAGTCGTGAGGGTCTGTTCAAGGCACTAAAGAAGATTGGCTGCCCACCAACTCTTCTGAAGGGTATAATCAAGTTTGATGGTGCAACTTCTGAAGAGTTTGAAATCAAGAGTGGAGTTAAGCAAGGTTGTGTACTAGCTCCCACTCTTTTTGGAATATACTTTTCACTTCTATTGAAATATGCCTTTCGTGATCAGGATGCCGGTATATACATTCACTCACGCTCACATGGCGGCCCCTACAATGCTCAGAGATTGAAGGCCAAGACCAAAATTAGGAAGGTACTAATCAGAGAGTTGCTTTTTGCAGATTATGCTGCTGTTACGACCCACTCTGAGGAAGAATTACAAGGTCTACTATCTGCATTCTCCAATGCTTGTTCCGAATTTGGTTTGACAATTAGTAAAAAGAAGACACAGAATATGTCACAAGGTGCACATGGGGTACCATCAATCTTTATTGACGACGCCGAACTAGAGATGGTAGTCGATTTTACATATCTAGGATCAGTGGTAAATAGCAAATTATCCCTAGATCAGGAAATCAACACCCGGATTGGTAAGGCAGCAACAACAATGATCAGGTTAAGAAAAAGAGTCTGGGAGAACAGGAAGCTTACTGTAAAAATAAAAGTCCTTGTCTATCAAGCCTGTGTCCTTACTACTCTTCTCTATGGCAGTGAAACCTGGACAACTTACTCACACCAAGAGAACAATTTAAACAGCTTTCATATGCGATGCCTGCGAAGAATTCTTGGTATTAAGTGGCAAGACAAAATCACAAATACTGAAGTATTGGAAAGATCAGGTTGTGTGACGGTGTATTCCATGCTCAGTCTTCGTAGACTTAGATGGATAGATCATCTTAGGAGGATGGATGTTGGTAGAATACCAAAGGACATCTTTTTTGGTGAATTACAGATGGGTAGGAGATCTCAGGGTCGGCCTCTACTACGATACAAAGATGTGTGTAAGCGGGACATGATTGATACAGGCATTGATAATGCACATTGGGAGCAAGTCGCCGCTGAACGTGTTGCATGGAGGTCAAACATCAGAAATGGAATAAAGACAAAGGAGAAAATTATTGCAGATAAGTCACACACCGAGCGTGTAAGACGTAAGATGGTGCAAGATGGTGGAAATAACCACGTGTTCACATGCACCCACTGTGAACGAACCTTTACAGCGCGAATTGGCCTTACGAGTCACATTCGCTACCGCCATGGTAAATGTTATTATGCCTTTTTGAAGCACAAACTATCGTCTGTCGAGACGGCAAAGTGAAAATGATGATGAAACATTTTTAAGAGCTGTGTACACTTTTTTGTTTGTGATCCCGACTTAGCATGGAAATGTTTCCCTCGAAGCGCTTTCTCCTCTCCTCGTACTTGAACCGTGAGTAGTAGACGTATTATGTATTTAAGTCCATTTTGGGATTTCAAACCACCGATAAATCGTTCTTTACGCTGTTATGTGGCCATCTTGTTTCGTCATATTTTACGATCTCAATATTTTGAACTTGGCGGTTATTTTCTTGGTTCTGGGTGACTACTTCCTGTTGTCACTTCCGGTCCCCAGTCGGGGGGGGGGGGGGGGGGGGGGGGGGCGGGCGGGGCGGACAACGAGACAAGCCCCGGGTATGTGGAATACTTAGATAAGTAGACCAAATAGTTGTCGGGCATCTGGGTTCGAGTCCCAGTGTGTGTGCGTGTGCGGTGCGGTGTGCGCGTCCTCCAGTCATGTAGATATCAGCTCCTTCGCTGAGAAGACCGAAATCAATATGACAGGAAATTACTTTATGCCATCTCTCGAGTTACCCCGAGTATGCATTGTTGGATGATGAATAACCTTTCCACCATGATAACTTCGACATGTTTCCATAGTACCCATGTATCAACATTAAGCGCTTTGTGGAAATCTAGTTTAAAAATATAATAGATAGCCATAGAATATAATTAAAAATTAACCCTAAAAACATAAAAAATGGATAAATTTCTTGAATGTATAGTGGAGAATAGGTACGTCAATAAAAACGTTATTCCTAATTTAAAATAAGCCATAGAGTATCAAAATAATCATACAAATATGTAATATTATTAAACAAATAACGTCCCTCTTTACAAACATAAATTAGAATTATATATATATATATATATATATATATATATATATATATATATATATATATATATATATATATATATATATATATATATGTATATATATATATATATATATATATATATATATATATATATATATATATATATATATATATATATATATATATACATATATATATACATATATATATATATATATATATATATATATATATATATATATATATATATATATATATATATACCTTGATGACTTGGTCACGAGGTATATTTGTGCGCGTCTGTGTATGTATATGTGTGCGTGGGAACGCGCGGGTGTGCAATCAATTACAGGACATCACACTCAGTCCCAACATTCGGTGGAGTGGTGTGTTTGCTGGGTAAGATTACTGCTGTCTTATTGAACAAACGGCAGGCATGTCACATACGTGTGTGTGTGTGTGTGTGTGTGTGTGTGTGTGTGTGTGTACAGGCATGTGTGTGTGTGCTATCAATTACAGGACGTCGCATTCAGCCCCAACATTGTTTGGTTGGTCGTGTGCCACCATGATTTAATGTGTAATTTCACGACCAAAGCTATGACTTGTACTATAGATGTGTGTCTATTTTTTACATATCCCAATCAAGGTGTAATGCATCGCGTTTACAGGACGTTGCAATCAACCCCAACCGTGTTTGGATGTTCTGGTGCTATCATGATTTGTCGTGTCATCTCACTATCAAAGCTATGTCTCATACTATAGCTGTGTGTCTATCTTTTACATATAACACTCAAGCTTTAATCCATTACATTACAGGACGTCGCACTCAGCCCCAACATTGTTTTGTTGCTCGACTGCCACCTTGATTTACCGTGTAACCTCACGACCAAACCTATGCCTTGTAGTATAGATGTGTGTCTATCTATTACATACTCCAGTCAAGCTATAATGCATTGCATTACAGGACGTCGCACTGAGCCCAAATATTGTATGGTTGTTCGTATGCCATTATGATTTGGCGTGTCACCGCACGACCAATGGTATGCCTCACACTATAACTATGTGTCTATTTATTACATACGCCAGTCATGGTGTAATGCAATGCATTACAGGACGTAGCAGTCAGCCCCAACATTGTTTGGTTGTTCGTGTGCAATCATGACATCCGCGTGTGTGTGTATGTGTGCGCGCATGTAGGCGTGTGTGCATGTGTGGGTGTGTGCCATTAAATACACGACATGTCAGTCGGTCCCACCATTCTATGGAGTGTCGTGTTTGCTGGGCAAGATTGCGGCTGTCATTTTTAACGAACGACAACCGTGTCATGTGCGTGCGTGTGTGTGTGTGTGTGTGTGTGTGTTTTGTTTTTTTACTGTGTGACTCATTACGGGGTATTTCAACGGAGTGAACGTGTTTAGACATGTCTTTGGGGAAAACTGCAGGATGACTCAGAGTGGACTGACAACATAACGATACAGCCGAGACACTTGGATAATTCTCAAACCCGATCAAATATGGCGATGCTTCCGGTCATATGGCTAAGGTATACCATCGAAGCACGTGACTAAACCCGGTTAAAGATGGCGTCACACTCGATCACCTGTGTAAGGGTACAACCACATGGCTAAAACCGATCAAAGATGGCGCTGTATCCGATCACTGTCTTATGGGAGACAGTCGAAACACGTGACTAATAACACAACCAGTCGAAAATGGAATCGCACACGGTCACATGACCAGACATGTCCAGACAATATTCAACTCAGTCATCCTACGACAGCCGATATCATGTATATAACACCAACAATTCGCCGTCTAGAAATCCCGGTCTCAGTGAACGCCGATCAGTTCACAATGTGCCAAGGCTCTAATGGTAAGATGGCTTTTTTTTTAGGGGGGGGGGGGGATAAATCTTTCACATTTTCGTTGTGTTTCTCCAAGTATTCATACAGTTAACCTAACAATACTAGTATAATAAAGAAATATATTGTGCTAATCGCATATAACTCGAGTATGTGCTCTGCTGGCTGCGACACCAATCAACACGTGAACATGACTGATTCATCAAGCCTGCATACCCAAAGTAGTGTCCTTAGTACCGGCAATGTCCCACAAGGAGCACCTCAAGCACTGATTTTTGCATTTACCAATAGCAAATAATGATACAGCTGAGATATGAGTGTAATGACCCAGTAGGGCAAAAGACAGAGGTAATGGAAGAAACCATCGTGTAAACTAACCCACAGAATAACCTAGGGGAGGGGGAAGAAATTCGTTCTGGTGCATGTGTATTCGGCTTGTGCCGCGACTAGAGATTGTCTTCTTCTGTCAACTGATCGCTATATACACAGTCATTGGCGTATCACTATTCAATCTGTCTCGAGACAGCGTCGACGCAGTCGAGGGCAATTTGTGGATCGCTCTTCTAAGCAGCTGTCTGGGTTACATGCTACTAAACCCTAAAATATGAGCTTCTACCTGACAATACCGAGTAATGCTTCACCGAAAATGTTTCCCAAGAACACGCCAGGTCACTATTTCGTCAAGTTACCGCAGACCATTGAGGTGAGTCAACATTTCGAAGTGGGTCTGGCCGAAATTCAGTTCCCCAACTGCTACTGCAATGTGCTAGAGAATGAGGTATGGCTAAAATACATACCACCAAACGGTAGAGTGATAAGAAAGGCGTGTCCCCCGGGCCTGTACAGTTCACCAGACGCGTTTATAGCTGCACTGAATCGCCTAATGAAAGATCAGAAGGTGGACGAGCAGCTCTGTGTTCTATTCAATTTCGACAATGAATCAAAGAAAGTCATCGTGAAAATACTCGAACCCGGGGCCACTATTACATTTAGTGAGAAGTTGCAAGAGATACTAGATACAATTGAAGGTTAAGGGGCGATAGTCCTGAATACCGACCTACAAAATATCTACGTATACTGCGATCTCATTGCGGCGAGACCAGTCGGAGACGTCATGGTCCCACTACTAAGGACGGTTCCCATTATGAATCAGCACTCGACCTCAGTGTTTCGCGCCTACGACAATCCTCACTACATACCTGTCAGAGTCCGACAGGGGACAGCGATGCAGGGACATCGTTACGACCGCCAGGCGACTTAGCTCCCAGTAAGGGATACAACAACTTCGTTGCGCCGCCAGGCAAATAGGAGTTATCAGCCTGCGAGATCGCTGGCTGACCAGCGGTCAGGCCGCCAACGCAAGACGCACGGCTGCCACGTGACGCCACGTCAGGCAGGAGGCAAGTTGCGAACCAGGTCCAGACAGCTCTGGGACACGGAACATGACGGACGTGTGAGAAAGGCGTTGTATGGTTTCTGTATTGAAAGGCGAGTGTCTGGACATCTTGCGAGTCAGACTTGTGACTGTATTGTGGATGTAAGTTGTAAAGTATCCATTATATGTATTTGTGATCATCGTTCTGTATTTGATATGTTAATACATCCACCGAACGATGTGTCGTTGAGTCTTACGTCAAATCACGTTGTATTTGTACTGTCTCACACTTGTTAGGAAAGCGAGCCAAGTTTAAGACCCTGACATGTGTGAACGTGGAGGGCTCGTCCAGCTTTAATTTAGTTATATTTGAACGTGAATAGCTTGTCCTTGTTGAACGTTTAATTTAATTAGATTTAAACTTAAATGTGATCATGGAAGGCTCATTTTGATTGTTACTACATTATTTAAACATGTGTAAGACCATTTGTAAACGTACAATGCATACATTCTGTTTGATCCTGTAAGCGTGTAAAACATTTGTGATTTGTGAAACTTGTCACCGTTTTGACCTTGTCGACATTGTGATCTTGTCGCCATTTTGACCTTGTCGCCATCTTGTAAACTTGATGTCTATGTCCTTACTGAATGTCATCTTGATGTAAGTGATGTGTCATCAATGTTGTAGAGTATTAAGATACTTGTAAATTGTCTTTGTGAATTGAGTTTGTGGAACGCGAAAAGTGTTTGGAAAGAAAGTAACGTGTATAAAAAAAAAAAAAAACTGTTGACGGACAAACTTACGACATACAATTACACTCAACGCCATACAAACCTAATCAACACTTAGTGACAAGCAGGCACACACCAACAAATAGACGCTAATTTATCTTTTTCCAAAATAAAAGCAGGTTTTTCCGTATCATCCGAAACCTTGCCGTAGAGGTCATTTCGGATTCGAAGTAGCGACCCTACAGTGCCTAGCCCGATTTTCAACCGTTCTTCACCGCATCCAGGGCACTTGAGTATACTTTTTTTCTTTTCGTATACTTTAAAAATGCATTTTTAGGCACATATCGTCCATATAAACAGATTGTAAATTGTTGATTACTAACCACTTATTACATATTGTGTGTGGCTGGTATTTCATTGACATTTTTCCATCATGTCTTCATTATTTGATTTCATTGATATGGGGATAAAGTTACAGTTACATGGTGATGAATTAACACAGTGGAGTGAGCAGAAATATGCAGAATACCTACAAGTACAGGAAAAAGCGGCTGAGCGTGAAGAAAGAGCAACTGAAAGAGCATTAAAACAGGCAGATATGGCTGCCAAACAAGGAGAGGCAGACACAGCCTTAAGGCAAACCGAATTAGAATTGGCTGCAAAGACAAAGCAGGCTGAGATCGAAAACGAAACAGAACTGAAAAAGGCAGAAATAGCAGCTCAAAGTAAGAGAGAAGAACTGGAGTTACAGTTGAAGATGAAACAACTTGACACTGAGACTGCCATTAACAAAGAGTCGAAGAAATCGGAAAGACTGGAGAAAGAAAACCAGTATAAGAAATATCAAGGTATTGTACGTAATTATACCTCGGGTGACTGCATCGCAGCCTTTACCCAAAATTTTGAAACTTTAATGGAACATTATCAAGTTCCACTGTCTGAATGGAATATTGTGTACATGAGGAGTTTGTCAGGGGAACCTCTTAAAGTTATTGAAACCATCCCCAAAGACCTCAGAAAAGATTACCATTATCTGAAATCTAAGATTATGGCACATTTTATGTTAGATGAGGCAGGTTACAGAGAACAGTTCAGTAAATTGAGCCCAAAACCGACTCAAACGTTCTCTGACTACCTCTGCTTAGTCCGAGATATTTTCACCAAATGGACGTCAGCAGCCAAAATTGAAAAAAGTTATCAGAGATTGGAAGATCTAATTATTAGAGACAAAATTGTGTCATCTATTCCTTCAGCCTTTGCAAAATTTTTGTTAGAGAAGGAATGCTCTAGTGTGGATGAAATTGAAAGACGGGGTTCGGCTTACTACACAGCCAACAAAGATTGCTTTGCTACTGAAGATACTAACATTAACTTTGTAGCAGCGGCTAATTATGACAAACAACCCTACAGTAGGCAGAAATGTCGTAAGCCTACCTCTGAGAAGTTTTATCAGTGCGGGTATTGTAAATATTCTCATCATCAGAGTGAGATGTGTGATAAAAACCCTCGTTACAAGACGTACTTACAACACAGGGTAAATCAACAAAATCAGGAGCGTGAAACCTTCAAAGGGTTAACTAAATGTTTTCTCTGTAAGGCGTTCGGACACCATCGGAGGGATTGTGAGGGCAGGCAGATGACCAAAAAAGCAGGTGCCGCCTTGTATGATAGTTCCGCGTCTGAAGAAGAAGAGCCAGAGAAACATCCTGTGAACTCAGCACAGGCTGGTGACATATTCAACGCAAACAAATGCTATGTTTGTAATACTTTCTATGAAGATGGTATTTTAAAATGCGGTCATACCATCCCTATTGCCAATGAAGAAGCTAATTCGGTAATAGGTTCAAAGGGCAGAATAAACATCCATCACGGATATGTAAATGGCAAATATGCTACAGTCCTTCGCGACACAGGAAGTACAATCATTGGCCTGAAAAGAACGTTCATATTGCCTACAGATTACACAGGCAGGCACGTAACATGTAGAACATTCTCAGGCAATATTGAGAGATACCCATTAGCATGGGCATATATTGATACACCTTTCCTCACTGGGAAAGTAAAGTGCGCTGCACTAACCAGTCCAGTTTGTGATATAATTATTGGTAATTTACCTGAGGTAAATGATAAACCTCATGACATAACATCTTCATGTAATGATGATACCATAACATCACCATCAAATGTCATCATTGAAAATGTCACACCACCTATTGATTTTAATGTAGCTAATGTAGCACTAAATTCTCATGACATCATTGAAACTATTGTTCCATCATCATCATCTGATATCATTGAGTGTGTGAACGCAGTAACAAGAGCTACTGCTAGAGTGCAAGATGAAGTAAATCAAACTGAGGCGATACAATTGCTCAGCCCAGTTTCACTACCTACTAACACCATGAAGGAAGCATTTGTAACAGCCCAAAAAGCTGATCCTTCATTGGCAAAATACTTTGACCTGATCGGCCGAAAGCCAAAAGTAACCAAGAATGCAAAATGGCATTTTGCGATGAAAAATGACATACTCACTAGGTATTACACCAGAGGTGACAATACCACAGAGCAAACTGTTTTGCCAACTAGTTAGCGCAAACAAGCCTTACATCTTGCACACGATATACCTCTTGCAGGACATATGGCATACGTTAAGACCAGATCAAGGTTATTGACACAATTTCATTGGCCACAATTTTGCAATGACATTAAAGAATATTGCAGAAGTTGTGACACCTGCCAGAAACTGGTTAAAAAAGGTAAACACCCACAGGCAAAATTACAAGTTACCGACTTAGCCAGTCGACCTTTTGAAAAGCTATCGGTTGACATAGTGGGCCCTCTCAGTGATACAACAACTAGAGGGAATAAATTTATTCTAACGGTTATTGATCAATGTAGTCGCTGGCCAGAAGCTATTCCGTTAAAGAACATAACTGCCAATGAAATAATGGAAGTGTTCTTCCATATTTGTTCTAGGATAGGGTTTCCAGATACTATCCAATCTGATAGGGGCACTCAGTTTATTGCCGCATCCACCCAAGCTTTCACCAAAATGCTGGGAGTTAAGCAGTGTTTCAATTCCCCCTACCATCCTCACAGTAGCGGAGTGATAGAAAAATTTAACGGGGATCTTAAGCACATGCTTGTAAAAGTGACGCAAGAACACCCCAACAACTGGGATGTATATCTACCAGCTATTCTTTTTGCTTATCGCGAGGTACCACATGCTAGTACCGGTTTCTCTCCTTTTGAACTTATCTATGGTGCCAAACCACGTGGCCCATTGACCATTTACCACCAAATGTTAACTGACTCTACACCAGTACTTAAACCCATATCATCATACTCATATGTGACATCATTGCGTGAAAGAATCATCAAATCTTGTGTTATTGCAAAGAATGCACTAAAACTATCTGGTGCTACTTATAGACAGTATGCTGACAAAGGTAACAGGACAATAACATTGACACCTGGACAGGACATTCTTCTTCTGCTACCTAGTGACAGACACCTTCTGACTGATTCTTGGCAGGGACCTTTTAAAGTGACAAGACAGATTTCACCTGTAGACTACGAGATCCTTATAAAAAACAAATACAAAATATTTCACATAAATATGCTAAGACCATACCACAACAGAGACGACGAACAAGACGATACAACAGCTTGTACAGTGATAATAGATCCCGAAGACGACGATGCTAGTGACGAAATTCCAACACCTGCATTAGACACGACAGACTGCTTGAAGGAGATCAAAATCAACCCAAATTTAACTCAAGCAGACACAGACAGTTGCAAACAACTTATACAACAGTACAACACCATCTTTTCCAACAACCCAGGACAAACAGAATTAATACAGCATCACATCGCACTCACATCAAACACACCAATTAGATGCAGACCATACACCATCCCATTACATTACAAAGAACAGTTACATCAAGAAATCATCGACTTAGAGAAAAATAACATCATAAGACGATCCCAATCAGACTACTCATCTCCCATGGTCATAGTACGCAAAAAGGACAATACAATAAGACTGTGCATCGACTACCGAAAACTGAATAAAATAACTGTTCTAGATCTTGAGCCTATGGCAAACACTGACGATCTTCTGACAGAACTGACAGACGCTAGGTTCTTTACGACTGTAGACATGGTTAAAGGTTATTGGCAGATTGCTGTAGACGAACAGAGCAGACATCTGACAGCTTTCGCCACACCTTGGGGACTGTACGAATGGTGCAAACTTCCATTTGGGCTTGTTAACGCCCCAGCCACATTCGTACGTATGACACGACTACTGCTAAGAGACATTCCTAACATAATTTGCTATATTGACGACATATGCATTCACACAGAGACAATGACGGAGCACATTAAGCCATTAGACCAAACATTTGAACGGATCAAACAGCACGGACTGACAGTGAAGCCTGCAAAAGTAGACATAGCCTACCAGGAAATATCATTCTTGGGTTACAAAATATCCAATGGCTTTGTCACGACAGACGATAAAATTGTGTCCAAGATACTAAAACTCTCACTTCCGACTACTAAAAAACATGTCAGAAGTTTGCTGGGCCTAATCAATTACTATAGTCAATTTATTCCTGATTTTTCGGAACTGACCGAGGTATTTACTAATTTACTAACAAAGGATAAACCTGAGAAAATTGTACACGATCAATGCCTAAAAATCTCATTTCATAAAGTGCTATCATGTTTTTCCGATAAGAATAAACAGAATCTTATCCTTAAATTGCCCGATATCCGTTTACCTTTCAGATTACGCACAGATGCTAGCTCCGTGGTGATTGGAGCAGTCCTGTTGCAGGAGTACAACAACATCCTCTACCCAGTTTAATTTGTATCCCGGAAGCTGAAAGCCCGAGAGCGGGCATGGTCCATTCCTCAATTGGAAGCCCTAGCTTTAGTAGTAGGTATCACCAAATTGTCTAGATTTCTTCTAGGACGCCATTTCATCGTAGAATCGGACAGCAGCCCCTTACGATGGATGAATTCAGGTGTGCCATCGAACCATATGATAGCTCGTTGGTCTTTGAAACTTCAAGATTATAGCTTTGAGGTTCGACATATCCCAGGCAGAACCAATTCAATTGCCGATCTTTTGTCACGTTGTCCGACCGACCCAGTGAGCACCAATGTCTGAGTGCAGTATGTAGAAATACACTCAGACCGACACAGCCATTTAGCAGTGAATAGTGGTTTTCCATTCACAAAAAGCTGTGTAATGTCTACAATATTGTGATAGGGATTACTCCCATTATATATAGTGTTCGTATTTTACTAGTTCATGTAGTGATTGTCGTGTATAAATGTGTAGTATGTGGTAGAAAGCGAACTTTATTAACTGTATATATTACGTACAAGAACAGTGTCACATTCGCACTTACCTGAAGCGAATTATCCAACTTGACAGTGACAACTTCGTGTTGAATCGTCGAGGAACATTTTAATTACGAGTGTGAAAGTAAAAACTGAACAGTGACGACTTTTCTACACCTCTGCAGTGAACCGAAATCTTTAGTGTTCGACTGAAACATCTAACACATGAACATTCGATCGTAATCCAGAAGATTGTGTACCAAAATCCAACACGAACTTTGAGAACATTGTTCATTCCTTAAACTACATCAAACCGGAACAGGTGTGTTCTACAAGCTTTACCATCAGCTGATTTTAGAGCTCGTGTGTACTTCCGGATTAATTAGAAATTTAGAACAAAAATAGCAGACAACATATAAAAGATTAAAAAGTTTTGACGATTCTAAAATATTTAGGATTCTATAAAATTGAATACACGAATTGTGTGTTTAGTTATTTCTCTAATGTAATCTTAGAATCATATCTTGATTAACGTATTCATATTACCGACTTTTTCTCGTTAATATGAAGAAACGTCAAGCAATGACACTAAGAAATTAAATAGTTATTGTAAATTATTGTGTTTCACTAATGTATGAATTATTTCCCTTCCATTTATTGTTATTACATTTTCACACAAAGGGCCATAATTTGAAATGTATATGCTAATGTGTTGTGTGTAATATAACATGTTGTTGTTAAAGTGTTGACACCACAGGCAGGCATCTACTGGGCATGGCAGAGGGTTGCCAACATTGTATACCAACACAATAACTCCTGGCCAAGTAGGGACAGGGTTTGAGTGTTTTATACGACTTATATAAAGTCGTATTTCAGTCTCGCGAGATGTTTTTTGTTTCAAGAACCATATTATTATTTTTTTTTCAAATTGCGTTGACGTAGATGCGTGAAGCTGGTGCTACTGATCCGACTGGGTGATACAACGATTGAGGTAACCAGCCATCGAGAGGGTGAAGCCTGATATGTGTTAAACATGAAGCACCACATGTCTTTGTACCAACTCCCAGTTCTTGTATATTTCTATGCCATGTGTGTAATTTTGATAACGTTGTGTATAACAATGGGAAGGTAGACTCTGACAAGGGCATACTAGTAACCCAACAGGTACAGACATTAGACATGAAAGACGACATCTTTCATGGATTTTACCGGGGGAGCGTGTCAGAGTCCGACAGGGGACAGCGATGCAGGGACATCGTTACGACCGCCAGGCGACTTAGCTCCCAGTAAGGGATACAACAACTTCGTTGCGCCGCCAGGCAAATAGGAGTTATCAGCCTGCGAGATCGCTGGCTGACCAGCGGTCAGGCCGCCAACGCAAGACGCCTGCTGCCACGTGACGCCACGTCAGGCAGGAGGCAAGTTGCGAACCAGGTCCAGACAGCTCTGGGACACGGAACATGACGGACGTGTGAGAAAGGCGTTGTATGGTTTCTGTATTGAAAGGCGAGTGTCTGGACATCTTGCGAGTCAGACTTGTGACTGTATTGTGGATGTAAGTTGTAAAGTATCCATTATATGTATTTGTGATCATCGTTCTGTATTTGATATGTTAATAAATCCACCGAACGATGTGTCGTTGAGTCTTACGTCAAATCACGTTGTATTTGTACTGTCTCACACTTGTTAGGAAAGCGAGCCAAGTTTAAGACCCTGACAATACCGCTGAGTCGTTACTCCTTCGACACGGTGGAAATACTTCTAACCACTGATACGGGCACAAAGGTCGCATTCACTACAGGGACTTCAGTGCTGACGTTACATTTTCGAGTTCGGAAGAGATCAGACCTAGAATAACTGTAAAATACGGGGCGCTACGTCGAAACCACAGACTGTCCGAAGACATGATGTGCCCGACACTCAGATGATTGATGCCTCGGTTATCTACAAGACTCAGATATCAGCCCACCAATCAGGAGACCAGTTTTATGACTACAGGCTAAGTGAATGTACATACCAGGCTTCCAGCTGAAAAAACCAACCTACCCAGACAATGGTGTGAAGAAATCCAGATACAACATACATTGTATATAGCTCTGTATGTGAAAATAAACGGTTGTGATGATACTATGTATACCACCTCATTGCACGTCAAATTTATGAAAAGTAGGAACAGATTTGTTAACCAAAGGGTAAAAATCTTGGCAGCACTGTGTCACAAGCTGCCACAATTGATGACGAAGTGAATGCAAGATTAAATGGCAAGACGATGACCGCAGGCATTGAGCATTGGTCCAACAACATTCACTTGCCATGAAATTCACCATTCTCCAAAACATGCTGGGGTTGACTGTGACGTCATGTAAAGGGTAAGCAACTAACGTAACTAACAGAGGCTAAAAATCGTAATTGTGCCAAATCATCCGCAGCTGTGTTTCGAACGCGGGTATGCAGGATCACGATCTTCGTCCGTTAACACTCGCCACGGAGCCCGCAACTTTGCTGAGTACACAGTATATTAGACTCTTTCCAGAATTCAGTTGTTCAACCTGGTCTGGCTGCTGTAGGGCAGTTAATAGCAACCTCGCCTGCCGCCTCGGTGGCTATATGTTCGAATCCCCTTTAAGATTATTCATTCACTGGCCTGGGTCTTCAGATGGATCCAGCCAAAAATGGGGTCAGGGACTAGTTCATGCGGAGTAAAGGCGCAATGTAGCCAACTTCACACATCTGGCAGCTGGCCGTCTGGACAGAGGATAGTTTGTTACATTATGCTTCTAACACCTGGCCGTCTGGACAGACGATAGTTTGTTACATTATGCTTCTAACACCTGGCCGTCTGGACAGACGATAGTTTGTTACATTGTGCTTCTAACACCTGGCCGTCTGGACAGACGATAGTTTGTTACATTATGCTTCTAACAAGGCACAACAACTACAACCCATGGCTGTATATCTCCCCACAGCACAAAGTCTGGGCTGAATTGTAGAGACCATGTGTTTACCCACGCAGCATGATCCTTCTCTCGGCCTGCCAAGTTTACTCCAGAGGAAAGGTCACACCAACACATCTGGAACAAATCTTGTTTCGAATGGTCTCAAATATTGGGTAGGCACCATATACCCATACCGCGTCATGGGACATTAAACTGTTCCAGACTTTCTTACTATTACCATAGCTATGTGGTTCAAACACGAATGATTTTATCAGTTGTGTTTAGATAGTTTACTGAATGTATCACATACTCATTTACACAGACATGTGAAAAGGCAATGATATTATAATTGTTTAGAAACACACGATCAACCGTGATAAAAACGTAAATAAATAATAATACTAAATCAAATACCAGACATAGACGATCAGAAGAGCTGTCCTGTACTATGCATACTGTGACGGGAGCACTAGCGCAGCCGATAGGGAACTGCCCAGACAATAGCATTAGTTATAGTATCAATAAAACTAGCGGAACTGCGGTAAAGCTGTGGACATGCAAATAATTTAAAATAATTGAACAATTTAAATTACTTTGTCAATATGTGTATATTCCAGCTTAAAATATTTATCTAAATACTTTAGTGTATGTTCAGTGATTTCTGCAGTATGTACCTGACGAGATGCAGTGAAACATTTTAGACAATAAAGCTTTCAATCTATAGTTTGTGTCTTCGCTATTCAAATATAAAATAACACACAATTTTAAAGCCTGGAATTTTGATTATAAGCAGCACATTCTTTTTTATGTTTTTTTTTCCATTAACTTTTCGTAGTCGTAGTTTTTTCCTACTTCCATTCTTCTCATTCTGTTATTATGCCATAATGTAGCCAATCTTCCCCGTGTTTGTATGTTGTGTTTTGTGTGTTTGTTTGCTGATGAAGACTAGTGGCTCCAACGTCCTGTGTTTTCGGTAATTGTGTTCTGTACAGCTGCAATATTTCGCGTTGTGTTATATTGGTAATTTCGTGAGAAAGATCGGACGCGAGTTTGTCGCCTAGGCTCGTCGCTTGTTAAAATTAGGGATAGGCTGGCCACATATCTCTCCTTGCCCTCAGCCTACAATATGTGATGGCATTATGATATCACAGACACATAGCTAAGGGCTGCTTTTGAACAATTCCTTGCTTATTGTATAATACTGACTGTAACAGTTCTTGGAATGGGGGCAAGTCCTTGTCTATTGTATAATACTGACTGTAACAGTTCCTGAAGAGGGGGAAATTCCTTGTCTATTGTATAATACTGACTGTAACAGTTCCTGGAGAGGGGACAATTCCTTGTCTATTGTATAATACTGACTGTAACAGTTCTTGGAGAGGGGGAAATTCCTTGTTTATTGTATAATACTGACTGTAACAGTTCGTGGAGAGGGGGCAAGTCCTTGTTTATTGTATAATACTGACTGTAACAGTTCCTGGAGAGGGGGAAATTCCTTGTCTATTGTATAATACTGACTGTAACAGTTCCTGGTGAGGGGGAAATTCCGTGTCTATTGTATAATACTGACTGTAACAGTTCCATGAGAAGGGACAATTCCTTGTTTATTGAATAATACTGACTGTAACAGTTCCTGGAGAGGGGGCAAGTCCTTGTTTATTGAATAATACTGACTGTAACAGTTCCTGTAGAGGGGACAATTCCTTGTTTATTGAATAATACTGACTGTAACAGTTCCAGGAGAAGGGACAATTCCTTGTTTATTGAATAATACTGACTGTAACAGTTCCTGGAGAGAGGGTAAGTCCTTGTTTATTGTATAATACTGACTGTAACAGTTCCTGGAGAGGGGACAATTCCTTGTCTATTGTATAATACTGACTGTAACTGTTCTTGGAGAGGGGGAAATTCCTTGTTTATTGTATAATACTGACTGTAACAGTTCGTGGAGAGGGGGCTTCGCCCAGGCCCTGGAGGGGATCTATCTATCTATCAGTCTGTCTGTCTGCTTGTTTGTCTGTCTGTCTGTCTGTCTGGCTGACCCGGCCCGGCTTCACCCAGTCCCTGGTGGGGATCTCATTTAATTCATATAAGTAGTCATATAAGCATTATTACTGCATGTGCATCTGCACTCACTTTCTCTGATGATGTGAATGATTTATTCTATGAGGAATTAGTCTCTGTGAAAAGGGCAGTACCAAAATCTGACTGCATGTATATACTCGGTGATTTTAATGCTTATGTGTACAAGGAATTGAGCTCACGGCCAGTGTGCCTTAGAAAATACAACATCAGTCACATTAATGACAATGGACAAAGGCTGCTGGAGCAATCTATGTATAACAAACTCTTTTTTAAAACAAAAGAGTGGCATAAAGTCACATAGAAACATCCAAGATCCAGCCATTGGCATCAGCTGGACTTCATTATCACACGGAGACAGCATCTGAACCATACATCTTTAACTCGAAGTTACCCCAGTGCTGATTGTGATACTGATCATTCTTTAGTTGTTGCAAGGGCTAGACTGAGACCAAAGAGAATCTATATGACTAAACACAAATCTAGCCTCAGGATTATTATTATTAACACCCACGTTCCTGATAAGTGCTTTTGAGTTCCAACAGCAACTTGAAGACGCTTTCACTGTTACATCAGAAAATGTACTGCAAGTAAAAGGTGGGGTAAACTTAAGGAAACTCTTTATAAAACAGCGGTAGGGGTCTATGGCACTGGATCATAAGAGGATAACTGATAAGAAACAGCTGATGGGTAGAGCACTATTTGGAGCTTTACTCACGCGAGACCAAACTAGCAATGATGCCCTCAAGGCCATAGAGGCCCTGCCAACTCTTGACCACCTGTACACACTTCCCACCACAACAGACATCTTCTTCTTCTGCGTTCATCCGGATTTTTTTTTCTCCGGATGTGACTGCGTTGTGCCTGTTTACGGCAAAGCTGCGTTCCTGTGCCGTTAGGCTGACACATCTGACTTCTGCGGGCATTTGTTGACCGGGTTAACCTTCCCGGGGGTTTCTTAGGACGTTTGAATCTCACTGTTGTGGTGTTATCCCCCATCCTAGCTGGTCCATACAGAACAGCCAAAGACATCCTGGTCAGCGCTCAAGGAAAGGCAGGGGCAGACCATTGGCATTCCCCGCCATCCAAGGAGGCTTCCATACTTGCAGAGCCATCACACAGCGCTCTGGTACTGGTCTCACCTAAGGAATCGTCACGTCCTGCACATGGCTGCTTAGCCTCACTTCTGTATATTGGGCCTTCCGTTCACCATAGGCTGTTCCTCAGGAAACCAGAAGAATGCAGTCTGCAGATGACATCCACACAGTGAGCTTTCGATTAAGACTTTCCACATAATGGATTTGCTATCCAAGCAATAATCCATTTCGTGTCACTAGGACACTTTTTCCACCTTTTATGAAGCCCACACAGTGAGCTTTTGATTCAGACTTTCCACGTAATGTATTTGGTATCCAAGCAATATTCCATTTCATGCCTCTGGGACGCTTTTGTAACCGACATACCTGTGGTATGAAGTGTGGCAATCTAAATACATCTTCATGCACCTTTAGATGTCAACCTGAATGTAGTTAAAGTAAGCTGTAGTCAACTTGAGCTTGTTGATATCTCCATAGAGCTTGTCCTCAAACGAAGCAGGCGTGGGCCAAAATATCTTTCTCTGTTCTGCATATATTGGGCACTCCTGCAGCAAATGTTTAGCTGTCATTTTACCAGTTCCACAATTACATTCATCGGCATCTCCTATCTTTAGTTTATTGAACAAGTGATGTTTCAGCCTGTTATGTCCTGTGCGGAGTCTGAAGATTGCTACTTGTTCTCTTCGGTCGAGTTTGTAATATGCATCATCCTTCTGGTGGCCTGGATGCTCTGATTCCCATTTGGTTCTATAAGTGCTTTTTATGAACCTTTTTGCCTCATTATAGGTTATGTCTGTGTCAGGCTGTGTTAATCGTCCACCCTCTTTTGCTAGTCTGTCAGCCACTCAGTTACTGCAATGTGATGGGATCCACTGTATTACAACTTTTTTTGGATTTCTGGCATAGACTATGGAGTGCTGCTCTTAGGTCAGCTAGTTCTGTGCTGCTTTTGCTCTTCAGTATTGAGACAGCTGACTTTGCATCTGTGACGATAGCTATTTGCTTCTCTTTATTTTCCTCCATCAAGAGCATTTCTGCTGCAGTTTTCAGAGCCTCTACCTCCGCTTTGAAGTTACTTGAAAAGTTTCCAGTTGCCACTGACTCTGTTTTTATCACTCCATTTTTTAAATTAAGGAGAATTCCTCCTCCTCCTCCATTTTTAATTGAATCTTTGGCTGATCCATCTGTATATGCATGGGTCCAATTGCTGCTCTTTTTCTCAATACCAGGAATGTTTTCTATCAGCTCAGGGAGTTGCTGCTGTCTCCAAGCAATGAAGTTGTGTGCATTGTAAATGGGCTTGACTGTTGATATGTTAAGTATGGGATCTGCCCTAATCTTTCGTTTTGCAGTTTCTACAAAGTTGCTACGCTTCAGTCTTCCTTTTCCAAAACCATTAAACCTGTTATACATAGGGTGGTCTGTCAATCTTCTAAATTTTTCTGCTTGTTGCTGCGCTCTGCTATCTCTTCTATCCTGCATTGGTTGTAAACAAGTGATCTTTTCTAGTTCATTAATAGGTGTTGTCTTCAGGCTTCCAGTTATGATTCGCATTCCTTGGTTCTGGACTCTACTTATTTTGTTAAAGTTTGACTTAGCTGCTGTTGCCCAAGCTGCAATGCCATATTCCAGTACTGGCCTCACCCGTCCAGTATATAACTTCTTGAGAACTTTCTCATCTGCTCCCCACGTTGTACCAGCAAGCTTTTTCATGATTGCCATTCTCTGCCTTGCTCTTGTTCGATTTTTCTCAACCTGTGTCTTCGATGTCAGGCGACGATCAAAGGTGACTCCTAGATAGTTTGGATTTTCTTCATGGCGCAATATTTTTCCATTCAATACCAGCTTAGGTTGCTGAGTTTTATTTGAGAGGGAGAACACTGTACATGTTGTTTTCTCCTCACTTATCTTCACTAGCCATGATTTTGACCAGTCCTCTAGCGCTAATAAGGCTTGCTGTATTCTGCTGTTAGCTGTACTAATATATTCTTCAGATGTCCACATGGCTAGGTCATCTGCAAAGGACGATGTGTGTACTCTGGCTGGAAAATTTTCCGCGATGTCATTTATATATGCTAGGAATAATGTTGGTGAAAGAACTCCTCCTTGGGGGATACCTTGCTCCAACAGCATCATTTTGCTTGTTTGTCCTTGTACTTTTGTCCTGGCAAGGTAGTGGCTGATCCATTTATACATTTTTCCACAAACATGCATTTTTTGCAGTTTTACTTTCAGTCCTTCCTTCCATACTTTATCAAATGCTTTTTCTAAATCTATCCAGACTGCTAGTGTGTGCTTTTTCTCTTGGAAGGCATCCTCTATTTCCTGAGCTATATAGGTTATTTGATCTTCAGTGGATCTGTACTTTCTGAATCCTGCTTGGTGTGGTGTTAAGAGTTTGTTTTCTTCTAGATGCCATGTTAGCCTGTCATTTATAATGTGTTCCATTAACTTTCCTACACAGCTATGTAGACTGATAGGTCGATAGCCATTTGGTTCTTCCAGGTCTTTTCCTTTCTTTGGAACTGGTATTAGTATAGCTTCCTTCCATGCCTGTGTGACTATTCCTCTCTTCCAGCTGTTATTTAGGACTGCTAGTAGTTTCTTCTTTGCCTTGGTGCCTAGTCCTATTAGCATTTTTTTGTGATTCCATCCTTTCTTGGTGATTTCTTCTGTTTTAGGGTATTCATTGCCTGTTCCATTTTTTCCATTGTTAGATTTGCCATCATATATTCTGCTGCTGTCTCTGTATTTCTATGATGTATCTGTTTGTTTTTGATTGCTTTCTTCTGTTCGGTTGTAATATCAATGTGGTTTGCATTTGCATAGTGTTCCATTAGTGCATTTGCAGCCTTTTTTCCTGTAAGCAAGGCATTTCCTTGTTTAATTGTTATTTGTTTGTTTCTAGGTCCTTCATTTTTCATGGCTTTCACTAGTTTCCATAGTTTGTTTCCATCTCTGTCAAAATTTAAGTTTTCTGTTTTTTCCCTCCAACAATCTCTTGTTGTTTGATTTACTGTTCTTTTATATTTTTCTGAGATGGCTTTGAGAGAGATGTTCACTTCAATTGTTTGTTCTCTCTCTGCTGTCTTCCTGGCATCTTCAACTTTGTCCTCCAAACTTTTTAGTTCTTCAGTCCAGTATGGTTTGTAATTTTTCCTCGCTCCTCTTGGAATAGACTCAGTGGCTGCCTGTATTATCGCTCTGTTTAGACTTTCCACCATTTGCTTCATGTTGCCATATCATGTATTTATGTTTTCACAATATTTGTCTGTTAGTATGGCAAATCTGTCCCAATCTGCTCGTTTGTAATTCCAGCGGGGCAAGGGCTTTTGCTCCCGTGGAACATACTCCATATTCATTACAAGCTTGATTGGTCTGTGGTCACTACCTGTTAATTGGTCCAGCACATGGCGATCGATTTTGTGGAGGATGTCTCCTGTGCAGAAAGCTAAGTCTGGAGTAGAAGTGGTAAGCCATCTTCTGGAGTAGAAGCTCGGTGTGTCATCCGCTTTGTTGAGTAGATGGAGATTTGAGTCTATTTCCCAGTCCTCCAATTCATCTCCTCTTTTGTCAGTATCTGCGTATCTCCATCTTTCTGAACGGCTATTAAAGTCTCCGACAATAATGCAGTTTGAGTCAGTTATTTTCATATTTGAGAGTGTAAGGTCCTTATCTGCTGGGCTATACAGATTGTAGATTCTTATTTTCACGTCCTATATCATTATATTAACACCTATAATTTCCGTTTGGTTGTCAGAGATCACAGATACTTCGCTGCAAGGTATTGTATTTCGTGTAAGTATTAGAACTCCTCCTTTGTGTCCTTCGCCGTCGAAACCTGTGGCCTGATATCCACTGACTGAGAATTTGCGATTGGCGTTGAGGTGTGTCTCTTGAATGCATGCCACATCTATTCTCTCTTTATGAAGACGTTGTGTTAGGGAGAGTTTCTTCTTGTAAACTCCTTCGGCATTCCACTGTAGTATGTTGAGTGTCCGGGGTATTTGGTCAATAGCTCTTAATCTACTCCTCTGTGCCTTGACTCCACAGCACAGGGGAAGGTGACCACCAGTAGTCATAGGTGGACCCCCTCAAGGTAGGGGGCCCGGCACTATCACCGCCTGATGGGACTTCACTGGATTAGCACCATAACGATTAATTTTTATTTGTGACATCATGAATTAAGTTACGTTGCACTGCTTTGTCAAGCCTGTGGCTCAGTACATCTGATTTCGACAAGCATTTATTCGGGATGCTTTCCCTAGCCTTTGACTGTCCCCAGTCTACCTACAAGGCAGCAGGTTTTATGTTGCACTGCTTTATCAAGCCTGTGGCTCAGTACATCCGATTTCGACAAGCATTTATTCGGGGTGCTTTCCCTAGCCTTTGACTGTCCCAAGTCTACCTACAAGGCAGCAGGTTTGTGTGTCTCTTCGTCTGATCCCTCTCCCTTGACCTGTCTGACATGGGTGGCCCTACCAGTAGCTGTGCTACCGTCGGCATAGCTCTTGGGGTCATTGGGACGTGCAAGCCCCTCTACCTCGTCACGGTGGACACATAGCAGAGGGGCAACAGACATCTGATGTTAATGAACTTGCATCTGACAAGGCTTCAGGTAAGGATGGGATTCCAAAAGAGATTATTAAGAGTGGGCAAGGCAAACTCACTCTACAGATCAACAAGCTAACAGAGCTATGCTTGTGAGAAGGATAAGTCCCACAGGATTTCAAAGATTCAAGCATCATAACACTGTAAGGAACAAGAGGGATCGGAGTGACTGTAACAACTATAGGAGTATCTCACTTCTGTGTATTGTTGGGAACGTATTTGCCAGAATTATTCACTTGATGGCAGTGACCATCGACCAGTCTTTCTAACCTTAGAAAATGAGCTTGTAAGTGAAAGCAGCACCCTCTCGAGGTGGAACTACAAGAAAGCAGACTGGGCAATGTAAAAGCATCGCACCAGCATACTGGTTAGAAACCTGAACACTGAGAAAGACATAAATAAAGTAGTTGAAAAGTTTGGGAAATGCATACTACAGGCAGCGCGAGAAACAGTACCAAGAGGAGCCCGTAAACAATATAAACCCTACTGGAGTAGTGAACTGGAACAGTTGCATAATGATGTGGAAGTGTGTAGAAAGCAAGCAGAGGCCACACCCAGCCAAGAGCACCACAATAAATTCCTGTACGTAAAAGCCAAATTTCAAAGGGCCAAGCTGCAGGCTAGACGGAAAAGCTAGCAGGAAAAAAAACAGCCTCTGAACTTTGAAAAAGGCACAAGGAAATTGTGGAAGCTAATAACACAACTTAACGATGAGGACACAGGGAGAAACTCAATAATTGCACTACATAAAGATGGAAACATCTTAACAAGAAAGCAAGCAGCTGACCATTTTGTGGACTCATTCGCACAAGATAACAATATCAAAATTAGTCAAGAGAAACAACAAGAGATTCGAGAGAAACGGCAACATACAGGACAGAAGGAAATAGTACATGAGGTTCTGGAGGCACCCATCACAATCAGTGAACTGGAGCTAGCCATATCAAAATTGAAAATGAGAAAATCACCAGGAGCTGATGGTATCTCCAATGAAATGATCAGGAACCTAGGAACAGAGGCCAAAGCAAAGCTGTTGCAGATCTTCAATAACAGTAGGACCTTAGGCAGTGTTCCACAAGCCTGGAGAGAAGCAATCATGATACCCCTCCTAAAATCAGGGAAAGATAGTTCCATTGCCTCTAGCTACAGACCAATTAGCCTCACCAGCTGTCTCTGCAAAACACTGGAGCGCATCATCAATCACAGACTGCAGTGGTACATTGAAAGTAAAAACATCCTTGTATCACAGCAGGCTGGCTTTAGACAGTGCTACTCTACTGAAGATCAGACAACCTACCTCTCTCAAGAAATTGAAGATGCATTCCAACATTCCAAGAGAAGCTGGTGCTTGCGGCATGGATAGATTTGAAGAAAGCCTTTGACAAAGTCTGGAAAGAAGGTCTGATGAATAAACTGAGAAACTGCAAAGTCAATGAAAGAATGTACAAATGGGTGAAAGCATACTTGCACAACAGAAGAGCCCGAGTACAGATAGACGGACTAAAGAGCAAGAAAGTACTACTGCGTCACGGTGTTCCCCAGGGCGGAGTCTTGTCCCCCACACTTTTTCTAATCTTCATCAATGATCTCGTTGCTAATCTACAGCTTGGAATTAAAGCGGCAATGTACGCCGATGACCTGGTTCTATGGAGCACAAATGAACATGCATCAGTGGCCACCAGATTGCTACAAAGAGCTGTAGATACATTTGTTGCATGGGCAAATAGATGGTGTGTCAGCATAAACACTGACAAGTGCAGCATCACCCTATTTACCCTCTCTCCAAAACAAAAGGCAGGGACCATCCAGATAAATGGAACACCCCTAAGAGAAGATAAAGAACCAACATACCTTGGAGTAACATTTGATGACAGGCTGACATGGAGAAAGCACATCAACAAAGCAGTAGCAAAAACCAGAAGGAAAATATCCATCCTGAGAAAGCTAAGTGGAACCACATGAGGAGCCAGTGGGAAAATACTTAGCAAAGTTTATCAACAGAGCATACGACCACACCTGGAATACGGGTCAACTTGCATGGTGTTCGGCATCAAACACCACACTACAAGAGCTGGACAAAGTGCAAAATCAAGCACTTAGAGTCACCACAGGAGGGATGAGATCAACCCCTATAGTGGAAATGGAGAAGATGGGGAGGACACAAGCACTGAGAGAGCACATAGATACGAAAACGCTAATACAAGCAGAAAAGTTCCTCAGCTTGCCAGGCCACCCTATGAAGAACAGATTTGAAAACCTAGCTATGGGGCGGTTGAAAAGAAGTAGTTGTATCCACCAGGCCAAACGACTCTGCAGAGAAACCACCGATCTGCCCACAGTTGGTATCCCCCTAACAACTATTCCAGAGTGAACTCCATGGAAAGATGAGCAATGACTATCATTACAAATCCAGACAAAAGTGAGAGGAATATTTGACAAGGAAGAACAGAACATAGTGCAGCGCAGAACAGCCATACTCAGCCTCCTTGATGAAGAATACCCACAGGACCTCTGGATCCGAGTCTACACGGATGGGTCACCACAAAATGTTGTTCGAAATGGAGGAGCGGGAGTGTACATAGAATACCCACATAATACTAGGGACACAGCTAGAGTACCGACAGGAAAGTACTGCCATAACTACGGTGCTGAAATTGAGGCAATCAAGATAGCAACAGAGAAATTACTAAATACCAGCAATGGTACACAACCTGTGGTGCTATTGACAGATGCAAAATCAGTACTCGAGGCGCTCCTGTCTGGGAAATTGCCAGTACTAAGGACACTACTTTCTGAACTTAGCAGTCAGCATAAGGTCACCATACAGTGGATACCATCCCGCTGTGGAGTACCCGGAAACGACAGAGCTGATTAATTGGCTAAGGAAGGAGCAAAAGAAGAACAGCCTGATGTGCCCATTACGTACCACCAAAAGAAAAGAATGATCAAATCAGTCAGAAAGCCACAAAACCTGCTCAAGATGACTACCACATTATGGACAGACCAGAACAAGTCATTATTCTGCGCCTCAGAACGGGGCACAATAGATTACGCAACCACATGTATACAAAATTCAAGATTCGCGAAACAGCCATGTGCACATGTGGATTGGCGTCGCAGACAGCAGAGCACATACTTCAAGACTGCTCAAAATATAACATATCTAGGCAAACCTTCTGGCCTAGAGAGACGACAGTGGAAGATAAACTCTATGGACCGTTGTGTGAACTGAAAAAGACAGCTCAATTCATACAAGAGACAGCATTGCAGTTATAGACATAGTTCAAGCGAACGAAAAAAGAAGAAGAAGAAGAAGACGCAGAGTGGACAATGGAAAAGCAGAAGTAACAAAGACATTTATGATCTGTTTAATCGCCCACTAATCTCTGGTATCATAAAGGCTTATAGACTACAATTACTGGGGCATATGGAAAGAATGGAAGATAATAGGGAAACACAACTCGCTTACACTCAGGAAATAAATGACTGTAGACCCCGAGGTAGACTAAGAAGACGGTGGAGATATAATATATATACAGACCTACAAGCACTTGGAATCAACGACTGGCAAGAGAAGGTCAGCCAGAGAGATGAATGGAGATGGATTGTATCTGCAGCAAGGAACCTCAATGGCTCAGCACATTGAAGAAGAAGAAGTGGCTGTTGTGTGTTTGCATTGACTGAGGTAGGCACATGCTCGTCAACTTTTTATTGCGTCCCCTATTGTTGGAAAATTAAGAAGGTAGCGCATATAAATTGTCATCTAAAAAGTTAATATAAAAGTTGTTTTTTCTCAATTGTTTATGAGGCATGTGAGTGAAGACATTACATCAGAAACTAGTTTCTTTATATAAACATCTTCATTCTGCACTGATGCCAATGAAACCTGTATTAGCTTTTAAAGGATGCAAATATACATGGTTATAAGTATTGAGCATTTTTGTGTATTTTTAAGTTACATTACAGCTTAGTTTGTGCTCCTTTAGTCTTTGGCAAACGATACATTTCATTCTTCTTTAGGTTTCTTCCAAAAAATTTTCATAAAACGCAACTTCCAAATGCAAATAGAATCAATTTTCTAGGTAAATTTAAACATTCATGTCAGTCATCAAAGAGAGATCATAATGTTCTTTTTGTTCACAGAACACACCAGATTACATCATGCATATTACAGGTTCAAGACTGTAATGACATATGTCTATAACCCTATGACGAGCAAACATCTCCTGCAGTCCTTCCAATATATGGCAGTGAAACGGCTTATTTAAGCAACCATATTTCACTTCATTAACTGGAAATATCACACATCTTCGGCTGGCTCACTATTGCTTCATTCATTCATTCATTCATTCATTCATTCAGTAGCATGTCCTTTGCAGAACCTCGCTCCCATAACAACCTTCCGGAAAACCTCTCAATCATAAGCAAGATGTCCAGCGTCCGATCTGGAGATCATCCGCCACATCCTGCACCCATCTTCTCTTTGGCCTTCCTCTTCCTCTCTTCCTGGGCATATATCCCTCCATTATTGTTCTCTCCAAACTTTCGTGATGTTTCAAGTGACCAAAATATTTCAATGTTTTGTTTTATCGTCTTTAATAGCCAACCTTCTTCAGTATTCAGCTCTTGAAGTATGGATGCATTTGTTCTCTTCTTTACCCTTCACTACTACAATTACTATTAAAGTAATTGGGGAAATCATATGTGCACTAGGAAATATTTCAATAAATGTTAAGATGTGAAGGATAACTTTAAAAGAAAACAAGCTGTTTAATTTGCTTGAAGAACATGTTAAATATACAACTGCTTGGAAATTATGAGAAAATATGTTTCTGAATTCTCAAGAATATTTTTCTTGTCACAGGATGATGAATGCAGATTTTCTAAAAGCAAAGTGGTTGCCACAATCAGTTCTTGCTCAAATGTTGTTCCTCATGCTGATGAGAATGCATTGAAAGTAGCCATTGGAAAAATTGGTCCTGTCTCTATCGCCATCGATGCTAGCAGGCCCACGTTCAAGTTCTACAGCGGAGGTAAGAAAACAGAATGTTAGCAGCAGTAGGGCATGACAGTTTTACACATAATTTGTTTTATTCAAGGATTTATTTGCTAGACTACTCTGTAATGCAGTTGTTCTCAGTCGGTGGGAATTCCCCCCCCCCCCCCCCTGGAATTGGGGTGGGGGGCATTAAGATTTCAAGATCTTTATATTATTTTTTCCTCAATACTTTACGGTTCTGTTCTTCTTGCGGTTCTGAAACTGAAATTCATTTTATAACGTTAGTAGACCCGCAAATCACATTTTATGTAGACGTCTAGACTTGTTCTAGTATGTGTTATTAAAACTTAAATGTTTACATATACTGTGTGTGTCTGTGTGTGGGGGGGGGGGGGTTATAGGGAGGGAATATGAAAGGGGGCAATGACATTCTGAACATATGGTGAAGGGGTACATCTGCCAAAAAAGGTTGAGAACCACTGCTCTAAGTGAGTGAAGAATGTGTGGCTGAGCATTTGGGATGGTACCTCTCATTTAAGGAGGCACTGGTACCAATTCTGTCTGGCACACAGATTTACCCTCCAAGAGATGAAATAGTGAACAAAGAAACTCTGTACACTGCATGGCAGTTGCCTGGACAAGTGGAATCTACATCTGTCACATAAAATCGTGGAATGTCGATTGATGACAGAATGACACGACATACGTCTACAAAAAGCCGGCATTTCTTTGATGTGTGGTTGATCGAGGAGGGACTGTCGCGCCACAAGTCTGCAAGCAGCAGCCATCCTTTTGATGTGATAGACAAAATGTCTGGGTAAAAGTCGTCAGGATCTTTTGTTCTGGGGACAAGACTTTTCTGGATTAAAGACCGGCGGGACTTTTTGAAGTGCCGGGACAAGTCCCCAGATGAAAGGTACAGACAGTTGTTGACATTAAGTCGGAAACGGAGAGAGAAAAATAACTTCTAGACATCTAGTGTCTAGACAGCTATGTGACGTCACTCAGACCCAGTATTAAACCAGTTGAGGTAAACAACTTTGGGGAAGTCGACCCAGGGACGTCACATTAGATATAATACGACAACATCTCAGTCCTGCAGGAAGCCTCCATGTAGACACCAGCAACGGCGTACCGTGTTGTAATGGGTTTATTTGTCAAAACCACTCTTTTTAATGTAATGATCCAACCAAAAGCCATTGACAGCACCAGCGGCCTTAGCAGAATATAATAAGTTGACTTTCCAGTTTCAAATAGGAGATATGCTAGTCACTAGCCACAAATCATATCAGTTCCTAACATCCAACAATATGTTTTCTCTTATTAAATGATTGATCATTTTCTCTTTGAGTGCCCTGGCACTTTCAAATGCAATTGGGGGAACACTAGAGCAGTTTGGATGTGAACTTCATGCTTAAGAAAAATGGAGGCCATCAAGTAGCTGAAATAGCTGGTTTTGCCTTATGCAGTAATTTGTATACAACTGCTGGTTTTCTAATGACTGCCGCTTCAATTGATAATGAAGTGCAATTTTAGTGGCAGACTTGTGTTAGCATTCTGGCAGGTTACTTATGCATGTATGTCTGTGCGTGCTGTTGATTTGTTGAGACTGCTGTTCCACTTTTCACATGGAGCAGTTGGGAGCATTTTGTATGATATTCGCTGGCACAAGAACTGCGCTTTATGAGATGACCCTTTGCCATAAAGTTGGAACCGCAACTATAGTATATCCACATTTGTTTGCCTTCATTCACGAACAATTATCTTGAAAACTGTCTGTTGCATCATTATGAAATTTTTCCAGCCGTCTTATATGTACCCCCACCAAAGGAATATGTCTTTGATAGGTCCAAAAACAACTTAAATAATTGAAAGCGGTGACATTCCTTTGGTGTTTTGCTTAACAACTAGTGATTTCTCGCTAAAAAAAAGTTATGTTTACGGTAATGTGGACCTGCAAATTCAGATGACAAACAAAGGCGTATCCGGATTCGTATGGGAGTGGGTGCAATGAAAGAAGTAACTTACAATCGACAGGGTCGTCTGCATTGCACCGGGTTTTTATCCCATATGGCTCAGTTTCTTTCCGCAGCGCAGAAAGCGTCGCACAAAGCACGAACTCCGTAGCTCCAGCGACGAACCTCGTGTCTCCGAAAAATAATGCACTCTTGAAATGAATGACGCAGCCCGGAATCGAACATACAATCTTTGGAGCCCGAGTCAGACGGCTTGACCACTTCACCACGGAGAATCCCGAGAGGGGTGCAATGTGTAATATTAGTAAAGAGAGAATTTACAGAGGCACGGGGTAAATAATTTGTAAATTAACAGGAAAGTAGAAGGACTATATTTCTTACCTTATTTTTCATTTCCTTCTTGTTTCTTCAGCTGATGCTGTAATGTTAAGGGTCTGCAATTTGTCTGAATAGTTGGAGCAAAATATCCCAGTAAGTGTGTACGTAGATTAAGTTCTGCGATCTGCTCAGACCTTAATCTGTGTCGGGCGATTCCAGTAGGTTGATGATTGCTCTCGGTTGCATAAAATTCAATCCATCCTTTCTCCAATAGTCCTCTTCCTCTTTCAACACATGGTCCAGACGTTTTTTCCAGTACCTATTATCAATATTTAATAACGCGGACAGACAGACAGGCAGGTAGGTAGGTAGGCAGAAAGGTAGGTGGGTGGGTGGATGGCTGGCTGGCTGGCTGGGTCGGTCGGTGGTGGGTGGGTGGGTCGACCGGCAGGCAGGCAGGCAGATAGACAGACAGACAGATAGATGTCGGTCGGTGGGTGGGTGAGCCGGGCGGCAGGCAGACAGACAGGTAGATAGATAGATGGATAGGTAGGTAGATAGATAGATAGATAGATAGATAGATAGATAGATAGATAGATAGATAGATAGATAGATAGATAGATAGATAGATAGATAGATAGATAGATAGATAGATAGATCCATTTACTCAAGCCCAATGCATGCATTGTTCTTTTTTAGGAATTTGTAATAGTATAAAACAGTATTACAACCACACGGAATGACACTATCCAGTGCCGTCCACCGGGCGCTAGAACGCAAATTATTCCTCCCCACGACGCTTGACGGCAGAAGTGGAAGATGATGATGATGATGATGATGATGATGATGATAAAACAGTTTCTTGCGATCAGCTTCATGACAAAAATATGTGTACAACTTCATAACGATTCTTTGAAGTGTACAATTTTGCATTAAAGCCCATTGAAAAATATTCACACATTTCAATGTTAGCGATAAGTGATTAAAAAAACAACATATTAATCAGGTTTCATGAAATAACCCACATTTTGAGACACCTCTGAACAGTCTGAGTTTGAACAACACGGGGGGGGGGGGGTGTTGGCAAAAGGCCAATCCCTTGAAAACACGTACAATATTCAAAATTGACCCCTGATTGTCTGGCTACGCTGTAATACATTTAAAATGATGAATTTCATGTCAGACTAGTAAATTATATATGTCATATAAACAAACTTCGAAATCTGCTCTAAAATCTCCAGAACAAAAATTTTGTTGTTGGGTGGACATAATGATAAGGTTATATACTAAATTGCATAACTTCCCCTCAGTTGGTTACTGAGATATTGATGTTTATATTGCGGCAAACAAATGTGGACATACTATAACTAATGATTAACTACAGTCAACCCCGACAATTACTCACTCTAAGGATCCCTGAAACAAATGCAGTGGACCTGCACCATCATAGAAATTGCATTTGGGCTGCTAAGAGTAGACAACATCCATCCATCCATCATGTGCCATGCCGGTAAGCGTGGGCGGTCATGTTCTGCCATCTCACTCGATCACCAGAGTCGTGGATCAGTTCCGTGTTTCTGTCTCGACCATGCCACAAAGTCAAGCCATCCAGATACTTGTTTCTAGGTTTTCCCCTTGGTCTGTTCCCCTCGATCTTACCAGTTGTCACCAAGTTCTCCAAATCATTTCTTCTCATAACATGCCCAAAAAATTGTGACTGTCTACGTCTAATGTCTCTGATCAGTTTACGATCTTCATTTGTTTCTTGAAGGACTTGTTCATTGGTCTTTCTGGCTGTCCATGGTATTCTTTGCATTTTCCTTAGAAACCACATTTCTACAGCCATCAGATGTTTTTCAGCCTGGCTGCTCATTGTCCAAGTTTCACATCCATATAAAAGTACAGGTTCTATGTAGCATCTCAACACTCTTTTTCTCGTTTCAATTGACATCTTTTTATTGGTCAGTATGTTTTTCATCTTGCTAAAGGCTACTTTTGCCATGGCGATCCTTGTTCTAATCTCTTCAAGGCATCTCCCATCAGATGTTATTACTGTTCCGAGATAATTGTACCTATTCACTTGTTGAAGAATATTCCCATTTACTTGTATATTACACTGTGGTATTTCGTTCTTCCTAGTGACGACCATAATCTGTGTCTTTTTACAATTTAATTCTAACCCTTGTTGTTCACTGTGTGTAACAACCGCATCTACTAAATTTTGCAGATCCTGTTCATTGTCTGCAATCAAGACTGTATCATCTGCATATCTAATGTTATTGATGCATCGTCCCCCAATGTTGATTCCTTCCATATTTTCAATATTTCTGAAAATATTTTCACTGTACAGGGAAAACAGATCTGGAGACATTACACATCCCTGTCTCACACCTCTCTTAATAGGCTGATCAAGATAAGCACGGGGCCCACGTTGAGGATCTGATTACGACGCCAGTGATTACGATACATTTGTACCGCAGTAAAAATAAACTCATGACACAGGGCAGTAATGAAAACATTAATTCCTGGCTAAAAATAGATTTTGTTGAACTTGAAAACTCGAAACAGACATTCACCGAATCTACTCATACGATGAGTGTACATGACAACATCAACACGAGGCCTGCCAACCCACCAGCGCTCTTGGCTATTGAATACCCAATGGAGCGTATCCAAAACAACATAGAACCCAATGTTGACATTGTTGAAGAAGTACCTGCCTCAGATAACAATAGCATCTTAACTATCAATGGACATTCGTGCGACTGTAAACAGCGCATTGAGGAACTAGAACAATCACTAAAGGCGCTCATTGTCACTGTTTCAACCAACATTGAAGCAAACAACAAGATAAGCAGTGATTACAATGCTCTCAAGACAGAAGTCGCACTCCTGCGAGACGAAACTTTGCTGCTGAGAAATACAGTTCAAATCTTACAGAATGCGTCCTCTACAAACCAAACCGAAGAAGCATGTAATTCTCAAGCAACCGCTTCATCCTTGGGAAATCTTGGGGAAGCTCAATCCCACCCAGAACAGATAATCACTATGAAAACAACTCAACGCGCAGAGGAAGATAAAAAACAACAAACACCTCAATGTGCAGACGAAGATAAACAACAACAAGCAGTCTACCCCATTGACGTCAAAATAAGCAATAGGTTTGAAGTACTTCAAGAAAAGTCACCAGAAAACTTACAGTGCTTTAACATGCTGCAAACGGGCAAGACAAGCCAACAAGATACATCGGGAGAACCACATGGCGACATAAAGACTGCTGACAATCGGAAATGGATGAAACAACGGTCGAGACGTGCTGACAACCAACATGTACAGACAGCACGACCTGACTGTACACATATTATACTAGGCGATCCCTTAATGAAAGGTTTATACAGCGACAGGATGGCCACATCAGATAAAGACATTGTTTCAATAATCTCACTGCCTGGGGCTGGTGTAGACCGGCTAACAGACAAGATTAGCAGGTTGGCTGTTAATCATAGCGTCAGAAGGGCAAGCGTACATATTGGCATCACCGACACTATGAACAACCAACAAATCACAGGGTCTCAACTGCTGGCACTCTTGAACGGAGTACGTCACACTTTTCCTAACTCATCCATTTTCTTCTCCTCCATCATATCACCGAGTTATGGACACCAGCGCCGTCTAGCTGACATAAATAACAACATGTTGCAGAAGTTCTGTTCTCAAAACAAGATACAATTCATCAACAATACAGCATCATTCACTTCACAGGCTGGTGCACCAAAAAAGAGTCATTACAAGGATCAAATACATTTATCTACATTGGGCACCAGTTTTCTCGCCAAGAATTTAAAATATCCAGAACGGACATACCATACATCCAATACGGGATCGCGCCGGACACTTTTAGCTGCTCCTGAAACTCAAGCCAGACGACATAC
Source organism: Cepaea nemoralis (assembly GCA_014155875.1). Classification (NCBI taxonomy): domain Eukaryota; kingdom Metazoa; phylum Mollusca; class Gastropoda; order Stylommatophora; family Helicidae; genus Cepaea; species Cepaea nemoralis. The sequence goes on along the minus strand of JACEFZ010027210.1, from coordinate 500,756 downwards.
TCCAGTCATATCAAGTACCAAGAGGACAGAAGTGTGCAGACCACTCATAACCACTGCACCTGAAATCCAAGCCAGACGGGACACTACCACAACACCAAGTCCGTTAAATACGTCGTCTTTCACACAGGAGGGTAATAATTACGAAGATATGATTCCTATTCTATCCAGAAAGGATCCGACTCTCAGCAACAACGACGTGCCAGCACAACCTCCTGTTAGCCACCAACCAGAGGCTCTAGTTGGTAGTCATTACATACCCATGAGACATCATCAGTACCCATTTAATTGTAATCCAGAATGGTTGCACCTCACACGGTATAGCCCAGCTACACTTCGTCAAGCACTTATAATGTCGCTATACCAACAACCAACACATCCTGGTATTTACTAGCAACTTAGGACAAAGCTACACCGGATCTCGGTACAAGAAAGAGCCTCTCCTTAAACGTTTATCTGCATATTTGGTTATAACTTGATCTAGTAACGTATTAGGTTATAAGTTATTACAAACATTGACTGGTTTTGACTTTATATTAATTGATAGTACTTAGCTGTATAGCTTTTATAATAATTCTAATTGTGTTTTCACGGTGAGTGAGGGGGTCTTCACTGCTCTTCCTTATGGATCTGTGTACGTATTTTTATATATTTACAGAGATATTACTGTTTCTCTGTACTTTAGAGTGTGATTTGTAATAAGGGACGTAAGTTTTATTCACTTTGTGTGTGTGTGTGTGTTTTGCTTTTAAACTTGTGATTACGCATTGTTGAAATGTCTAATAAGTACGAACACTGGCTCAGGAATAATGGGCTCAGAATCGGGCATGTAAACATATGATATCTATTAGGGAAGCTGCCCGAACTATCACTTATACTTAATCAAAATTTTCACATGTTTGGCGTTAGCGAAAGTCGATTAAATGGCAACATCTCAGATGATGACATCGCTATCAGAGGTTTTAAAACCATTAGAAGAGATCCCTATCAGAAACAAGAGACGGGTATTGCAGTTTATATTTCCAACTCGCTTAACGCCCACCGCAGGCTAGACTTTGAAACCTGTGAGATTGAGTGTGTATGGATAGAGGTTAAACTTCAAAATTGCATACCGCTAGTAGTTGGCTATCTTTATCGAAACCCCAGTGCAGGAAATATCTGGTATGAAAAATTCACCACTATGATGGATGTAGTCTTTAGTAATGCTAGGGAAATAATATTGCTAGGTGACTTCAACATAGACGCTAACAAATCAAACAAAACATGGGAAAACATAATAGAGTCATATAATTTCCAACAGTTAGTCAAACAAGCCACTAGAATCACTAAATCATCTGCAACACTTATAGATCATATTTATACTACGTGTGCTGATAACATCACAGAATGTAGTGTACCTATCAATGCAATGAGCGATCACTATCCAGTATGTTGCACGTGGTCGAAAAGGGGCACCAAAACTCCCAAACACAAACATATAAGCATAAAATATAGAAATTACAAAAATTTCAATCGAGACGTCTTCTTACAAGATTTGGTCAACTCATCTCTAGATTATGTTTACCAGCTTCCTGACCCAGAAGATGCTCTGGACCACTGGCTAAAGACCTTTCTAAGTATATTTGATAAACATGTTCCATTTAAGGAAGTTCGTGTTAAACATCACACAAAGCCCCCGTGGATCACACAGGAGGTAGTTGAACTTATGAGAGATCGCGACAGGGCTCACAAAAATAGAGATCTAACTATGTACCGTAGTCTGAGAAACAAAGTTCAATATGTTATTCGGAAGGAAAAGAAAAACTATTTTAAGAACATAGTAATAGATAAAACCAACACTAAAGATATATGGAAAGCAATTAATACCTTGACAAACAAACACAAATCATCACAATCATTACCATCGAATCAGGTTACATGTGATCAATTCAGTAGATACTTTCAGTCCGACATAAACCAATTGAAGGCTGCAATACCAGATGCGCCTCATGACATATCTTTATTATCATCATTCTGAACAAATGCTATGGACACATTTCCTCCAACATACCGCTAATGACGACAACTGAAGTATTTACTCATCTCCGTAATCTAAAAAACAATAACTCATCAGGACTAGATGGAATTAGTAGTCGGATCCTTCGCCATGCTGCACCGGCGATCTGCGAGTCACTAACTTTTATATATAATCAATGTCTAACCAGAGGTCACTTCCCATCAGCCTTTAACATCGCTAAAGTGTATCCTCATTTAAAAGCTGGTCCTCTAGACGATCGTCTCATGAGTAATTATAGACCAATTTCCATATTATCCTCATTATCCAAACCGCTAGAAAAGCACATCCACAAAACAACACTAGATCACTTAGTTCGCCATAAACTGATAGTTGACAGTCAGTCAGGATTTCGGCCAAAATATTCTTGCCATACGGCACTAACAAACATGATAGAAAACTGGCATCAAAATATTAACAACAATACTCTATGTGGAGCGGTATTTATAGACTTTAGGAAAGCATTCGATATGATAGATCATACTATTCTAATTAAAAAACTAGAAACAATGAAAGTCAGTTTTAATATAGTGACATTAATAAAATCATTCTTATTAGACAGACAGCAAGTAGTATCACACAATAAAGTTTTATCTCAAGCCATTACCATTAATATTGGAGTACCTCAGGGGTCTATTCTTGGCCCTCTATTATTTGCAATTTATATAAATGATCTTCCATTAAATCTGTCGTCGTCCTGCGATCTATTTGCTGGTGACTGTACAGTATATACAAACGCTGTTGATCGTAATGTGCTAGAATTATCCTTGCAACAGGAAATGAATAGTGTAGTTAACTGGAGTCATGCAAACCGCATGCAAATTAACATTACTAACACAAAGTCTATGTTAATAGGAACCAGGCAAAGACTTCACACTCTAAACTCGCAGAGAACTCTTCAGCTGCACATTGGCAGCACGCCTGTAGAAAGTGTCACCGAGCACAAGACACTGGGTGTTATCATAGATCAAAATCTAACTTTTAACTCACATGTTCATGCTCTAGTTAAACAAATAGCCAAAAAAGTATACCAACTTGCCAAAATTAAAAATTTCCTTGACGAAAACACAAGAAAGAATTCTATACTTCTCATATACAAACACATATTGATTACTGCTCCACAGTCTGGGATGGATGCTCCAAATCAATAACAAAACGCCTATATTCACTCCAGAAAAGGGCAGTGCGTTTAATTAATGGTGAAAAGCTTACCGATAATTCTAACCTATATAAACGTCTCCGGTTACTGCCACTCCACAAGCGCCTGCTTTTTAATAAGACTAAACTAATTCACAAAATCCTATTTCAAAATGCTCCAAGCTATCTTTGGCCATTGTTTAAATATAACGCTAGACATAGCGAACGACTAAATATACTTCATGTCCCTAAACCTAGGATAGACTTATATAAAACAAGCTTAGCATACTCTGCCGCTCAGTTGTGGAACAATCTTCCACAAGAAATCAAAGACACCACCAATCATGATACATACATTCGCAACCTGTTTGAACACTACCTTAGTACAGACTACATTCCCCCATAACAAATAACACAAAAAAGACAATAATGGTAACTTATCTCAAACGACAACTAGCCAAAAAACATTCCCTTATGTATGGCACGTTACACCCTCCTTAGGTATTTATAATGCCCATGTTAAACACTGCCTCAGTGAGTCATTTGTTATTGATTATTTTTCATGCGTTTTAATGTTCTTTTGTTGTCAAAAGTTGCTTCATAAGTGATGTTGAATGAAAGAATGTATGAGAGGAAATAGAGAAGAAGGGCAGAATGTCAGACGGGCCTGCGTGCCCAATTCTTAACCCTTTGAAAATAAAGACTTATTATTATTATTATTATTATTATTATTACTTCATTATCAACTCTTATGGCAGCTTGTTGTTTCCAATATATGTTTTTTACAAGTCTAAGGTCTTTCCCATCAATTTGTAGATCTTCAAACATCCTTATCATGTTGACGTGTCTCACTTTATCAAAAGCCTTTGTGTAGTCAATAAAGCAAAGGTGTAGATCTTTGTTTACTTCTATAGAACGTTCGATTACGGTTCTCAGTATATACACAGCATTTACTGTACCCTTGCCTACTACAAACCCACATTGTTCTTCTCCTATTTCAGGTTGTATTTTCCTCCTAACTCTTTGCATGATAATTCTTAGCAAAATCTTCGTGATGTGACTCATTATACTAATTGTTCGATGTTGATCACATTCCAAGGCTCCTGATTTCTTTGGGATTGCAATAAATACAGAATTACTTAACTCATGAGGTATATTTCCAGTATCATATTTTGTATTAAGCAGACTGGTAACTTTATCTATTCCATATTCTTCTAAAGCATTAATCATTTCTGTTGTGACGCTGTCTGGACCGGGGGTCTTGCCAGATTTCATATGATTAAGAGCATTCTGAACCTCCGTCTTCAAAATTGCTGGCCCTTCATTGGTATTTTGAACAATATATTGTTCGTCTCTGTTATCGTCATAAAGGTTTTTCACGTAATCTGACCATACATGTAAAATCTGATCTTTTTCTATTACGACTCTTCCATCTGTTGTCTTTAGGCAGCCTGCTGATGTACGTGTTCTTTGATTAGTAATCTCCTGAATTCTTTTGTGCATTAGTTTCGCATTTTTACTGTTGTGTTGTTTTTCAATTTCTCTGCAATTTTTCTCAAGCCATGTTTCTTTAGCCTCCTTACATAAGGTTCTGACTTTTCTGTGAATTTCTTCATATTTGGCAGGATTATTTTTGTTCTGTCTTCTTGTTTCCATTAGTTGTAAAATTTCTTCAGTCATCCATGTCTTACGGCCCACTATTTTTACTTTTGGAATAGTTTTTTCTGCTGCACAACTGATTGAATTCTTCAGCATTTCCCATTGATCATCTACATCTTGAAATAGGATCTCTAGATCAGACAATAAATCAAATTTGTTCTTTACTTCTATGTTAAAATTATCTTGTATTTCTTTGTCAGTTTTCAATCATTAGACTCAGTATACAACATCAAATCAGTAGACAAATCAGTAGACAACATAGCAGCTGTAAAATTTACAACTATGGTTTATTTTTAAATGGAATTTTATTTTATCACACTTTCCGTTGTAAAACTGATCCTCGGATTGGGAATTACTCTTTCCTTCCTGTTGCTAAGTAGTTGGATTCACAGGTCTTTTCGTTGGTGGAAGATTTGAGGATTGTAGTTTTCCTAAGTCAGTGCGTGCAGGGTACTTTAAAGGATGTTGACTTCAGACTTATTGATTCCTCTTGCTGTCCAGTACAGTTTTTGTAGTTTGATTCATGGTCTGAGTTTTCCCTATTAATACCATGAAATTGTAATATGACATAAGGTGTTTTTTTGTCTTTAAATCAATTAGAAGCTACAGTAAACATGAGAGATACAATACATTAGTCTTGAGTATTTTTTAATTTCTATTGTGTATGTTAAGTTGACACCTAGTAGTATATTTGTGGTGACATGGTCTACTTTGTTGCACTTCATTAAAACACAAAAGTAGCCAGTCTTCTAGAAATATGAAAGTGTATGTATGCAAATTCATTAAATGTTATGAAAAGATTATATAATGCATGTAACATGTTTCTATTTCAGGAATTTACAATGACCTTGTTTGCAATTCAGCACCGGAACGTGGGAATCATGCTATGTTGGCTGTGGGGTATGGAAGCCTAAATGGCCAAGATTACTGGATTGCCAAGAACAGGTGAGAATCATGAGGCTCTGTCAGGGTTGAAAGGTCAATCCTCTGGAAGATTGCAACATTAAATGGGAGTCAGCATGCAAAAATCAGTCCAGTGCAAGACTATTACTAACATCAACAACTTGAGAGAGGCATATAGAATGCAGCCAAGTCTTGATTCGGCATGACACATAGACTGCTGGGGATTAGTCCTGGGCTGGTCATGTTTTCCCCATAGACTGCTGGGGATTAGTCCTGGGCTGGTCATGTTTTCCCCATAGACTGCTAGGGATTAGTCCTGAGCTGGTCTTGTTTTCCCCATAGACTGCTGGGGATTAGTCCTGGGCTGGTCTTGTTTTCCCCATAGACTGCTGGGGATTAGTCCTGGGCTGGTCTTGTATTCCCCATAGACTGCTGGGGATTAGTCCTGGGCTGGTCTTGTTTTCCCCATAGATTGTTGGGGATTAGTCCTGGGCTGGTCTTATTTTCCCCATAGACTGCTGGGAATTAGCCCTGGGCTGGTCTTGTTTTCCCCATAGACTGTTGGGAATTAGCCCTGGGCTGGTCATGTTTTCTCCCATAGACTGCTGGGGATTAGTCCTGGGCTGGTCTTGTATTCCCCATAGACTGCTGGGGATTAGTCCTGGGCTGGTCTTGTTTTCCCCATAGATTGTTGGGGATTAGTCCTGGGCTGGTCTTGTTTTCCCCATAGACTGTTGGGAATTAGCCCTGGGCTGATCATGTTTTCCCCATAGACTGTTGGGGATTAGTCCTGGGCTGGTCTTGTTTTCCCCATAGACTGTTGGGAATTAGCCCTGGGCTGATCATGTTTTCCCCCATAGACTGCTGGGGATTAGTCCTGGGCTGGTCTTGTTTTCCCCATAGACTGTTGGGGATTAGTCCTGGGCTGGTCTTGTTTTCCCCATAGACTGTTGGGAATTAGTCTTGGGCTGGTCATGTTTTCCTCATAGATTGTTGCTATTTTGTCAGCAGACTACGGCTCAATGTCCAGGGGTAGTGAGGCTCTGTGATGTCATCATCATTGTCGTCCAGTGATTTATCTGCATCAAAGTTCAGCAGTAACAGGTCTTCAACAAATTATTCTACGTCATAATAGGATATTAAGATAAGATTCATCTAGTCTGTGATATCTACCCACATGCAACACTTGTCTTCCTCTTGAACACTTTCCCACTACTGTTTTTTTCCATTATATATTGGAATAAAGAAGTGTCTCTCCATATTCCAGTGGTACTGTCATTTCATATATCCTAATGAAATATGTGTACGTATGTATAATTTATTGCATCATATGTTTGTTTTTTAAATGTTATTCATGAATTACTATATATATAGTTTGTTTTGCTGTATGGCAGTGATTCTTGTAATGTAAATGAACAAGTTAGAAAGACCTTGGAGACAACAGAGATGTGGCTCCTGAGATGAATGTTGCAAACTCCTTGGACAGCCGGAGTACCTAACAACGATTGTCTGAAAGAGGGTAATGAAACTAGAACATTATGTACAATAATAAGTAAGAGACAGACAGCTTTCTTTGGTCATCTGATCAGAAGAGAGGCATTGGAGAACATCATGACACCAAGAAAGATCAAGGGGAAGAGAGGCAGAAGCAGACCATGAGAAATGATGCTGGATAGACTGAAACAGTGGCATGGAGGAATATCATCAGCCGAATTGATCCAGAACACCAAAGACTGTGATCTGTGGAGATACATGATTGCCTCCACCATCGTTTCTTATTTGTGTAGTATCACCTGCAAAGGAAACATTTATCATTACAAAATCTCATTTGACATACAAGTATTTTAGATTGACCAGTTTTGTACTCTGCATTATTTTGAAACGTGAAATACAAACAACTGGCATATCTATATGTGTGTATTAAAATTTATTTTCAGCTGGGGTTTGTCATGGGGAGATAACGGATACGTCTTGATGTCACGTAACAAGGACAACCTGTGTGGAATTGCCAACGTTGCTAGTTTCCCTACTATTTAACCATGCTTCTCAAGTTGATCAAGAACCAGCAACCCGTTCTTTCAGTTTACTGACAGTTTTTGTGTGTAAAGAAATGAATGTCTAAATGTTTCAGATAACGTTGCTGAGATATGATAATCATATGTTTGTGTGGTGTGTGTGAGTACATGTAAATGTAATATCAAGTAGGTGAATGAAAGTTTTGTCACAGTAATTAATGAGTTGGGTGGGTAACTTTGTTAGTTTATTGTGCACACTAAACCTAGCAGCTAATAATAGTGACAACATCTCTGAGCCAATTACCTGATTGTCATTTAAAGTGACATTTAGGTGACATTATGAGACCATAGCTGCTGGCTGTTTAACTCATTAAATGCTTACTAATTGTTGTTGCCATAGGTACATTGTTTGCAACTTAGGCTAGCATTTGATTAGTTATGCATTCATAAATTGAAACCTTTTAGTTGTGCATCTGTGTGCTACCAGCAACATAATTTTGTTAACCTCATCATGTCCTTACATTAAGATTTATTACCTTATTTACATTTGCAAATGTTTGGCATAAATAAAACTTTTGGTATTTGGTATAAAAAAAGTAATCAAAACACAGGCATCCAATCATATAGACCTCATTATATACAATATTGTATTTTGGTTTTCTGTAACATTCTACAGGTGATCTCTCAAGTTGTGCCTCAGGAAGAGAGAAGCTACTAATTGTATTATGCTGCTTAGCATGATTTTTTATGTGCATATTACTTTATTTTCAAAGTATTAGTTTAGATTTCTAATTATAATAGTTCTTGGAGCTTTTAAAACCATCTGCTTTAGGATGATTTTTCTTCCACTCTCCATGTATAGAAACTTCTTGATGCAAAATGTCATTTTGTTCTGGAACTTGTTTTGCCAATAAAAATATATTTGGTATTAAAAGTTGTTCATTCAGAAATTTTTTGGTTTCATCTCTCAAGGTTTTGATAATGAGAAAAAAACATGAACATCAGAAATGAAATGCTGTACACTTTCAAGAAAACCACAAAGAAAATTACATATAAGAATTGTGATCCTAGGAAAATAAACAGTTGAAGGAAAAGAGTCTTGGTGCTCTCAAATAGTTATCTGCAACATAACTGGTTGTTCTCCATCCAATCCAAGATTATATGGCACTCAAGGTTTAGAGTAGCAGATACGCAGTGTCGTCTTCGCACATGTCTGTCCTCCACGGTCTATAGGTGGAGTAACATCTTATTGATTTGGAAATTGACAACTATGTTCTCCCTTATCTTCTGTACATAATTAGTTTCTCTAGATCTGTTTCCCTTACAAGAAAAAGGTCTCATACATTAAGGGTTGTATAAGCATTCCCCATTGCCATGAGTATTTGGTTATAAACAATGCAAGTACATTATGGTAAGGTCTCTTGTATAACCTTCAGGTGAATTCTTTTCTAATCAAAAGTTTCAGGGCGAGTATATTCCCTCCTCTTCGCCATGTATGTAATATGCCTTTACCTCATTTATCATGATCATCATTATCGTCATTATCATTCAGGACACAAAACTATATGATTGTAACCTGATTTATAAGTAACTAGCTGACCTGGCCCAGCTTCGCCCAGCCCCTGGCGGGGATCTGTCTATCTATCTATCTGTCTGTCTGTCTATCTATCTATCTGTCTGTCTATCTACCTACCTACATCTATCTATCTATCTATCTATCTATCTATCTATCTATCTATCTATCTATCTATCTATCTATCTATCTATCTATCTATCAATCTATCTATCTATCTATCTATCTATCTATCTATCTATCTATCTATCTATCTATCTATCTATCCGGAAGCTGCAGATGTTTGAATTCGAATGGCATATCTGTTGGAATCATTGGGATGCAAGGCAACTGTAGATCTTCTCCTTTAAATTTCACACTTAATATTGTAGCTTCGATGATATTGTTCAGAGTTACAGAATTTAAAATAGATCCATTATTTTTACGAAAACTTTGAAGATGCCTTAAAGTTTTTATCACTTTGTTTATACCAGATACGACTGTTGTGCACAGAGTATATGTTCGGCCCATTCCGGTTCCCGTTGCGGGAAAAATGGGCTCAAACATTAGATCCATTATTTTATGAAATCTTTGAAAAATTTTTTTTAGCCATCTAAGGGCCTGCAAATTTTTTTTGTTTATTCCGAATTCTTGAGGTTCTAAGTTTGTATCACTTTGTTTATACCAGATACGACTGTGGTGCACAGAGTATATGTTTGGCTCTTTCCCATTTCCGTTGTGGGGAAAATGGGCTCGAAAATTTTCATGTATCTACAATAGATCCATTATGTTTACGAAAACTTTGAAGATTCCTTAAAGTTTTTATTACCTTGTTTATAACTGACATGACTGTAGATAACTTCTTTAAACATTTTATAAAACTTTAAGAAAAATACAATTATTTAAATTAAATAATGTAGTAATGTTACTAAAAGTAATGTCCCTTCATATAACTTGTTGTTAAGTCCCCTTATTTAGATGTCTTTATATTTAATGTCGTTTTATAACGTAAGTAACTTTTTTAAAACTAACAAACTGTGCTAGTTGGCTGTGTGGGAATGAGAAGGACATCTGTAGAAAATTTCATCTCAATCAGATGGACCATTCAGGAATTTATAAAGTACACACAAAGACATAAACATTCCCTTTTATATATATAGATACAGTGTGGTGTCATTCAGGGCGCAAAACCATATGATTATAACATGAGTGATATGGGATACAGAGTGGTGTCATGCTTAGTACACAAAACCATATGATTGTAACATGAGTATTATGAAATACAGAGGGGTGTCATGCGTCGGAGTGCACTAAATTATTAATTAGTGGATGGGTTATCAACATGTTCTCTTCTGATAGATAGGACATTATACATCAAAGTGCCTTCCATCATGATTTTGATTGATTGTCCATACTCCTTCACAGCATGTCTCTTCATCTCACTCATTCTCATCATTCATCAGAAACAATATTCATATGTGCATGGATGATAAGTAAGCAAACTGATGTGATTTTACAAAAGATAAATTGGCAGATTTGATATCAATTAAATTATAATGAAATCTCACTCATTCCACCATCATTCATTAGACATAATAATTTTATGGATGATAATTAGACATAATTATGAGATTCACAAATCATGATTCCTCATGTTTAACAATAATGAAATTACACATGAATCACCACATGCAGGCTCTCATCAAATACATAGAATTATGTGATACAACCAATCCACATTCAGTCATCATGAATCATAACCACACTTGGAGGGGTAATGATTAGGCATTATTATGTGCCTCACAAATGATAAATTCACATGTTTAACAACAATGAAAATACATTTGACTCATCATATTGGTGCTTTCACTCAACACGCAACATTATGATACATATAGAAATCTATTTACATCTCATGTGCTCATGTACTTTTCTGTTATATGTTACACTAATTTCTCTTGCCAGTGTTGGCACATGTGAAATAGTTTCTTCTTATTGAACTGAGTATTCTTAGCTTCCTAAATCTTAAGTTAACCACAACTTCTAAGTCATTGCTAATTTAGTTTAACTCCTTAAGAAATAAATTGTACAATCTAGGTCTAATGCTTATACATTATATAAGTTGTTTAACTAGAAGAACCCTTCCTCATGGTTTAACCTCATGTTCAATTTATTCATGAACTATGACATATGAATAAAGTACTTAGTCTCTCCTAATTAATCTCTTAAGGACTAACCACCTTGTGACAACACATCCACTTGCCAACTTCTTCTTGGGAAAGGATACTTTCTAACGTAATATAAAATATAGCATTGTGCTTACCTTCATGTTAATTGAATGGCTTCAAACACGTTGAAGACAGGTTTCAGGATATGACTTGGATTCGGTTTTCCAAATGCAATGTCTGCTTGTAGGCTGATGCTTTCCTCATCTCATGAATAAGACTAAGTTATCTTTTGTTAGATGATTTGGAAGATGCTATCACTCTGTCAGATACATTGGATCTTCTCATGCCCCGTGCTTGGATTGGTGTACAACAGACTGTTTTCCGCCTTGCATGCCATATTTATCATCGTTTCATCCTGCTTAGACTGTGACGTCACAGCCAATACAAAGTCTTTTTTCATCTTCTCTTCGGCCCAATGTCGCTGTTGGTTGGTGTTGTAAAATGGGGTTGTAGTGGGGGAAACATTAATCACGCTTTTGATGATTGTAAGAATTATAGCACAGCTGGCAAACTTACCAAATGAGGTCTTTATGACATGGGTTGTTCAGTTCTCTTTCTCATTGCCTTCTTCCTTGATGTAAGTTGTCTAGTTCTCTTCTTCGTAGCGTGAGTTGTGCCTGACCATGCATGAAAATTACTTCCGGCAATGCGCGAGATTGTTGCCATTTGTCTGAGCTGATGTGGAGGCGAGTATATTATTGTTATTATGACTGCTGGTTGCGCGCTGACGTGATACATTCCACGCCTGGTTTAGTTTCTGCAATGTCTCATACAGCCAGACAGTGTAATGTACTATGATATACAGGCCACTTTCAAACGCTGTAAAGCGCATTGGGAATTTTATGCTAAAACCATATTTGTATAACCCCCCCCCCCCCTCCCCCGGCACTCGGTGAATGATCTCATCCATATCGCACCTACCGCTTGTACATCCCCATACATTTTCATGTACACATTTGAGGCTGCCGGTAACATAATGTTGGTAGTTTCGTTGCATGTTTGTCAACTATCAGTTCCCTTGATACTGTTGTTGTTGTGGCAAGTCCAGTGACCAATATTTTTGCTAACAACGGCAAGGGATCGCACAGCAGACAGCAAGTTCTTACTTGAAGTGCGGTGATCGACTCTCTTCCTCTTGTTTCCCTCGTCGACTCCGGCACGACTGAACAGACACATAATCGCTAAAATCAAATTCTCTCCCCTTTTAAATGCAGCGAAAACTGAAGTGTGTTTGTTGTTTCGTCTGTGATTGTGTTGCTTCGGTTTGCGAGTGGTCGGGGGGGGGGGGGGGGAGATGAATGAATAGGTTTACACGATCAGTGTGTTTGGTTCCAAATGTTGCTGTATGTAGCCTGGGCGCAGTGTTGGGGTGAGCGCCCAACCTTGCATAAATACCCCAATGGCTCGTGAATACATAACCTCTGCAGCAAAAGTCCAACTCCTGGCCTTCACGTGGCGGAGCTGTTTTAACTAACAGGAGAAGGGGCGACGGCAAGTTTCTATCATCAAGTGCCGTGCCGGCTGGCGTTCATGGCTCTTCACAGAACTCGGTCTTTGGTGTTCTGGATCAACTCTGCTGATGATATTCCTCCATGCCATCGTCTCAATCCACCCAGCACCATTTCTCTTGGTCTGGGTCTGCCTCTCTTCCCGTCGATCTTTCCAGTTGTCACGGTGTTCTCCAATGCCTCTCTTCTTTTTACATGACCAAAGAAAGCTGTTTGTCTCTTTCTTATTGTTGTATATAGTGTTCTAGTTTCATTAGCCTCTTTCAGGCAAAAGCTGTTAGTTACTCTGGCAGTCCAAGGAATTCGCAACATTCGTCTTAAGAACAACATCTCTGTTGCTTCTACGTTCTTCCTAATTTGTTCATTTACATTCTAAGATTCGCTGCCATACAGCAAAACTGGTTCTATATAGCATATCTATATATATATAAAAATCTTTGTGTGTATGTATGTATGTATGTAAGTATGTATGTATGTATGTCCGTCCTTCATTCGTTCGCGAACGGTCCAACCGATTGAGATGAAATTTTCTACACGTTTTCCTTTCATTCCTGTGCAACCAACTGTGATAGATTTATCTATCAGCTATCAACCTTCCTAAGATTTAATTTTGTAATTACATGACTGAACATAAGAAAATATAAGAATATATGACAAAAAGGGATATACCTTTTAGTAGCATTGTTATATCTTAAGTTACGTCCCCTGGCTATAGAAATCTATATGAATTAAATGAGGTGCAGCCGGGCCAGGTCAGACAGACAGATAGACAGACTGTCAGACAGGCAGATAGTCAGGAACGGGAGCCAAGTTTACTTTAGATAGATCTCTTCCAATCATATTTTCTATCTATTCTTCTATTCTATCTATATTTTGTTATTATGTTCGGGCCGAACATACATACATAGACAGATAGACAGACAGACAGACAGACAGACAGACAGACGGACAGAGACAGATAGATAGATAGATAGATAGATAGATAGATAGATAGATAGATAGATAGATAGATAGATAGATAGATAGATAGATAGATCGGGAACGGGAGCTTATATGACTACTTATGAGATGCTCCCCACCAGGGCCTGGGCGAAGTCGGGCCGGGTCGGACAGACAGACAGACAGACAGATAGTCGGGAACGGGAGCTTATATGACTTCTTATATAAATTAAATGAGATGCTCCCCATCAGGGTCTGGGCGAAGCCGGGCCGGGTCAGACAGACAGACAGACAGACAGATAGATAGATAGTCGGGAACGGGATCTTATATGATTACTTATATGAATTAAATGAGATGCTCGCCATCAGGGTCTGGGTGAAGCCGGGCCGGGTCAGACAGACAGATAGACAGACAGACAGACAGACAGATAGATAGTCGGGAACGGGAGCTTATATGACTACTTATATGAATTAAATGAGATGCTCCCCACCTGGAGCTGGGTGAAGCCGGGCCGGGTCAGACAGACAGACAGACAGACAGACAGACAGATACATACATACATACATACATACATACGCACGCACGCACGCACACACACACATCCCCGCCAGAGACTGGGCGAAGCCGGGCCGGGCAGCTAGTATATATATATATATATATATATATATATATATATATATATATATATATATATATATATATATATATATATATATATATATATATATATATATATATATATATATATATATATATATATGGATAGGCCTTAGGTTCATACCAGAATACGATCAGCGTTGCCAGTAGTGGGTTGTGCTCAATATTAAAAATTCAAATCCCGAAATAACCAAATTAATCAATTTGATTATTGCTCATTGGATTTAAGAGGCCTGGTGTTCCTTGCCAGTGAGAAGTCCTGATCGTTTCGGGTCCACATCGATTGACGGACGTCAGTCGCGGCGATTGGGCAATCTTGAGCATAGCCTACGATGGGTGACGTTGTAATATTCTGTTATGATAATTTGGCTGTATGTCCAACGTGTGCCGCGTGGTCACACACCCGCTTCACACGCCAGTGATCCGGGGCTTGTTTCAAACGAGGGCGAAACTCGAGTATAGTGCTTCCATATTGACGTGGATAGGCCTTAGGTTCATACCAGATTACGATCAGCGTTGCCAGTAGTGGGTTGTGCTCAATATTTAAAATTCAAATTCCGAAATAACCAAATTATTAAATTTGACCAATATTGACGATGTTAGAAAAACGGCTGTGTTTGATGCCGAACTCAATCGTCTTAACATTGATATTGCTGGCCTGCAAGAGACTCGCCTCGCAGAGGAAGGGTCACTCAGGGAAAACAATTACACATTTTTGTGGAAGGGTAGAGGGCAGGCAGAAAAAAGGCAACACGGTGTGGGCTTTGCAGTGAAGAATTCGCTGCTGGGAATGACTGAAATTCCATCAAGAGGAAATGAAAGACTATTATCCCTGCGCTTGGCAACCTCTTGTGGTTTTGCCACCATTATTACTGCATATACACCGAAACTCCATTCACCTGATGATGTGAAGGATTCGTTCTATGAGGAGTTAGACTCCGTGATCAAGGCAGTTCCAAAAGCTGACTACATTTACATGCTCGGTGACTACAATGCTCGTGTGGGCAAGGACTTGAGTTCATGCCCAGTGTGCCTTGGAAAATACAACATCGGTCGCATGAATGAAAATGGGCAAAAGCTTCTGGAGCATTGCACCAGAAATGACATATATATTACAAATTCCTTTTTCTAAACAAAAGAGCTGCATAAGGTCACATGGAAACATCCAACATCAGGCCATTGGCACCAGCTGGACTTCATCATCAAACGGAGACAGCATCTGAACCATATATCATTGACTCTAAGATACCACAGTACCCACTGTGATACGGATCATTCTGTGGTTGTTGCGAGGGTTAGGCTGAGATCAAAGAGAATCTACATAGCTAAACACAAATCTAGCCCCAGGATTAATATTATTAACACTTACGATCCTGAAAAGTGCTTTCAGTTTCAACAGCAGCTTGAAGACGCTTTCACTGATACACCAGAAAATTGTACAGTAAATGAAAAGTGGGGTCAACTTAAGGAAACTCTTTATATAATTGCCGTAGGGGTTTACGGCACTGTGGATCATCAGAGGCAGGACTGGTTTGCGGCAAACAGCCAGACTCTGCAGCCCTTGATTGATAAGAAAAAATAGCTCTCTTGAGAAACAAGGAAAGACCAACGCGTAACACTCTGAGTGAGCTAAAGCAAGCTAGGAAGGACGTGCAAAAGGCTGCCAGACAGTGTGCAAATGATTATTGGATCAAGTTACGTGAGTCCATTCAAATCGCAAGTGATAAGGGAAACATCAGAAGCATGTATGAAGGAATAAAGAAAGCCTGTTTGTCCAATGATCAAAAGAAGTGCACCATTGAAAACGTTGACTGGAGAAATCATAACTGATAAGAAACAGCAGATGGACAGATGGGTAGAGCACTATTTGGAGCTTTACTCAAGTGAGACCAAACTAGCGGATGATGTCCTCAACGCAAGAGGCTCTACCAACTCTTGACCACCTGGACACACTTCCCACCATAACAAATGTTAAGTGTTCTATAAATGAACTTGCATCTGGCAAGGCTCCAGGTAAGGATGGGATTCCAATAGAGGTTACCAGGAGTGGGCAAGACAAACTCACTCTACGGATTCACCAGCTAATAGAGCTATGCTGGCGAGAAGGACATGTCCCACAGGATTTCAAAGTTTCAAGAATCATAACACTGTACAAGAACAAGGGTGATCGGAGCGACTGCAGCAACTATAGGGATATCTCACGTCTGTGTATTGTTGGAAAAGTATTTGCCAGAATTGTTCTGCGCAGACTTCAAGTCCTAGGAGATCAAGTCTACCCCGAATCACAGTGTGGCTTTCGACAGAACCGTTCTACCATTGATATGATATTCTCATTGCGACAAATACAAGAAAAATGTCGTGAACAGAATCAACCACTGTTTATTGCCTTCATCGACCTCACAAAGGCATTTGATTTGGTCAGTCGTGAGGGTCTGTTCAAGGCACTAAAGAAGATTGGCTGCCCACCAACTCTTCTGAAGGGTATAATCAAGTTTGATGGTGCAACTTCTGAAGAGTTTGAAATCAAGAGTGGAGTTAAGCAAGGTTGTGTACTAGCTCCCACTCTTTTTGGAATATACTTTTCACTTCTACTGAAATATGCCTTTCGTGATCAGGATGCCGGTATATACATTCACTCACGCTCACATGGCGGCCCCTACAATGCTCAGAGATTGAAGGCCAAGACCAAAATTAGGAAGGTACTAATCAGAGAGTTGCTTTTTGCAGATTATGCTGCTGTTACGACCCACTCTGAGGAAGAATTACAAGGTCTACTATCTGCATTCTCCAATGCTTGTTCCGAATTTGGTTTGACAATTAGTAAAAAGAAGACACAGAATATGTCACAAGGTGCACATGGGGTACCATCAATCTTTATTGACGACGCCGAACTAGAGATGGTAGTCGATTTTACATATCTAGGATCAGTGGTAAATAGCAAATTATTCCTAGATCAGGAAATCAACACCCGGATTGGTAAGGCAGCAACAACAATGATCAGGTTAAGAAAAAGAGTCTGGGAGAACAGGAAGCTTACTGTAAAAATAAAAGTCCTTGTCTATCAAGCCTGTGTCGTTACTACTCTTCTCGATGGCAGTGAAACCTGGACAACTTACTCACACCAAGAGAACAATTTAAACAGCTTTCATATGCGATGCCTGCGAAGAATTCTTGGTATTAAGTGGCAAGACAAAATCACAAATACTGAAGTATTGGAAAGATCAGGTTGTGTGACGGTGTATTCCATGCTCAGTCTTCGTAGACTTAGATGGATAGATCATCTTAGGAGGATGGATGATGGTAGAATACCAAAGGACATCTTTTTTGGTGAATTACAGATGGGTAAGAGATTTCAGGGTCGGCCTCTACTACGATACAAAGATGTGTGTAAGCGGGACATGATTGATACCGGCATTGATAATACACATTGGGAGAAAGTCGACGATGAACGTGTTGCATGGAGGGCAAACATCAGAAATGGAATAAAGACAAAGGAGAAAATTATTGCAGATAAGTCACACACCGAGCGTGTAAGACGTAAGATGGTGCAAGATGGTGGAAATAACCACGTGTTCACATGCACCCACTGTGAACGGACCTTTACAGCGCGAATTGGCCTTACCAGTCACATTCGCTACCGTCATGGTAAATGTTATTATGCCTTTTTGAAGCACAAACTATCGTCTGTCGAGACGGCAAAGTGAAAATGATGATGAAACATTTTTAAGAGCTGTGTACACTTTTTTGTTTGTGATCCCGACTTAGCATGGAAATGTTTCCCTCGAAGCGCTTTCTCCTCTCCTCGTACTTGAACCGTGAGTAGTAGACGTATTATGTATTTAAGTCCATTTTGGGGTTTCAAACCACCGATAAATCGTTCTTTACGCTGTTATGTGGCCATCTTGTTTCGTCATATTTTACGATCTCAATATTTTGAACTTGGCGGTTATTTTCTTGGTTCTGGGTGACTACTTCCTGTTGTCACTTCCGGTCCCCAGGCGGGGCGAGCGGGGCGGACAACGAGACAAGCCCCGGGTATGTGGAATACTTAGATAAGTAGACCAAATAGTTGTCGGGCATCTGGGTTCGAGTCCCAGTGTGTGTGCGTGTGCGGTGCGGTGTGCGCGTCCTCCAGTCATGTAGATATCAGCCCCTTCGCTGAGGAGACCGAAATCAATATGACAGGAAATTGCTTTATTCCATCTCTCGAGTTACCCCGAGTATGCATTGTTGGATGATGAATAACCTTTCCACCATGATAGCTTCGACATGTTTCCATAGTACTCATGTATCAACATTAAGCGCTTTGTGTAAATCTAGTTTAAAAATATAATAGATAGCCATAGAATATAATTAAAAATTAACCCTAAAAACATAAAAAAATTGATAAATTTCTTGTATGTATAGTGGAGAATAGGTACGTCAATAAAAACGTTATTCCTAATTTAAAATAAGCCATAGAGTATCAAAATAATCATACAAATATGTAATATTATTAAACAAATAACGTCCCTCTTTACAAACATAAATTAGAATTATATATATATATATATATATATATATATATATATATATATATATATATATATATATATATATATATATATATATATATATATATATACCTTGATGACTTGGTCACGAGGTATATTTGTGCGCGTCTGTGTATGTATATGTGTGCGTGCGAACGCGCGGGTGTGCAATTAATTACAGAACATCACACTCAGTCCCAACATTCGGTGGAGTGGTGTGATTGCTGGGTAAGATTACTGCTGTCTTATTGAACAAACGGCAGGCATGTCACATACGCGTGTGTGTGTGTGTGTATATGTACAGGCATATGTGTGTGTGTGCTATCAATTACAGGACGTCGCATTCAGCCCCAACATTGTTTGGTTGGTCGTGTGTCACCATGATTTAACGTGTAATTTCACGACCAAAGCTATGTCTTGTACTATAGATGTGTGTCTATCTTTTACATATCCCAATCAAGGTGTAAAGCATCGCATTTACAGGACGTTGCAATCAACCCCAACCTTGTTTGGATGTTCGTGTGCTATCATGATTTGTCGTGTCATATCACTATCAAAGCTATGTCTCATACTATAGCTGTGTGTCTATCTTTTACATATAAAACTCAAGCTTTAATGCATTGCATTACAGGACGTCGCACTCAGCCCCAACATTGTTTGGTTGCTCGTCTGCCACCTTGATTTACCGTGTAACCTCACGACCAAACCTATGCCTTGTAGTATAGATGTGTGTCTATCTATTACATACTCCAGTCAAGCTATAATGCATTGCATTACAGGACGTCGCACTGAGCCCAAATATTGTATGGTTGTTCGTATGCCATTATGATTTGGCGTGTCACCGCACGACCAAAGGTATGCCTCACACTATAACTATGTGTCTATTTATTAAATACGCCAGTCATGGTGTAATGCAATGCATTACAGGACGTAGCATTCAGCCCCAACATTGTTTGGTTGTTCGTGTGCGATCATGACATCCGCGTGTGTGTGTATGTGTGTGTGCATGTAGGCGTGTGTGCATGTGTGGGTGGCTGCCATTAAATACACGACATGTCAGTCGGTCCCACCATTCTATGGAGTGTCGTGTTTGCTGGGCAAGATTGCGGCTGTCATTTTTAACGAACGACAACCGTGTCATGTGTGTGTGTGTGTGTGTGTGTATGTGTGTGTGTGTTTTACTGTGTGACTCATTACGGGGTATTTCAACGGAGTGAACGTGTTCAGACATGTCTTTGGGGAAAACTGCAGGATGACTCAGAGTGGACTGACAACATAACGATACAGCCGAGACACTTGGATAATTCTCAAACCCGATCAAATATGGTGATGCTTCCGGTCATATGGCTAAGGTATACAATCGAAGCACGTGACTAAACCCGGTTAAAGATGGCGTCACACTCGATCACCTGTGTAAGGGTACAACCACATGGCTAAAACCGATCAAAGATGGCGCTGTAGCCGATCACTGTCTTATGGGAGACAGTCGAAACATGTGACTAATAACTCAACCAGTCTAAAATGGAATCGCACACGGTCACATGACCAGACATGTCCAGACAATATTCAACTCAGTCATCCTACGACAGCCGATATCATGTATATAACACCAACAATTCGCCGTCTAGAAATCCCGGTCTCAGTGAACACCGATCAGTTCACAATGTGCCAAGGCTCTAATGGTAAGATGGCTTTTTTTTTTTGGGGGGGGGGGGGGGTAAATCTTTCACATTTTCGTTGTGTTTCTCCAAGTATTCATACAGTTAACCTAACAATACTAGTATAATAAAGAAATATATTGTGCTAATCGCATATAACTCGAGTATGTGCTCTGCTGGCTGCGACACCAATCAACATGTTAACATGACTGATTCATCAAGCCTGCATACCCAAAGTAGTGTCCTTAGTACCGGCAATGTCCCACAAGGAGCACCTCAAGCACTGATTTTTGCATTTACCAATAGCAAATAATGATACAGCTGAGATATGAGTGTAATGACCCAGTAGGGCAAAAGACAGAGGTAATGGAAGAAACCATCGTGTAAACTAACCAACAGAATAACCTAGGGGAGGGGGAAGAAATTCATTCTGGTGCATGTGTATTCGGCTTGTGCCGCGACTAGAGATTGTCTTCTTCTGTCAACTGATCGCTATATACACAGTCATATGCGTATCACTATTCAATCTGTCTCGAGACAGCGTCGACGCAGTCGAGGGCAAGTTGTGGATCGCTCTTCTAAGCAGCTGTCTGGGTTACATGCTACTAAACCCTAAAATATGAGCTTCTACCTGACAATACCGAGTAATGCTTCACCGAAAATGTTTCCCAAGAACACGCCAGGTCACTATTTCGTCAAGTTACCGCAGACCATTGAGGTGAGTCAACATTTCGAAGTGGGTCTGGCCGAAATTCAGTTCCCCAACTGCTACTGCAATGTGCTAGAGAATGAGGTATGGCTAAAATACATACCACCAAACGGTAGAGTGATAAGAAAGGCGTGTCCCCCGGGCCTGTACAGTTCACCAGACGCGTTTATAGCTGCACTGAATCGCCTAATGAAAGATCAGAAGGTGGACGAGCAGCTCTGTGTTCTATTCAATTTCGACAATGAATCAAAGAAAGTCATCGTGAAAATACTCGAACCCGGGGCCACTATTACATTTAGTGAGAAGTTGCAAGAGATACTAGATACAATTGAAGGTGAAGGGGCGATAGTCCTGAATACCGACCTACAAAATATCTACGTATACTGCGATCTCATTGCGGCGAGACCAGTCGGAGACGTCATGGTCCCACTACTAAGGACGGTTCCCATTATGAATCAGCACTCGACCTCAGTGTTTCGCGCCTACGACAATCCTCACTAAATACCGCTGAGTCGTTACTCCTTCGACACGGTGGAAATACTTCTAACCACTGATACGGGCACAAAGGTCGCATTCACTACCGGGACTTCAGTGCTGACGTTACATTTTCGAGTTCGGAAGAGATCAGACCTAGAATAACGGTAAAATACGGGGCGGTACGTCGAAACCACAGACTGTCCGAAGACATGATGTTCCCGACACTCAGATGATTGATGCCTCGGTTATCTACAAGACTCAGATATCAGCCCACCAATCAGGAGACCAGTTTTATGACTACAGGCTAAGTGACATGTACATACCAGGCTTCCAGCTGAAAAAACCAACCTACCCAGACAATGGTGTGAAGAAATCCAGATACAACATACATTGTATATAGCTCTGTATGTGAAAATAAAAGGTTGTGATGATACTATGTATACCAACTCATTGCACATCAAATTTATGAAAAGTAGGAAAAGATTTGTTAACCAAAGGGTAAAAATCTTGGCAGCACTGTGTCACAAGCTGCCACAATTGATGACGAAGTGAATGCAAGATTAAATGGCAAGACGATGACCGCAGGCATTGAGCATTGGTCCAACAACATTCACTTGCCATGAAATTCACCATTCTCCAAAACATGCTGGGGTTGACTGTGACGTCATGTAAAGGGTAAGCAACTAACGTAACTAACAGAGGCTAAACATCGTAATTGTGCCAAATCGTCCGCAGCTGTGTTTCGAACGCGGGTATGCAGGATCACGATCTTCGTCCGTTAACACTCGCCACGGAGCCCGCAACTTTGCTGAGTACACAGTATATTAGACTCTTTCCAGAATTCAGTTGTTCAACCTGGTCTGGCTGCTGTAGGGCAGTTAATAGCAACCTCGCCTGCCGCCTCGGTGGCTCTATGTTCGAATCCCCTTTAAGATTATTCATTCACTGGCCTGGGTCTTCAGATGGATCCAGCCAAAAATGGGGTCAGGGATTAGTTCATGCGGAGTAAAGGCGCAATGTAGCCAACTTCACACATCTGGCAGCTGGCCGTCTGGACAGAGGATAGTTTGTTACATTATGCTTCTAACACCTGGCCGTCTGGACAGACGATAGTTTGTTACATTATGCTTCTAACACCTGGCCGTCTGGACAGACGATAGTTTGTTACATTGTGCTTCTAACACCTGGCCGTCTGGACAGACGATAGTTTGTTACATTATGCTTCTAACAAGGCACAACAACTACAACCCATGGCTGTATATCTCCCCACAGCACAAAGTCTGGGCTGAATTGTAGAGACCATGTGTTTACCTACGCAGCATGTTCCTTCTCTCGGCCTGCCAAGTTTACTCCAGAGGAAAGGTCACACCAACACATCTGGAACAAATCTTGTTTCGAATGGTCTCAAATATTGGGTAGGCACCATATACCCATACCGCGTCATGGGACATTAAACTGTTCCAGACTTTCTTACTATTACCATAGCTATGTGGTTCATACACGAATGATTTTATCAGTTGTGTTTAGATAGTTTACTGAATGTATCACATACTCATTTACACAGACATGTGAAAAGGCAATGATATTATAATTGTTTATAAACACACGATCAACCGTGATAAAAACGTAAATAAATAATAATACTAAATCAAATACCAGACATAGACGATCAGAAGGGCTGTCCTGTACTATGCATACTGTGACGGGAGCACTAGCGCAGCCGATAGGCAACTGTCCAGACAATAGCATTAGTTATAGTATCAATAAAACTAGCGGAACTGCGGTAAAGCTGTGCACATGCAAATAATTTAAAATAATTGAACAATTTAAATTACTGTGTGAATATGTGTATATTCCAGCTTAAAAGATTTATCTAAATACTTTAGTGTATGTTCAGTGATTTCTGCAGTATGTACCTGACGAGATGCAGTGAAACATTTTAGACAATAAAGCTTTCAATCTATAGTTTGTGTCTTCGCTATTCAAATATAAAATAACATAGAATTTTAAAGCCTGGAATTTTGATTATAAGCAGCACATTCTATTTTATGTTTTTTTTTCCATTAACTTTTCGTAGTTGTAATTTTTTCCTACTTCCATTCTTCTCATTCTGTTATTATGCCATAATGTAGCCAATCTTCCCCGTGTTTGTATGTTGTGTTTTGTGTGTTTGTTTGCTGATGAAGTTTAGTGGCTCCAACGTCCTGTGTTTTCGGTAATTGTGTTCTGTACAGCTGCAATATTTCGCGTTGTGTTATATTGGTAATTTCGTGAGAAAGATCGGACGCGAGTGTGTCGCCTAGGCTCGTCGCTTGTTAAAATGAGGGATAGGCTGGCCACATATCTCTCCTTGCCCTCAGCCTACAATATGTGATGGCATTATGATATCACAGACACATAGCTAAGGGCTGCTTTTGACCAATTCCTTGCTTATTGTATAATACTGACTGTAACAGTTCTTGGAGAGGGGGCAAGTCCTTCTCTATTGTATAATACTGACTGTAACAGTTCCTGAAGAGGGGGAAATTCCTTGTCTATTGTATAATACTGACTGTAACAGTTCCTGGAGAGGGGACAATTCCTTGTCTATTGTATAATACTGACTGTAACAGTTCTTGGAGAGGGGGAAATTCCTTGTTTATTGTATAATACTGACTGTAACAGTTCGTGGAGAGGGGGCAAGTCCTTGTTTATTGTATAATACTGACTGTAACAGTTCCTGGAGAGGGGGAAATTCCTTGTCTATTGTATAATACTGACTGTAACAGTTCCTGGAGAGGGGGAAATTCCGTGTCTATTGTATAATACTGACTGTAACAGTTCCATGAGAAGGGACAATTCCTTGTTTATTGAATAATACTGACTGTAACAGTTCCTGGAGAGGAGGTAAGTCCATGTTTATTGTATAATACTGACTGTAACAGTTCGTGGAGAGGGGGCAAGTCCTTGTTTATTGAATAATACTGACTGTAACAGTTCCTGTAGAGGGGACAATTCCTTGTTTATTGTATAATACTGACTGTAACAGTTCCAGGAGAAGGGACAATTCCTTGTTTATTGAATAATACTGACTGTAACAGTTCCTGGAGAGGGGGTAAGTCCTTGTTTATTGTATAATACTGACTGTAACAGTTCCTGGAGAGGGGACAATTCCTTGTCTATTGTATAATACTGACTGTAACAGTTCTTGGAGAGGGGGAAATTCCTTGTTTATTGTATAATACTGACTGTAACAGTTCGTGGAGATTGGGCTTCTCCCAGGCCCTGGAGGGGATCTATCTATCTATCAGTCTGTCTGTCTGCTTGTTTGCCTGTCTGTCTGTCTGTCTGGCTGACCCGGCCCGGCTTCACCCAGTCCCTGGTGGGGAGCTCATTTAATTCATATAAGTAGTCATATAAGCTCTCCCGTTCCCGACTATCTGTCTGTCTGTCTATCTGTCTGTCTGGCTGACCCGGCCCGGCTTCACCCAGTCCCTGGTTGGGAGCATCTCATTTAATTCATATTAGTAGTCATATAAGCTCTCCCGTTCCCGACTATCTGTCTGTCTGTCTATCTGTCTGTCTGTCTGTCTGACCCGGCTTCACCCAGTCCCTGGTGGGGAGCATCTCATTTAATTCATATACGTAGTCATATAAACTCTCCCGTTCCCGACTATCTGTTTGTCTGTCTATCTGTCTGTCTGTCTGTCCCGGCCCGGCTTCACCCAGGCCCTGGTGGGGAGCATCTCATTTAATTCATATACGTAGTCATATAAGCTCTCCCGTTCCCGACTGTCTGTTTATCTGTCTGTCTGACCCGGCCCGGCTTCACCCAGTCCCTGGTGGGGAGCATGTCATTTAATTAATTCATATAAGTAGTCAAATAAGCTTCCGTTCCCGACTATCTGTCTGTCTGTCTATCTATCTGACCCGGCGTGGTTTCGCCCAGCTCCGGGCGCACAGTAACTTAAAAGAATGTCCTTCCACACACCATTCATTATTTTTAATGAAAACTGTTTTTAATCATCGACATGAAAGTTGATAAGTTCTTTAAGCAGAAAAAGATGGGTTACAATGTTATGCATTATGCATTATTTTTATACAAACTTTGAAAATGCCTTAAAGATTATATCATTATTTATTATAACTCATATGCCTAAAAATAACTATAGACAAACAACCACATAATCAATTGATTATTGCTCACTGGATTTAGGAGGCCTGGTGTTCCTTGCCAGTGAGAAGTCCTGATCGTTCGGGTCCCATCGATTGACGGACGTTGGTCGCGGCGATTGGGCAATCTTGAGCATAGCCTACGATGGGTAGCGTTGTGATATTCTGTTGTGATAATTTGGTGTGTCCAGTGTGTGCTGCGTGGTTACACACCCGCTTCACACACGTGATCCGGGACTGTTTCCGGATCCGGTCAGGGATATGCACTACTGACGAGCTCAAATGAGGGTGAAGCTCGAGTCTAGTGCTTCCATATTGACGTGGATAGGCCTTAGGTTCATATCAGAATGCGATCGGCGTTGCCAGTAATGGGTTGTGCTCAATATTTAAATTTCAAATCCCGAAACAACCACATAATCTATAGACAAAGAGTTTAACAATAGTGCAAGTAAGTCCAACAATATGACTATAAAGTATATAGAAATGTTATTAAAAGTTATGCTCCTTGAAATAACTTTTCTAGAGTGAAGTCCCCCTGCTATATAGACATTATATAATGAAAATGGAAAAGTAAATGTTATTAAATAAGTAGAAGATTTTACACTATGAAACTATTATAGTCGGTTGCACAGGAATGAAAGGAAGACGTGTAGAAAATTTCATCTCAATCGGATGTACCGTTATCGAACCCATCCAATACAAACATAACCACAAACAAAGTCAGTCACATACACTCTGTTTTATAGATATAGATACTGACTGTAACAGTTCCTGGAAAGGGGGAAATTCCTTGTCTATTGTATAATACTGACTGTAACAGTTCCTGGAGAGGGGGAAATTCCGTGTCTATTGTATAATACTGACTGTAACAGTTCCAGGAGAAGGGACAATTCCTTGTTTATTGTATAATACTGACTGTAACAGTTCCAGGAGAGGGGGCAAGTCCTTGTTTATTGAATAATACTGACTGTAACAGTTCCTGTAGAGAGGACAATTCCTTGTTTATTGAATAATACTGAATGTAACAGTTCCTGGAGAGGAGGTAAGTCCTTGTTTATTGTATAATACTGACTGTAACAGTTCCTGGAGAGGGGGTAAGTCCTTGTTTATTGTATAATACTGATTGTAACAGTTCCTGGAGAGGGGGCACGTCCTTGTTTACTGTATAATACTGGCTGTAACAGTTTCAGGAGAGGAGGAAATTTCTTATTTATTATATAATACTGACTGTAACAGTCCCAGGAGTGGGGACAATTCCTTACTTATTGTATAATACTGACTGTAATAGTTCCAGAGGAGAGAAATATTTCTTATTTATTATATAATACTGACTGCAACAGTCCCAGGAGTGGGGACATTTTCTTATTTATTGTAAAATACTGACTGTAACAGTTCAAGGAGAGGGGACATTTTCTTATTTATTGTATAATACTGACTGTAACAGTTCCAGGAGTGGGGACATTTTCTTATTTATTGTATAATACTGACTGTAACAGTTCCAGGAGTGGGGACATTTTCTTATTTATTGTAAAATACTGACTGTAACAGTTCCAGGAGAGGGACGGCGACACTCCAAACGTGCCGTAGACACGCAATATTCAGAACAGTAAATAGCACACAGCATGCTGAACAGCACAATATATAAGCACACATCATTCAGGAAAGAACCGGAAAGAACATGAACATACAACATTTAGAAAAAGAATAGAACAGAAGCATGCAACATTCAGAAAAAAAAACACGCAACATAATCACCAGCAGACTACCCATTAAAGTTAAAGCGGGCTGGTGCCCATCAATATTCTAGCATGCTGGAGAAGGAAAGAAAGAAGCAGGTTGATAAGGAAACACAGGGGCTTGTGTAGGAATGTATGATACATTATAAAGAAAACACTGAGATGCCCAGTTGCCTTTGTTGATTGAATTGACTTTGTGAGAATTATATAATCTGTGTTAACCCACATTGTGATTCTGTTGTTCTTATATATTTACGCCCTATGCAACGTTTGACATACAGTGGTACCTCGGGTTACAAACTTAATTCTTTCCATAACTCGGTTCCTAACCAGAAACGTTCGTAACCGGAAACATTGAAATCAATGAAATAAAGACAATCCGTTTAAAGATGAAAGTATCGTTCTTTTTTTTTTATAATTAACATCCGGTCGTTTACCTGACAAAAGGCAAAGAATACGTGTACTTCATTCGCGTACTAAATAAAGACGAAGAAAACATCCAAATGAATTAAATGTAAAATAAAAAGAGATCTAGTCTATCTTTATTACCAAGAAAACGATCATGGGAAATTCGTCACTTTCATAGTTATTCTGAATCATTAGTTTCAGGAGTTTCTTGTCGCTGTTTCTTGGCAGTCGACTGGGAATCTTTCTGTACCAAGAAACTATCAAGGGAAATGTGTCGTTTCCTTTGCTGGAGAATCTTTCTGTAGCAGGCAATCGTGTTATCATTCATCTGGTTTACTGCCCTGTTAGCAACAAGTTTGTTTAGATGATGGTTCACAATGAAGTCTTCGACGTCTGCCCACTTGCTGCAAATTTTTTTAATCCTGGCAGTTGAAACGGTCACTGACTCCTCATCATCGGACGACTGCGCCTCCTTTAATGTATTTAGCTGTTCATTCTGAAGATCCACAAGCTCATCTGTAGTACTGTTTGTACTGTACGCGACTTTTGTCTCACCGTTACACCTTGCTCTCTCTCTCTCTCTCTCTCTCTCTCTCTCTCTCTCTCTCTCTCTCTCTCTCTCTCTCTCTCTCTCTCTCTCTCTCTCTCTCTCTCACTGTCGCCTTCGTTCGTAACCCGAGGCACTGTTCGTTACCAGAGACATACAATTTTCGAAGTTGTTGTTCGTAACCTGAATTGTCTGTGACCTGAGGCGTTCGTAACCCGAGGTAGCACTGTACCACCACATCTGAATAAATGTACATGAATACACACATCTGGCTTGCTGTTTATCATTTGTATTTAACTTAGGATTTACCAGGAAATGAGGAAGCGGTCTAATTGGCTGGTTTTGTCCTTCTGAGTTATACATTGGTGCATGGTAAGGCAGGTGGTATTTAGGCCTTTTGGAATCATGGCTATAGTCTGGGAGAACAGATAGACCATCATGACCTGGCGAGAACGGTGCCACATCAGAGGATGCGGCCGACACTCAGTTCTCCGAGGAGAGGTCAGGCGGTCACATGATCAGATTACACTCAGTTCCCCGGGGAAAGACCAGACGGACACATGACAGATGACACTTAGTTCTCCGAGCTAGTGGTAAGACGGTCACGTGATCAGATTACACTCAGGACTCCCAGAAGAGGTCAGGCGGTCACGTGATCAGATTACACTCAGTTCTCCCAGGAGTGGTCAGACGGCCACGTGATCAGATTACACTCAGGACTCCCAGAAGAGGTCAGGCGGTCACGTGATCAGATTACACTCAGTTCCCCAGGAGAGACCAGACGGTCACGTGATCAGATGACACTCAGTTCTCCGATTAGAGACCAGGCGGACACGTGATCAGGTGACAATGGGAAACATTAGTCTTGCCCGGAAATCTGGCGAACGGGTTACGGACACAATTCTAAATCCCACAGCGTTCGAAACACAGCTGCGGACGATTTGAAAACCGACCGCCTTACGTTGGTTTTCGTAGAATGATGTGTGTGCTGGTCGTTCAGAATGTAATGGCAAACTACTGAGCGTAACATTTGAGAAAATTTCACAAACAGGAAAAAATGATGAGCTTGAATGCGACGTCTTGTAAAGGATATGCAACTAACTAACCATTAGAACTGGGACTCTTCAGTGGCTGTTGAAGATGAAGACGAAGCACGTATGACAATGCCCTGAGTGATGTAATGTTTTTTTCCGTGATTCAGCTCATCACTGGATATGGCACTTTACTTCACGTGGTTCACAGTTCTGTCCATATACAGTGCAGTCCTGATAAGGCGAACTAACCTCATCGGCACTGAATCAGTTAAAATGCACACATTCACAAATACACGACAAGAGAGAAGAAGCTGGACAATGTCACGTCATGATATGGAGGAGCATCAGTGCCAGAAATGATTGGCAACACAAGAGACAGAAGGTTATAAACCGATGTGATCACTAACGCCACGCGGCATGGACTATAAGAATAAGTTGTGTGTGTTATGTGACATTAATTAAGTGTTCGGTGATGTCATCCTGCCGCCTTGGTAATCTCAGGTCGCAATTGGATTGGTGTGCGTGTGACGTAAACAGTGTTTTATCAGGTAACAGAAACATTAGAAGGTCAGGTACATTTATCGAGGTACATTTCAGGTACCTGTCAAATAATAAGTCCTTCAAGAAACAAATGAAGATCGTAAACTGATCAGAGACATTAGAAGTAGACAGTCACAATTTTTTGGGCATGTTATGAGAAGAAATGATTTGGAGAACTTGGTGACAACTGGTAAGATCGAGGGGAACAGACCAAGGGGAAGACCTAGAAACAAGTATCTGGATGGCTTGGCCTTGTGGCATGGTCGAGACAGAAACACGGAACTGATCCACGACTCTGTTGATCGAGTGAGATGGCAGAACATGACCGCCCTACGCTTACCGGCATGGCACATGATGGATGGATGGTCAAATAATAATAAGAAAACGCCGAACAAAACGTCACAGAAGGTGGGAACCCTAAAATTATCGTATTATCTTAGAGGTACATTTCAGGTACCTTTTTATTTTTAAAACTTTTATTGAGTGTTAAAGTGGTTGCGAATTGTATTGTTCGTGTTTTTACAGAGCGTTGCATGTGGACGTGTAGGTGACATATGCGCAAACATACAAATATTTTATACATTTAAACATTCCTCCATTGACATTGTTGTAAGGAAATATTTTAAATCAACAGCGTGGTGGTAGTGGGCTGTTATTTATTTCCCCTGCCGCCCCGCTCTCCTGTCAGCTCCAAATCTCCTACCAAGTACCATCACCACCCCTCGGTGATGATAACCATGGCGGTGTAAAAACTGTTAAGAACCAACCGGTGAGGGTGGCAGCAGAGACAACAATCACAGTATCAAAAAGGTGGGAAATGGGGATGTGACAGTATACGCGTTTACAAAGCCATATATATTAATAGTGATTACAATGATAATTATGCAAATAACAACCAAATACATAAATAATATAATAATGACAAGGAATAACCCTGCTAAGTGCTAAGGGTGATAGTGATAGTCTCAATGATAAAAATAATAGTTCTAACATGTGATTCCATGTGCTAAATTGATTATCTTAGTCTTAGGAATGGTGTTTACGTGAAATACATCTTATAATAATAATGACAAAGAATAAAACTACTAAGGGTGATAACAGCAATGCTAAAAACACAATGATAAAATTAGTTATGATAATGATCACATTTTCCAAACATGTGATTCCATTTGATAAAATGATTTTCTTAGACATGGTGTTAGAATATGGCAGGTACCTACAATAACAATTGCATCCTTCACTGTTCAATAATATAGTAGGTGTAAAAGGAATTGGTTATCTTATTTTTCTCCTTGCTTATTTTTTTTTTTTTTTTTTTAATACATATACTTGCAACATGTAATGTTCAATAATAGTAGAAGTAAAAGGAGTTGGTTTTCTTTTTCTCCTTGCTTATTTTTTTGTTTGTCTTATTTGTAAGGGTTCATTAATTTTTTCCCTTTATCTTTTTTTTTAAAAAACTTTTTGTAAACAGTAAACAAGCATCAGTATTTGCACAACATTTTTACAATCTTTACATATTTGTTTCCCTTGCCATCTTCTCACCAATTTGTTTCACTCCATCCATGCCCTTATCACCACTATCTGGGCAATTATGGTAAAAGCAGGATAAGTATTTGAACCAAACCGGTGTGGGTACCAGCAAAGGCAACAACAACCATGAGCGAGGGGAGGGGGGCACATGGGAAAGGGGATTTTGTTTTATTACTAATGATGACAATAATAATAATGACCTGAAGAAACATACTGAGGGTAATAAACAGCAATTATAAAAAAAAAACAGCAATGGTAATAATAGTTATAAAAATGATAACATTTTTACAATATGTGATTCCATTTGCTAGGATGATTTTCTTTGGAATGGTGTTAACATAGCCTAGCAGGTACATACACATGCAAGCTGCAGTTTTTAGTAATTTTTGGAGTAAAGGAGTGGGTTTTATTTTCCTCCTTGTTTTTTTTTTTTCTCCCAAATGTAGGGGTTCATTCATATTTTCCTCTTTGCTCTCTTTCTTTCTTTTTTTTTTAAATAAAAAGTTAACCAAACATTTGTATTTGCATAAGTTTTTACAGTATTATTAGTTTGATAACCATATGTGTTTTTGTATTTATTCATTCATTTACCACTCACTCACATGATTCAAAGGGGGTGACTAAGAGAAAGGGAAATCTTTACATTTTTGTTTACTTTGCCACACTCCCACCAATCGCCTCCACTCCAATGCCCCTCTGACCACCCTTAAAGATGGTACAGGCAGGACAAAAGTCTGAACTGACCAGTGGGGGTGGTAGCAAAGGCAACAAAACCATAAGCAAAGGGGGCACTAGGGGAGATGGAGTTGTAAATTTATAACGATGATAATAAGGATAATAAGGTAAATACTGAATACAAGGAAAAGGGTAAGTCTTTACATTATTTTCTCACTCGCTACACTCTCCTCAACTGGTTTCACCCCACCCAAGCCTCATGCTAGGGGAGATGAAGTTGTAAAATAATAATGATGATATCACTAATACTTATAACATTAATGATACTAAGGATAATAAGGTAAATACTGAATCCAAAGAAAGGGGTAATGATGGTACAGGCAGGACAAATGTTTGAACCAACCAGTTGGGGTAGCAGCAAGGGCAACAAACCAAAAGCAACGGGGGGCGCAGGGGAGATGAAGTTGTAAAATAAATAGTGATGATATCAATAATACTTATAAAATCAATGATACTAAGGATGATAAGGTAATATTAACTACAAGGATAGGGGAAAGTCTTTACATATTGTTTCCTCGCTACTCTCTCACCAATTGGCTTCAATGCACCAATGTCCCTATGACCAGGTACTTTTTTTTTTATAACGTTTATTTCATATAAAGCAATGTATATTTACAAAGTGTAATGTGTGGTTCTTTGTTTGTGTATATTACAGAACGTTGCCGTTTGTTAGTGTTATGTGTCACATGCGTTAATAAAGCAAATACATGCATATATAGTTATGATAATATGACATTCATAGCATAGTGCATGTAAACACACATTCCTCGTTTCATTTCCGTATCCACAAGTGGAATGCATGTTACCCCTGTACATCTCTCTCTCTCTCTCTCTCTCTCTCTCTCTCTCTCTTTCTCTCTCTCTCTCTCTCTCTCTCTCTATCACACACACACACAAACACACACACACAACACACACACACACACTCACGCATTCTGTCTTGATCTCTTGCTTTCTGTAGATGATAGTGCATGGATTTCAGTGATCTAGGGCAATAAACTTTACATTCTCATTCTATTTAATTTTTTTTTTTTTTTGGGGGGGGGGGGGGGGGGGGGGTTGGCGATCATCCCAGACTAGCTGGTTCCCCGCCTCCCCTGTTTTTGGCGTGGCCCCTTAGTCCCACTGTGAGCTATTGCCCACAGTGGTCCACCAGGCCCACATTTAAAGTGATGCTTATGTGAGGTTTTTTTTTTCTTTTTGGATCACCCGGCCCCCGACCAGACCAGGCGCACTACTGGCACTACTCATTCTAATTAAATCAAATATTAATACCACGACGGCGTCCGTAAAGAATCTCAAAACATGAAATAAAATTGACACAGGATGTCCCCTTGTACACAGACGTTGGTGTAGGAAGTTATGTGTCAAAGAGAATCATTGTCATTTATTTCACAAATTTAAACAATTTCCAAAGATCTGTTGTCTTCTAGTAGCGAATATTTACCTTTGACTAATAAATCCCAAGCTGATTATATACTTATCATGTACTTAATTATACAGACTTCTGAATTTTCAAAACAAGAAGTTATTATTGTTGTATCCCTTCGTAGCCTATAAGACTGTGTAAATGATTGTCTCCCATGGAACATATTATGGCCGTAATAATATTGTAAAATATATAATAAATATATATAATATATAAATAATATAAATATATTTAGGGTAGCGGGGGTAGGGGTATCCCCTATCAAAGGAGAAGTAAGGCGCCTCCTTCCCTCCGCTAGCCTACGGGACACCCATGGGCAAGGTGGAGTACCCGTTTAGCCCCCCGATCAGGGTTACGTGAAGCCATGGGTGCAGGTGGTGGATGAAGATAGAGAGCAGCCGACAGATAGTTGTAGGTTATGGTCTCCACCTTCACGACGGTAGGCAGAGGATCTCCTTTTTTGAGGAGACAATGGCTACGGTCACTGACCAGTATGGTCACTGCTGGGATGGAAAGCAATGGCAAGCTACCTTCTTTACACATGCCAAGAAAATCATGTTGTGTTCACTTATCGATAATCAGAGAAACGGCGTAAATGGGTGCTCCATAGGAGCAGCCTCGCCCGGTAGGGATAGTCATGCGCACCAGGTGACTCCAGACCGTCAACAGGCTACTAGGTGCAAAAGATTAATATCATTGAAAGTAGGAACTTGGAATGTTAGAACAATGAATGCAGATGGAAAGTTGGAGGACATCAAAAAAGAAATGGAGAGAGAGAAGATTAACATATTAGGAATATCGGAAACGAGATGGAGAGGAGCAGGGATAAGGACAGGAGAGAATTGTAAGATTATTTACTCGGTGTGAGAAGAACAGCAAAGAGGTGTAGCCATTATATTAGATAAGCAAACATCAAGTTCTGTCAAAGGATATTGGGCTGTGTCAGACAGAGTTCTATTAGTAAAATTAAACGGAAGACCTTTTAAAATAAATGTAATTCAAGTATATGCCCCAACAAGTGAAAGCAGTGAAGAAAGTATAGAGGAATTTTATAATGACATGGAGTCTGCTTTGAAGAACTGTAAAAACTCAGAAATAAATATCATAATGGGTGATTTCAACGCAAAAATAGGAAAGCAAAGCGATGGATGTAGTTTAGGCAACCATGGTTTGGGAGAGAGAAATGAACGAGGTTACAGACTTGTAGAATGGGCAAAAGAGCAAGAAATGGTTGTAGGAAACACCTGGTTTAAACAACATCCTAGAAGATTATGGACATGGAGGAGTCCAGACAGCAGGATTAAAAACCAGATAGATTACATCCTGATAAGCAAAAGGTTTCGAAATGCATTAACAGTTGTAAAAACAGTTCCAAATGCAGACTGTTACAGTGATCACAGATTAATTACTGGCACATTGAGGGTAAAGTTAAAGAAAGTCAAGTATACAGCAGGAAACCCTAAATATGACTTGTGCAAATTGAAAACTGACAAAGAAATACAAGATAATTTTAATATAGAAGTAAAGAACAAATTTGATTTATTGTCTGATCTAGAGATCCTATTTCAAGATGTAGATGATCAATGGGAAATGCTGAAGAATTCAATCAGTTGTGCAGCAGAAAAAACTATTCCAAAAGTAAAGAAAGTGGGCCGTAAGACATGGATGACTGAAGAAATTTTACAACTAATGGAAACAAGAAGACAGAACAAAAATACTCCTGCCAAATATGAAGAAATTCACAGAAAAGTCAGAACCTTATGTAAGGAGGCTAAAGAAACATGGCTTGAGAAAAATTGCAGAGAAATTGAAAAACAACACAACAGTAAAAAATGCGAAACTAATGCACAAAAGAATTCAGGAGATTACTAATCAAAGAACACGTACATCAGCAGGCTGCCTAAAGACAAAAGATGGAAGAGTCATAATAGAAAAAGATCAGATTTTACATGTATGGTCAGATTACGTGAAAAACCTTTATGACGATAACAGAGATGAACAATATATTGTTCAAAATAACAATGAAGGGCCAGCAATTTTGAAGATGGAGGTTCAGAATGCTCTTAATCATATGAAATCTGGCAAAACCCCCGGTCCAGACAGCGTCACAACAGAAATGATTAATGCTTTAGAAGAATATGGAATAGATAAAGTTACCAGTCTGCTTAATACAATATATGATACTGGAAATATACCTCATGAGTTATGTAATTCTGTATTTATTGCAATCCCAAAGAAATCAGGAGCCTTGGAATGTGATCAACATCGAACAATTAGTATAATGAGTCACATCACGAAGATTTTGCTAAGAATTATCATGCAAAGAGTTAGGAGGAAAATACAACCTGAAATAGGAGAAGAACAATGTGGGTTTGTAGTAGGCAAGGGTACAGTAAATGCTGTGTATATACTGAGAACCGTAATCGAACGTTCTATAGAAGTAAACAAAGATCTACACCTTTGCTTTATTGACTACACAAAGGCTTTTGATAAAGTGAGACATGTCAACATGATAAGGATGCTTGAAGATCTACACATTGATGGGAAAGACCTTAGACTTGTAAACAACATATATTGGAAACAACAAGCTGCCATAAGAGTTGATAATGAAGTAAGCCAATAGGATGTGTAATGTCTCCAGATCTGTTTTCCCTGTACAGTGAAAATATTTTCAGAAATATTGAAAATATGGAAGGAATCAACATTGGGGGACGTTGCATCAATAACATTAGATATGCAGATGATACAGTCTTGATTGCAGACAATGAACAGGACCTGCAAAATTTAGTAGATGCGGTTGTTACACACAGTGAACAACAAGGGTTAGAATTAAATTGTAAAAAGGCCACAGATTATGGTCGTCACTAGGAAGAACGAAATACCACAGTGTAATATACAAGTAAATGGGAATATTCTTCAACAAGTGAATAGGTACAATTATCTCGGAACAGTAATAACATCTGATGGGAGATGCCTTGAAGAGATTAGAACAAGAATCGCCATGGCAAAAGTAGCCTTTAGCAAGATGAAAAACATACTGACCAATAAAAAGATGTCAATTGAAACGAGAAAAAGAGTGTTGAGATGCTACATAGAACCTGTACTTTTATATGGATGTGAAGCTTGTACAATGAGCAGACAGGCTGAAAAACACCTGATGGCTGTAGAAATGTGGTTTCTGAGGAAAATGCAAAGAATACCATGGACAGCCAGAAAGACCAATGAACAAGTCCTTCAAGAAACAAATGAAGATCGTAAACTGATCAGAGACATTAGACGTAGACAGTCACAATTTTTTGGGCATGTTATGAGAAGAAATGATTTGGAGAACTTGGTGACAACTGGTAAGATCGAGGGGAACAGACCAAGGGGAAGACCTAGAAACAAGTATCTGGATGGCTTGGCCTTGTGGCATGGTCGAGACAGACACACGGAACTGATCCACGACTCTGTTGATCGAGTGAGATGGCAGAACATGACCGCCCACGCTTACCGGCATGGCACATGATGGATGGATGGAATAATATTGTAACTTGTGAATTGAGCTAATGAAACATATTTTCCAGAAAGTAAAACAGATTATGCACACATATAATAGCTACTAATTAATGATAACCTTATATAATATAACAGATTCAATGCCACACAAATTGGACGAAACAAAAATTGATGGTGGAACATGGAAAGTAGGGGTGTTTCACAGTTATAATTAACAGTTGTTAATATGGTAGCAGACATGGTGTATTATATATCAAATTAGCAGGGAAACTGGTGTATATAAGCCCATGGCAGATACGGGAAGTCGCTTATCACGATTAATCATCCCATGTCATTGAATTAGTTAAAGAGAAGAGAAGAACAGCAGATACATTTGTTACTGTATATTTCATGGTGTTGTTACTGTATATTTCAGGGTGTTGTTACTGTATATTTCATGGTGATGTTACTGTATATTTCATGGTTTATTACCGTATATTTCATGGTGTTGTGACTGTATATTTCATGGTGTTATTACTGTATATTTCATGGTGTTGTTACTGTATATTTCATGGTGTTATTATTGCATATTTCATTGTGTTGTGACTGTATATTTCAGGGTGTTGTTAATGTATATTTC